>OY986964.1:33171070-33272287 GCA_963920575.1 Narthecium ossifragum
ACCAAAAAGAGAAAAGAGAAAATAGAATAATTGAATGCAACCGTGAAAAGTAATGGACTATATCACCAAAAAGAGAAAAGAGAAAAGAGAATTCTGTAATGCAACCGTGAAAGTAGTGGACTAGATCACCAAAAAGAGAAAAGAAAAAAGAGAATTCTGGAATGCAACCGTGAAAAGTCCAAGTTCAAGCTGAATACTGGAATGTAACCGTGAAAGTAATGAACTAGATCACCAAAAAGAGAAAAGAGAATTCTGGGGTTCAACCGTCTCTTTCCCCAATAGCTATTAATTGTGCATAGGATATTAATGGGCATGTAGGACCCGCATGAAATTGAGTAGCATATGTTCAAACATGAGATAAATGTTGGCATGTACGTACGGGTGTGAGAGAAATGTAATCATGTATCCCGCGGAACAATATAACCCACTCATCCCGTGAAATTGAGTAGCATATGTAGGTCATAAAGTCAACATCCACTCATCCAATGTTTCAAAATGTAATCAGGTATCCCGCGGAACAATATAACCCCAAACAATGCATCCATGTGTCAAACAATGAGAGGATGGAGCTTGTGTGTAGCCTTCTCAATTTGTTCCCGGCGCTTCGCATGCCGAGACAAGAAGGAGACGCTTCGGATGCCGTGATCCACGCGTCGGATGCCGTGATCCACAGCTGTATCATAACCACGTTAATAACCAGTGACGTCATAGGGTTAGAAACGTCATAAAAATATATATAACCAACCATAACAACCATCACTGATCTAAATTGGTGCTTACACCTTAAAACTAATGACGTGGGTGTACCCATCAACAAATTTCACAAAATTGGTGTAAACACCAATTATTTATATAAATAACTTTTAATTCTAATATCTGATATTTATAAAATTAGTCTCATGACAAAGATATCGTTAATATCTTTGAAACGAGATTAAAACCGTCATTTTTCACATTTAAAACTTAGTGTCAAATTAACTCTCAGAATGCATCTAATCATGTAAAATGATCGATCAAAATTATTAAAAATTTAGGTATAATTTAAGTTATAATATATTAAATGACTTTATAAATTAAATTACATCAAATATTTGTTTTTAAAAATACTCAATATTAGTCTCATTACGAAGATATCGATGATATCTTTCCAATGAGACTAATTTCATAAAATTTCAATATGTATATTTAAAATTATGATAAATATAATTATTTTAATATACAAGATATCAATGATTAAAACCATCATTTTCCACGTTTTAAAAAACCTACCGTGAGTCACTGTAGCATTTCTATCTATATCTCTATTTTGGAGATACATAGACCGGTTGGAGATGTATGAGGTAATATTTTTGACCTTTTATGGAAAAATAGCAGTATTCTATTCAAAGATCAAGATATATCAAAGAAGTCAATGCGCTTATTGTTGGAACTTTCCATTCTAATCCATGATACAACTGATTGAGAAATTTTACTTTTTAGATAGGATTATGGTTATTTCCCTGCATCAAAGTCAGTCATCTGTTTAGCATGGTAAATATTTCTTTCTGACATTTCAGCTTATATTCAATTTATACGGACTTTGTTTTTTTTTGAAAAGATAAGCCCGGAGGTTGAGATACAATCAACTAGCCAACCTTCTATCAAGGACTACCAACCACAGGAGACACATCCGACTCCTGATTATTCACAAGGAAAGTACTAGCAAAAGTTCTAGCTTGACGAGTAACCCAATTTGTATGGACTTTGTTGTCCCTTAAATTAATTGCATTATGTTGCAGTAAATTCTTTTTGCTAGTACATGAATGATTGTTGTATTTGAGCCATGAGCTTTAGATTTCCATTGCTCAGTAATGTTGATGGTGCATTACCTTTGTAACCTATTCTCATGAGGCACGCAAACTATCCAAATTCTCTCCTTGAGTTGAAGATCTTGTTTGTCATTACTCTTTATTTAAGAGAAGATACATGGATCTTGTTTGTCATTACTCTTTATTTAAGAGAAGATACATGGCTCTCTCAAATCGTATTATTTGGTTACTCTCCTATACTGCTCATGCTAACCTTTATTTTACTTGGACAAAATATGATTGTTAAAAATGAAATATGATTATTGGAATATTATTGGTAAAATATATACATTAAAATATGACCATTGAAAATATAGTCATTCAAAATATGACCTTTAAAAATTTAACTGAGGGAATTGGAGTACTTATTTAATACAAATATTAAGATCAAAATGATATATTATTTGTTTTCTAATATATTAAAGTATAAATATATCATAAAGATTAATAATATAATATAATATTAATTACTATGATTATATGGCTACCAAATAATAAATAATAAATAAAATGAGAAAAGAAGATTAAAGAATGAGCATTTTAGGAATATAGGAAATTGTTTAAGAAATATGTCGTGGGTTGATGTAAATAGAAATACTGTTAAATAAAAAAGTAATATATATTAAAATATTTCAGGAAGGATAGGGAAACTGACGAGAATGACCTAACTACCCATTCTGGAATCCAGAACTTCCCAATAAAAAAACATTTGCGACAAAACAGCCTAAAAACTCAGAATACAAAGATGTTTCTTGCAAAAGAACTTGGTATCCAGCGTTGGGAGATTCCTAAACTGCAAAATAACATGTCCTTAAGAATAAAATGATACAACCACTATTCATAATAGGCACAAAACACGATGAATTCTAAGATGCCCCTTGAGTAAACTGGGGCTGCTGCGTGCATATGGCAGGGTAACGGTTTACCCTCCATGATGGTACATGACCCGCACCGAAGCTTAAACTGTTTTTGTTTTCGGGCCCTTCTTCTTAGCTTGCCTCTTTGGCATGGAATTCTTCATACCAAGGAAGAAAAGCAACGCACCAAAGAGAGCCAAATTCTGCAATATAGCAACGAAAAAAAGGGATCAAAATTTGTAGTACTGCATTGCTTTACAATCTGATGTATTGGGCGCAATCTTAAAGAAACCAGTGCTAAATCAGGTAGGGCAAGGACTAAACACGCACCTGGGTGAACTTCACAAAAAGATACACAAATTCTGGCTTCTCAATGTCGTAGTTGTAGAAGTCGTACACAACAGGAGTAATAAATGTCAAGTAAAGTATCTACACACAAAATAGAAACTTACTTAACCAACGGCAAAAGTTTCCACATATACAATATAGTACAAGTTAAACATGATTTGATGAAATCTGAGAATATCCTTCACAATCATGACAAAAGATGTCAAATTATGTCTAATTTACTATGACAGTAGACGTTTTTGAGTCACATGTCCAAGTAAACCTTGGTCTCTTCATTCAATGAACCTCAACAACTATAACAACCCAATTAGTGCAGGAGAGAAGAATAGAAGGAGAACCAAGTTCCAGGCACAAAGAAGACATACCAGGAGACAAGCTCCAAATGTGCTCTTAAAAATAAACAGAAGGCCTCCAAGCCCTTTCAAACCTATGGTCGCAGCAATCACGTGTTTCATCTGAAAACAGATCACAATCGAAACCATGCATCAATTTACTGAAATATGTAAGGAACTCGATGTGAAAGAAGTAATGGCAAACATAAATATAACTCACTTCTACTACTGGTGGCTTCACACCAAGATGAGAGGTCACGTGATTCATGAATAGGTTGAACTTGGGTCTGAGCGCCTTTGCTGCTGGTCCTCCATCAACTCCAAATTCATTAAACCTGAAAGCATATCTAAAACATCAGTATAAACCAGCAAACTGCACATGAACCAAAAAAGTGACCAGTACAAAGTAGGTAGCAGGCATTTGAATGTAGCCAACGCTATCATTTTTCTTAATAAGAAAATTGACCAACTTCTATAGTAACGAAGCCTTGGAACAGTTATTTTCAACATTACAGTTCAAAGATTACTTCTCATTTTAAACTAGATACCCATTACCGCTCAAAGTTACTAAAATGGGTCCAAAAACTTAATACTGGTTTGAGATTTCATATTCTGCCAAAGCAATCATCATAAAAATAAATAAAAAGTGCTGGAAAATTATTTCAGCAGCAGGGACGTGGCAAAGGAAAGTGATCAAATATTAATTGTCTATGAAGTATGATTTCAAGCGAGAGCGCAGATCTAATCAGAAGTTAATAAATAAGAGATCTTTGAAAAATAAATAGTAAGGTTTTGTCTTTTAATAAAGAAATGGCATCTAGCACATTCATAGTTCATATTCTTCAAAAGAGGTTATAGAATTCCACACACATGTTGCAGATATACAGGTATTTAAGAATTTTATCTCCATAAAGCATCATGAAAATTGAAGCAAAACCATTCCCCTCTCTTCTCACAAACCAAAAACTAACATAAAGCACTATCTATGAATTTAGATTCTATTCGAGCATCCTCCAATGACTCCCAAACAATACGAAGACAAAGAATATCCATATTTCCAAATCCCAATCCCCTTAAATGAGCAAAGCTTCACAAGCAACAAGCAAATAAATCAATTTCCAGGATAAACTTCAAAACAATTTGCCAAAACCACTAACCATAGATGATCTGAAACATTTTTTGCAACAGAAAAGTACTCAAGCAACAAGCATTTAATCACTGCATATTATCTTTCATGCAAAAGGTAGGAGCAGAGGAATTAGAACAATTATCCAGAGCTAGAAGGTCATTAACGTATTCAGAGTTCTCGGCGCCTAATTAATTAACGCCCATCCATCATTGTCAGATCTACTTAGAATTCTTAGTGCCTAATTAGCAACTACTCCTATAAACCCAATGGAACACGGGGCATGATGACCAAAAAATACTACAATCACCACAACGTTCTAAGGGATATTCTCGGCAGGAAAAATATAGGCAATAGCAAAGTCAACGGACAGAGGACCATGTAAAACCTGCAAAACTAAGAGCTCTTTACAACTTCTTGCCTCTTTTTGCCCGCATATGCAGATATTGATTTCATTTTGAGCACAAACAAGCCAGTCACATCATTCACCATCCATCATCAGGGAAGATCTCCGAATAATTAGGTTGATAAGATGCATGAATGACTGCATAATATACTCCCAGTTGCAAAATACAGTACTTTCAAAGAAAAAGAAATCCGAACCAAAAATCCTCCAACACGGACATAATTACCATAACGTTAGACACCACATACTTTGACCACCGGATCTAAAACAAAACCTAGGTCCAAATCCAATATGAAGCGAGATCCAAGCACAAAACCCCACTACCTCCCCTAAAAAGAACATCACCAGTGCGAACTTGCGAAGAAGATCAAAGAGAAGTCACGATCAAGTCAATAGGCATCAAGCTCCACCAAAGCGAGCAGATCGGAAGCAAGACTCAAAACCCTAACCCCTCCAGCACAAAACCCTAAAGGCAGCAACTAGATCAGGGGGAAAAAAACACAACTAGAAAGACCGAAAACGCAGCGATAACGAGGAAAAAGGCCCATTTGTGCAAGAATAACAGTAGATCGGACGAGATCAGTGCCAGAGAGAGAGAAAGAGAGTAGAAGAAGAGATTTACTCTTGGTAGGCGGAGAGGATGAAGACGGAGGCGAAGAGGACCCTCCCCGCGAACGAGACGAAGCCCATGCTCACAGTGAGAAACAGAGAGAGAGAGATCCCGCCGGCGGTTCCGACCCGATCCCTGAGGGCTCGGCGGAGACTGCTTGAGGGCTTTTGGATTCCGGAGAAGAAGCCGGCGGTTTTTTGCCCCCCCGCATTAAAGTCCACATCCTGACATTTAGGCAGAGCTGCTTCAAAGATCCGATAAGCCGATCCGTATCCGAACCTATTAGTGGGTTACGACTCGAAGTTTACATCCAATACTTTTTGTCTGATTTGAGCGAGATCTGATAACCCGACACGTCACGTGCCATTATCGGATCTTGGTTAGGATCTATGGATGCATCTGAATCCATAAGTGGCAAATAAAACAAACGGTTTTTTATATCGCCGTCTACATTTTAAAATTATTGTAGAAAACATCATTTCTTATTGAATTTTGTAAAAAACTACCTTCCTTATTGAACTAATTTGTAAAAAACTAACTACCAGTAACAACGGTTACCTTTTACGTCCTTAACCCCGATTAACTCAATCTAACATGAAAACGATCAAAATACCCTTATCAGATATAAGTGACTAATGGGGTCCCTGCCACTTGGCAGGGTAACCACCATCTCCCCCTCATAACTCTCCACTAATCACCCCTAACTCCCCCTTCCCCCACTACCCCCTCCACATCAGCAGCCAGTCACATAGGATGCCATTGAGATAAAAAAAAATGCACTTCTTAACCATACTGCTATATAATGATGATTTTGGATGATATTATAACTGTCATAGGAGCATTATCATCTTTTCGCTTACAAAATGGACTGAAGTTGGTGGTTGGTTACCGCAGGTATAATTTTAGGAATTAATTCTTATGACCCATTGTCTGGATCTGCTGCAATCGGCTCTGTCATTTTATCCGCAGATCGGAGAGAGGTTTGGGCTTGGGGTAGGCCGTTGGTTATTGCTTCAGTTCTAGAAGGTGAGATGAAAGCGATTTTGGAGGGGATGAGAAATGCTAAATTACATGGGCTCAAGAAAATCATAGTTGAGACGGATTCACTCGCCGCAATTCATATCCTTAATGGTCTAAGGGTATGGCCTCGAGACTTGGAGCACATTGCTAAGGAGATTTGGTTGCATGCACTCCTTTTTTATTCTGTTTTCTTTTTATATATTTCTAGAGAGTGTAACGTGAGAGCCGATAGTGTTGCTCGAGTGTGTCGCAGATCCAGGTTGATGTATAACTGGTCTCGCGAGTCAGGGACTCAGCTGTTCGGCAGCTAGTTTTGTTGTCATGTTTGGATGTAAATTTTAGCATGTGGGCTCATCTCATCAAAAAAAAAAAGATGAGTTTGGGCTTGATGGCTCTTTTGTGAGCAGTAGTCTGTAGCGGGAGTACGCCAGTTTAAACTGGCTTTGTAGCTTCGGCTTAAATTATCCAAAAAAAATTCAATAAATGAGATAGTTTTTTACAAAATTCAACAATGGAGGTAGGTTACTGTAATAATCTTAAAATATAGATGACGATATGATAAAACCTTAAAATAAAATAACAATAATGACCTGATTCTGCAAATTACTTCAAATAAGACTGCTACTGCACACAGGCAGATGACAATTTTCTGGATGATCTAAAACTTGGAAAAGATCACAGGAATTTTTATTGCAGCAGCAGTGTACGGTGTACCCACATGAAGATGCTGTACAGTTGCAATTAAAGAAATTTGGTGGCAATAATATTCAGAGCCACCGCAGTAGCTAGGATGTATCACCATGCATGCATGGAATGAATGTTCACCTGTTTGCATTGCTTAAACCTTTTCAGTAGTCATTTGTTATATGTGTGTGAGTGGGTGGGTGGTGCGGTTGGTGCTCCTTCCACACCTCCCATTTCACGTCTAACTGGATTAGGGGTAAAAGGGGATAATATTAATTCATTTTTAACGTTTTATTAAAAAATAAGAATAAGTTAGTGGGTAAGCTTGCGACAAAAATAAGAATTATAAAAGGTATAAATATATAATATTATAATAGTGGGTTAAGATTATAATATTTGAATTAACTGTTAAATTAATTCAAATGTTTGTACATAAAGTGTATAAAATATATATTATTATTATAATGGGTAAGCTAGTGGGTTAAGATTATAATATTTGAATTAATTATTAAGTTAATTCAAATGTTTGTACGTAAAATATATAATATTGTAACTCTCCAATGGCTCTATTTTTTATTCAGCGCACGCTGACAGTTGACCTCAGCATCACTCCCACAACCAATTTTGGTTGCAATCAATCCCCAAAACACCGGCTAACCCATCTTTCTCTATTCTACTATTAAGTTAAGTTTTCGGTATTTGTACTTTGAACATTATAAAATTTATACTATTATATTATTACATAAAATAACGTAAAAATATATTATAATAAAGTATAATATTACCACTTCAACCGTCATGTTCGACGCCTCCACCGACGAATCCCTCTCCTATCAACGCCACCTCATTTGTCATCTCCGGCAGATGCCCGCTTCTCTACCATTGTTTGCAGCGATGCCCGCCCGTCCTTCACTGGGTCGTATGGCTCGGCGGTGTTGAGGTCGTTCTTACCAGCGACGTACACGTGGCCTCCACCTACGGCGAACGTGAAGAAGAATCGTATCACCACATGACATAGCATGGTGACGTGGTATGGTCGTACACATCAATGCATCCCCCATGCGAATCCACTTATATTCATAAAAAAAAATCTTATTTAAATATATATTATTAAAAGAATATAAAATTTTGTATGATGCAGACCAATCATGATATGACATGTGGCATGTAAACCTACTTATATTAATATTTTATTATAATAACATATTAATAATATTATTTAATACACTACCCATATGGAAAAATGTTTTTACACACGCAAAAGTTTTTATACGTTCATAAAAACACGTACAAAAATATTTATGGGCTCACAAAAATATTTGCACGTAGAAAAACAAACATGCACAAAAAATGTTCATACGCACGTAAACATTTTTATACCCTCATAAAAATATTTGCATATATTTTTAGAAGCGCATAAAAAAGTCTAAGCGCGTAAAAACATTTTCCTACGCGTAGTGTATTAAATAATATCAATAACATATTATTATAATAAAATATTAATATAAGTGGTTCTCATATGCCACGTGTCATATCATGATTGGTCCGCATCATGTAAAAAAATATTATTTTATTATTCTTTATATATTTGCATCATCAAAATAATATTAGGATAGATGAGATGGGTGTAAATGAGAGAGAAACCTAACCCTATTTTTGGGTTTAACCCCTTCTAGCCTCAAAAGCGGCTCCGTTTGGTATGGGGTTAAGATAACCCGGGTTAAGGGGGGTTAAGGAATTTTGGGGTTAGAAAAGTGGGGTTAAGAGTGGGGATAAATTTATTCCCATTTTGGTGTTTGGGGATAAGGGGGGTTAAGTAGTGGGGATAAGGGGGGTTAAGGGTAGAATTTGTACCTAATATCAAAAATGCCCTTATATATAATGGCACGCCGAGAAGTGACAAATAATATTAATCAAATCATACTGTAATAAAATATTAATATAAGTGGGTCCATGTGCCACGTGTCACCTCGTGATTGGTCCACGTCATCCAAAATAGTATTATTTTAATATTAATAATATCATATTGTAATAAAATATTATTATAAGTGGGTCCATGTGCCACGTGTCACCTCGTGATTGGTCCATGTCATCCAAAATAGTATTATTTTAATATTAATAATATCATACAGTAATAAAATATTATTATAAGTGGGTTCCACATGCCACGTGTCACGTCGTGATTGATTCACGTCATCCAAAAATGGCATTATTTTAATAATAATAATATCATACTGTAGTAAAATATTAACATAAGTGGGTCCCACGTGCCACGTGTCAAATCGTGATTGGTCCATGTCATCTAAGATAGTATTATTTTAATATTACTAATATCATACTGTAATAAAAATATTAATATAAGTGGGTCCCACGTGGCACATGTCACGTCGTGATTGATCCACGTCATCTAAAATAGTATTATTTTAATAATAATAATATCATACTGTAATAAAATATTAATATAAGTGGGTCACACATGCCACGTGTCACATCGTGATTGGGCCACGTCATCCAAAATAATATTATTTTAATATTACTAATATCGTACTATAATAAAATATTAATATAAATGTGTCCCACATGCAACGTATCACCTCGTGATTGGTCCACATTAATTTAATAATTTAACCATATCTCCACTTCAAGCACTAATCAAACACCAAAACTTAGAAAATCCCAGAAAGTCACTCCCCAGAAAATCACTCCAGTCAAGTCACTCCCCAAAAAATCACTACACTTCAGCTCACTTCTCAGCAACCAAACAGGCCCATATTAGAACAATATCATTTGAGGGTACTATAGTCATTTAGGTCATGGTGCTTAACCCAGGATAAATTTATCCCCGGTTAACCCCATTACCTAACCCCATTCTTGTTTGGAGATAAATGGGGGGTTAAGGGGGGGATAACCCCACACCAAATAGCGTGCGTTTGGGGATAAGGGGATAACCCGGTTAACTCCACCCTTAACCTCAAGCCAAACGAGGTCCCTATCTATCCATGGGTGAAATCAAGTGTAATGACTCTAACCTCGTGTCTTATGGCGTACTGGATCATTGCTTCTGGGTTACTGGGTATGATTCCTATAGGTGTGTGTTGTGTACTACAAATACGACATTGAGGAGCCACAATTTGTGAAGCTTACCGTGTTTAGTCCTTGTCTTTTTTTTTGACTAGATAAGTCCGAGGACTGGGACTGAAACAAAAGGAAAGAGAAACATGACAGAGTAGAGCAGAGCAAAGCCAGAGCTAGAAGACGCCCGACCACCTCACCCAGTTTGCCACCCCGTGAGCTAAGGAGTTGAACTCACTGGGATGTGAGTAAAACAAGAAATAACTGATTATGTGGAAACCCACCATGTGACCCACCATATCACACGCAAGACCACCTCCAAGTCTGTAGGCCAAGCAAGCCTCTCGTTGATGAACCCAACTACAATGAGGGAATCAGATTCCACCACGAGACCGGTAAGTCCACGCCATTCTGCCTCTTCCATTCCTCCCCTGATGGCCATCAATTCAGCTTCGCGGGCCAACGATCATCCCAAGTCCAAGCCGGAGAAGGTCCGCCCGCTATGAAGCATACCGCCGCACCCCAACCCGCGATGCCATTGCTAAATGCTACATCTATGCGAAGCGTCAAGGGCGGCAAAGAGGTGTCCGCAAGCACAGCCAGGGGGGTGGTAGGGGCGAATAGACACCCTATAGTACTCCCTAACCTACCTTGAGATTAGGTGCGTAAGCTGTACCGGCGATGACCACTGCTTATCAAAGATCAGGGCATTTCTCTCCTCCCATAACTACCAAAGGCTAAGCCACCGTCGTCTTCCACTCTCATGACCCCGTTCTTGGAGAAGTTGATAGAAGATGCCAGCATTCATCCACAACGACAAGTTGCCTTCTCCCTTGAGCCACCCCCGCCCAAACAGCTAAGTTAAGCGGGCACTCGAGAAACAGATGGCTCATAGTTTCACGAGCATCCCCACATCTAGCACACTTTGGATCTTGAATCGAGCCAACACACCATAGCCAATCAGCGGTGGGGATCTTGCTGTGGAAGAACTTCCATAGGAAGAATAGCACACATGGGTCGACTGGACACTTCCAAAGATTAACCCAGCTCGCGTTCACCTCCTCCCCCACCCACTGGTGAGACTGGAGCATCAAATCCGCAGCCCTCTTCTGTCAAAATGCTTGTTGCCAATCTTCGAACTTCCGGAGCCCCAACCCACCCTCCTCCTTTTGTGAGCAAACACGATCCTACGTGACACGACATGACACGACACGGAGACCTCTTGGCTCCACACATGAAAGTTCTACAAATGAATTCTAAGACTTTAATGACCGACGCAACGCATGCACTTCAGTTGTAAAGAATGAATGGGTTGGTGTTGCTTACAGGACTGACTTGGGTCTCGGATACTTGTGCTTGACCACACCAGCATAATCATTGAAGGATATTATTGAAGCCACTGTTCAGCTAGATACCACACAAAATCCAGAGGAGAGACGCTAATGTTGCCGATTCCAGGTTAACCTGTACCCAAGATTGTGTACACGATCCCGTAATTGTCTCAGTTCTGTGCGAATTGAATGCTAAAGGCGAACTGAGGTGGTAGCAAGGAAGTGGGGATCGCGCTTAATTAACCAAAAAAAGTAGTTGAAGCAGAGCTTTTGGCTATAGAGGTGGCAGTGAAGATGGCGAGAGGACGTGGCCGCTTGAAGAATGTAATAATTAAATCGGATTCTAAGATGGCGATAGGATTCGTCAATGGAGTTCTTGCTTGGCCACAGGAACTTGATAAGATTCTTAAAGAGATTTTTGGTGGGAGGTTAGTCATGCTTGGCGGACTCTATTTATCCATATTCCCCGCATGAACAACGCGGTTGCCGATGGTGTAGCCCGCCAGGCTCTCTCTAGTTTTGTTCACAATACCTCTGATGGGATCTGATGACTTTAGCTGGTTTGTGCTGCTTATAGAGGTTTTGGTCTCCTCCGTTTTTGTGCTGCGTGGACGTGGTCGCTCGAAGTAGGTTGCTCCTTGAGGACTTTATAGCAGGTCTTATTCAGATGGGGGCGTTTGGGGGGTTAGGTTTTTCTGAGTTAAGGTATTTTTGGATCAGAGAAAGTGAGGGTAAAATAATAATTATTTGGAATAGGAAAAAACGTTTAGATATAAAAGGTGGAATATAGATAGATATAGTTTGCTTTTTTGTTTATATTTTTAATTTTATGAGTATTGAGGTTTTTATTTATATTTTCGATTATAATTTTCAACGTGTAGATGCAATATATATAATATACTATAACATATATTACATATTAAATATTACAAAATATTATATAATATATACTCTCGATTATATTATATATAAATATAATATTTCTTAATATAATATAATCGAAATATATACAACTATTACATATTATCATATATCAACCTTATAATGAGCAAAAACGGTTACAACCGTTCTCCTCCTATTAGTTTATTTACATGTATATTTTCCTAAGTTAACTTTGTATATTTTTATCATATTCCCTAGGTTAGTTTTAAGGGAGAATTACCAATAAGTTTTTTAAAAAATACTAATTTATCATTAGGTCTCTAAAATTTTATTGGACCAAAATACCCTTATTATGTATCTACAATTCATACCCCTATCCCCCCCTCCCACCTCTCCCCTGCCGTCCCACCCTCCCCCTTATTCCTCCTGCCCCGTCCCCCCCACCCCCGGTTAGTCGCCGATCCCATCGGATCGAGCTCGCCGTCTGTCGTCAATCTCCGGCACCCCTGTCGCGACCTCCATCCCCGGTGCCATCCCCTTCTCCAGCACCCCCCGTTGGGATCCTCGACATCCCGGAGCTCCTCGTCCCCTTCCCCGGCGCCTCGTCGCGATCCTCAACATCCCGGAGCTCCTCAATGAGGGACAGAGAGTAGATGTACAGGTGAGTGTATAAGGAAGTGTTGATGCTGGAAAAAGGAGAGTAGTGCCTAGACCGTGAGAGCCAAAAGCCTGCTCTCACTTGGGCTCTTCTGTTGCTGATGCATTGCTGCTGTTGGCATGCTGTTAGATGTGCAATGGAGAATGTTAGGAGGAAGGAGAAGAGAACTTGTGAGAAGGACATGCTGTGCATCTTAGGGAGTATGGAATTGAAGATTAGCATAGAAACAGAGAGATGTTAAAAGAAGGAAAATTTGGGGAAGTTAGCATAGGGTTGTTGGAAAGATGGCAAAGATGTGTGACTTCGGACACTTGGGCCAAGTGGAAAGGTGAGTTGGGAAAGTTGCTTTTAAAAAGAGGAAGCTGAGATAAGTTGAGATTTTATGGCGGTGGAGGTGGCGGCGAGGAAGGAGGAGATCGTGGGAAGGATGTGGGAAGAAGTGAGGAGAGATAGAAAAAGCAGGAAAAATAGCAAAAATATAGAAAAACATGGTAAAATAATACAAGAGTAACTAACAAAATTGCTGGAGGTAATTATCAAAATTATGGAAAGTAACTACCACAAGTATTGTGGAAAGTAACTACCACCAGTATCATTGTGGAAAGAAACTACCATCAGCATTGTGGAAAGTAACTACCACCAGTATTTTGGAAAGTAACTACCACCAGCATTGTGGAAAGTAACTATCAAAATTGTGGAAAGTAACTACCAAAATTGTGGAAAGTAAATACCAAAATTGTGGAAAGTAACTACCACCAGCATTGTGGAAAGTAACTACCAAAATTGTGGAAATTAACTCTCAAAATTATGAAAAGTAATTACCAAAATTGTGGAAAATAACTACCAAAATTGTGGAAAGTAACTATCACTAGCATTGTGGAAAGTAACTACCAAAATTATGAAAAGTAATTACCAAAATTATGGAAAGTAGCTACCACCAGCATTGTGTAAAGTAACTACCAGTATTGTGGAAAGTAACTACCAAAAATTGTGGAAAATAACTATCAAAATTGTAGAAAGTAACTACCATCAGCATTGTGGAAAGTAACTACCACAAGCATTGTGGAAAGTAACTACCAAAATTGTGGAAAGTAACTACCACTAGTATTGTAGAAAGTAACTACTAAAATTATGAAAAGTAACTACCACCAGCATTGTGAAAAGTAACTATCAAAATTGTGAAAAGTAACTACCACAAGTACTGTGGAAATTAACTATCACAAGTACTGTGGAAATTAACTACCACCAGTATCATTGTGAAAAGTAACTACCACCAGCATCATCGTGGAAATTAACTGCCAAAATTTATGGCAAGATAATACTTCTCAATTAGCACCTCAACTACTACACTACCTGCCTCAACACTATCAATATTTTTGCAATCTCTTCTCAGTCAGCACATGCATTGATGATCTCTGTCCTTGCTCACAGTGGCTTAATTTATGGCAAGACAGTCACATCGATTAGTAATGTAATTATCTTGCCTAATTGCTACAGCAATTCAAATCTCACTATCTAAATCACCTAATTTTGACTCTTCTCTTCTCCTGCGTCATTTCAATTTCATTACTCTTACGAACCGTGTCACGGCCTCCGATGTCACCTTTTTTCCCGGCGCCCTCCACGACGCCATCCCCGTTGCCACCTTCATCTCCAGCTTCCCGTTTCTTTTCTTTCTAATTTTTTTAATTTTGAGGAGGAAAGGATATTTTTGTCATGATATTAGTGATTAGAGGACTAAATGGGTTAAAAACTTCTATTGGGACTGTGGAGGAAGAAAAGTCTCCAAATAAGACTAACTGGTAATTAATCCTAGTTTTAAATATACATCCTTATAATCATAAGCCAGGAGATTAGTTTTAAATATACATATTTATTTAACTTATAAGATCCAAGGGTAGTTACTTTTATGACTCATCATCTGAGTCATAAACTTATACACACATGGCATACATGTGGGATAAAATTATAATTAAATAAACAAAAAAAAGGTTAGTGACTGATGTGGCATAAGTTATAAAAGAGATAGTGGGGGGCGGGCAGTTAGCCGTGCCAGGTGGCACGGGCCCACCACCTAGTAATATATATAGTATAATATATTACAATAGATAATACTATTATACTACACAATATACTATAATTAATCAAAATTTAATTAGTTATTGAACAAAATTTCCAATTCCCACCTTAACCCCAATTTCAAAAGTGGGAATAATTTAGGGTCCGTTTGGAAGTGCGTTCGTGCTGTCCGAATGCATTTTTTTTAAAACGAAAGCAGTCGCGTTAATAAAAATCCATTTTGGGGACTAATAGCGGACTAGTGGGGACCACACCCAAACCATGTTAAAGACGAAGCAGTTTTTATGTGCTTTTATTTGGTCGCACCTTGACTGCGGCGTAACAAATACAAAAACTAAATAATAAACTTATATTTTGCACTACACAATGGAAAATAAATGTACACCTAAATAATAAATTATATAAACACACTTTTCAACCATAGTTATTAATGTTATCTACCAATCACTTATTGATTTATTATCGCACTGCGTTTCATCGTGGTTTACAAACACACCACACCTCACCGTAACCATAAAAAAAAACACAACGCACGTTCAAACGGAGCCTTAGTTAACCGGTGTTTGGAATGTTATCATTCTACTTTCTAATCCAATAGTGTTTGAGAATAAATTAGAGAATAAATTCCTTATTTTCAGACCAAACCGGGGCTGAGTACTGGCCCGTTTGGTATGGGGTTAGAAAAAGTGGGGTTAAGAGGGGATAGGGTTAGATGGGGTTAGAAAAAGTGGGGTTAAGGAATTGGGGTAAGAAAAAGTAGAGAAGTGGTGGTAGGTGGAATAGGAATAACCCCGTAAATCATTACTTTTGTGCCTTATTTGGTTGGGGGATAAGGAATCCCTATCCCGGGTTAAGCCCACTTTATCCTTGCATTGCAACCAAACACCATCTAATCCTCATTTTTATCCCCACTTCTATCCCTATTCATATCCCCACTTTATCCCTACTTTTCAATCAATCATTACTTCATTTTCTCTTCTTTTTAACCAATCACATCAACTTTATTTCTACTTTTTTACTTTTCAACTAATCATTACTTCATTATCCCTACTTTTCAACGAATCACATCAACTTTATTCGTACTTTTTCAACCAAACATTACTAATTTATTACTACTTTTCAACAAAATACCATACATATCCCACTGCTTATCCCAGGATATCAATCCCCATCCTCTCTAATCCCGGGATAGACTATCCCATAACCAAACACACCCTTTGTGTTTGGGTAAAAAATGAGGATAAGGGGGTGATGTGTGACGAGACAAGTGCACTCTCGACGTGTTTCTATCATAAGATGTTAACGTCAGCCATGTGCAATGTACATGACTGAAATGCCATGTACATAAATCTTTGGGGTACATGCCACATTGGCATGTGCATCGTACATGGTCACATTCAATGGTCCAGATCTACTCACATCCGTTGGTCCCCATCACGAAAGCCAATAATACATGGCCACGTCAACCATGTGCAATGTACATGACTGAAATGCCATGTACATAAATCTTTTTTCTATCAATGTTTCCATCTGAGAGGGGAATGATGTCTCCCTCGAAACTATGAGACAGCCCATAGAGTCGGACTCGGACACGCTCTTAAGTCTTAAATGAGCCGAGGCGAGGCTTAAATCGGCGAGTCCCGATTCCGGGTGTTGAGTTTCACTCACATTCTGAGGGAGATCAAAGGCCTGATCGTCCGTTCTCATCCACAGTTCGTGACCGCCCGTGACATTCCCCACGATGACCCTCACTGACAGCGACAACGTCGACGGTCGTTGCGGCTACGCAATCACCTACGCCGACGGGAGCGAGAGCGTCGGCTTCCGCTTAACCGAGACCTTTCACTTTCCCATCGTTATCTGACCAGCCGATGCCCATCAGCAACGTTCGCTTCAGCTGCGCCCTTTCCAACGCCGATTTCAACTATCCCGCTAGTAATCCGATTGACGGGATTATGGGCATGAAAGGAGGGCCCGACTCGTACGCTTCTAATGCAAATGACCGGCCTCACCGGCGGCGTCTTCTCCTACTATTTTACTGACGTGGTGCATCAAGACCAATTCAGTTACCTCCGATTCGGTAACGACGTCGTCATGCAGGCGAATACGCTGAGCGCCCATACTCAACAACCAAAGAGATCCTAGCCAGTACTACTTGGACCCCCTTGGTCTCAGCGTCGACGGCGACCGGCTGCAGATACCGCCGGAGTGGTTCGCAATCCAGCCGGACAAGACTAGCGGCACTACAATCGATTCAGGAACAATGTACACTGTGGAGGACATCGACGCCGGGTGTTGGATCCCGATGGGATCATCATCAACACGTTTACCTGCGAAGGATGCGGCACTCTCATCTCCTCTCTCTCTCTCTCTCTCTCTCTCTCTCTCTCTCTCTCTCTCTCTCTAGCTCTGTCACGTGTAAATCACTTAGTGGTCAAAAAATCAAAATTAAAGGTTGTCGTTAGAGCGTCCGGGGTTTCATATCGAAGGACGCTGTTCCAAAGCTTGGAGGCATATTGCTGTTTCAAAAGCAATTTACAGAATAAAGGCACGGGCCCACGCTAAATTAGCGTGCCAAGTGTGTTAAGGATAGCGTGCCAAGTGTGTTAAGGATTCCAACCAACGGTCTTTAAGCTCTGTTTCTTTGGAGGGAGGAGTCCCGGATCTCACCTACCTCCTTCGTCCCTCTCGTCTCCGGCGCCGGCGCCATGGGGTTCTTATCCTCCTTGGGGAGAGCTCTCTTCGCCTTCTACTTCCTCTACTCAGCCTATCGCGAGTAAGCTTCCCTCGCCCTAATCTCGCCCTCTCTGTATCATCGTGTCTAGGGTTTCTGGTTTATGCCATAGGGTTTAGTGGGAACTCGTTTAATTGAGCGTGAATTCGTATGATCTAGACTGTAAAATATTATAACCTAATATAGTTTTCCATTGCGTCTAGCGATTTGTTGAAAAGCGATGGTTTTTATTATTCCACTGGAGTTTCTTGGAAACCAAGTATTTTGTTTCGTATATGAACTTAATGTTTGAAGCGAAAAATATAATTTTTTAGTAGGTAGAAGAGCATGATTCATTTTTTTCGTCTTTGTGAATGCAAACGTTGAACACTCTACTCAAAACTGAAGCACACATTTGTGAAAGTAATGGAAAATTGAAGTACTAAAAAGGTTAAATTCTCAGTTAAATTGGAATGGGGTTTTGTTTTAAGCTATCAGTCTGAAAGGAATATACATGGTATGGAGACTAAAGAGGATAGAATAATCTCGGTATGGACCCCTTGCTGAGTGTGGGGAATGGAGAAAGCTATAAGTCTGAAGGGACGCTGTATGGACATCGGTTCTAGTGATCATATGGAACTTGGTGAATTTAAGCAGTGTTTAAAAAGCTTTTCAAAGTTCTTACACAATCTGTTTATTCGTTGACAGTTCTATGGTTGTCTTTTTAAAAACATGTTTATAAACCTGCACTATATTATGGGTGTGTCAACTGGAAGCACGATAGCTGATATCGATTTGATTACTATGTTGTGACTAGGTTTAGTGCATTTGGGGTTGATGGCGGTCCGATGATGAGGTCCTTCAGATCCAGTTTTAACCGACATTTGGAATATCTTAACTCAAACTTTGGTTTGCAGCTGCCAGACTTTGAAGTGAGAAGTTCTTTATGCTCCTTTATCATTTAGTTGGATGGATATTTTTTTATTTTGTGGTACGATGCGTCCTGACCAAATTTTCATCTAGATTAAATATGTTATAGCTACTGGTATAGCCTTGAAGGGGTTCGGAGGTTTTCTATTTGTCCTTGGCAGCAGTTTTGGTGCATATCTCCTGGTCAGTGTAGGATTATGTTCATTATTTTCTTCTTGGACACTTATTTCCAACGTGTATAATTCCATTGAAGCTGGTAACTTGCAATTTCAGAAAGAGGTGGGCTGAAAAAATTTTATTTTTCATTTGCAGCTGCTGCATTTGGCAATCGCTGCTCCCTTTTCGCATACTTTATACTCCTATGGCAAGCCTGGATTTATTCAGACCTTAGTGAAGTTTACACAGGTAAATTGATATATTAAGCTGCTATCTGATCTTATGGAGTCCTTGTCTTTTCTTCCTTTTGTGGTTTTTTGTTCTGAATGGCCGATTTGCAGGACCTTGCACTTGTTGGAGCATTGATGTTTTTCATTGGAATGAAAAGCTCTATCATGATAAGGAAGTTAAGGAAGAGGCATCTTAAATCAAAAATGGGGTAGAAATGGCTAGAGGCAATCTCAAGAGGTTATTAGCTTCTTCTCCACGTGTAATTTTCAGCAATCTATGCCCTCTTCGATCCTGTCATTGGTGATCAGGGATAATTCTTGCTACAAAGAGATTTTTTGTACTGATTGATTTAATATACAGATGTTACCTCATTCATTTTAAGGGATGAAACCATTCAATGTATACACGAGCCTTTTAGTCCTTGTGTGTCGTCGAGCAGGATTTTGATGTTGACTGTGTTTTGCCTGGGAATATTCACGGTATACCAGATTATCTTTAACCTACAACAATATAGCAGGTTGCTTACTTATTTGAAGTGATTCCTGAATAACTAACCGATCAGTGACACGAGATTGAGTATTTTTTATGAAGAGCTTATGAAATTTCTGGTCACAGCTCATACTTTTGCAGGATATGGAACTTCTTTGTTGAGCATCTATTATTTTAATTGTTCCAGGAGATCATTGGGCAATGGTGCATGTAAGAGCCTTTTAGCGAAACTATAGGACCCTTGCTCTTCATTATACACAATTATTCATGGCTACTTCTGGAATTTCATAAAATTTGAAGACTTGCCCTACCTAGATTGGTTCTGAAGTCCATAACTTGGCATCCCAGGTCTCTCTGCCCGATTGGATATCTTGTGCTATCTATCTCTGCCCGTTAGATATCTTGGGCATGCGTGTCTGCATTTTGTCGTTGAAATCAATGTGGCGTGGCTTTTGGCAATGTCTTCCTGGACATTATTGAGCCACGAATAGAACCAGGTCGCTCAAGCAAAATGATTATTTCTTGTTCATACAAATTAATAGGAAGAGTCGAAGAGAGATGATGCAACTTTTATTCTGATCGCTTAAATTAGCAAGAGAGACGTGCAAGTTTTGCATAGAGAATTCAAATAGGATGCTAGCGAGGTTGCTCTTCGAGCATTAATTCTTTAATCCATCGAGGTTGCTCACATCTGAACACTGACGACGTACGTCCGTAGTCTAAAAATTGACTCCTTTTTCTATATATAGACTAAACTTTTGAGTTAATTAGTGAAATTAGCAAATCAAATAGTGCAAATAGATATACTTTTCTTTTATAAGATATTTTGATCGTGGAATGCCGGTCAAAAACGTCGTCAACATTAAAAAGTCGTCAAAGAGGATTCTTATCGGACGGATATCGACACAAAAATCCTAGATGATAAAGACAGTTGTTGCTAAGTTGATGGCACGTGGAATGAAGCATAAACTCTTGAAGGACTTATTTCGGAGGAAGACGATAAACTTCAGTTTGTCATCCATGACATCATCAATTAATTATATTGAGATGTAAGGTGTAGATCTTCTCCAGCCAGCAGGGGCGGTTGCGATTGCAGGTCATCATAGTCCTCCTCCTTCATGCGCGTGTACAGAGAGTTTGACATCCACTCATAAAAACCACCTATAAAACAAGCTGCAATCAAGGATGAATGGTCATGAAACATTTGCGTGTTTCATAATTGGTGTCTTCAATTTATAGCTAGCTATAGCTAGGTTGAAGAAAATTTAGAGATATCTTCTTTGAGCAATCCCTCAATCATGGTTTCGCCACCACCACTGCTCCATGCAGTCACAGTTCTAGAGCGGTTCGCTGTGTCCCCGGCGAAGCCGCCGGAATCCGGCTCGTCGCCTCAGCCGCTCAATTTCTTCGATATCATTTGGATTAATTCCGGAGGTCCGGTTGAACGCCTCTTCTTCCATCCGTTCCCCCACCCGACCTCTCACTTCAACGAGGCCTTCCTTCCCAACCTCAAATCTTCGCTCGCCGCCACCTTACAACACTTCTACCCTCTCGCCGGCCGCCTCAGGCTCACGCCGGGCTCCGACGATAAGTATGAGATACTCTACACCCATGGGGACTCAGTACCGCTGATACTGGCCGAGTGCAACGGTGACTTTGGAGAGATCTCCGGCGACCATGCACGAGCGTCCGAGAAGCTCAAATCTCTGGTACCTCCTCTAGCCTCCTCCGACCATGATGACCGGAATCCCTTGCTGGCCGTGCAAGTGACAGTGTTCCCGAACCGAGGCATCTGTCTCGGTACCACGGTACACCACGTCGTCGGCGACGGCACTTCCACTATACATTTCATGAAGTCATGGGCCGCCGCGTGTCGGTCGGGGTCGTCCGCAGCCTTAGCCGCATCGCCTCCGCTCCTTGATAGGACATTGATCCCCGATCCTCGTGGCTTCTATTCGATCCTACTAAGAGGCTTTCAAAACCCACCCGCCGAGCTACCCAAGAACGAGGTCGAGAAAGCTCCTCCTCCGGTCTGTAGGCCCTCGGTGTTCGCCACTTTCACCCTCCGGCGAGAACACATAGAGATGCTCAAGAAGCACGTCTTGGCCAGAGCCAGTGAAGAGGGTAAGGCCCCATTCCAGTGCTCGGCCTTCGTGATAGCATTCGCCTACACTTGGGTCGGCATCGTCAAAGCTAAAGGTTACCTGGCCGATAGACTCGCTCACGCCATGTTCGCCGCCGACTTCAGAGGCCGCATGAAGCCGCCGATTCCGCCCACCTACTTTGGAAACTGCATAGGACCTGGCTTCGTGGAGGGGAAGGCCGTGTCTGACCTTGTCAGCGAAGGCGGCGTCGTGACCGCGTCGGAAGCCGTCAGCAAAGCGATCAAAGGGTTGGAAGGTGATGTGTTGGGAGACGTGGATCAATGGCCGGAAAAAATAAAAGCCATTTTTAACCAACAACCTCAGACGGTCGCCGGATCCCCTAAGCTAAAGGTTTACGAGGTGGACTTCGGATGGGGACGGCCGGCGAAGGTGGAGGTGGTGTCGATCAGCGAGACCGGAGCAATATCCCTGGCGGAGAGTAGAGACGGCCATGGTGGAATAGAGATCGGTGTGTCACTTCCTACACTCGAGATGGATCTATTCACTTCCCATTTCAACACCGGTCTTCAGTTTTTTGAATCCTAATCATACAGGTTAGTTGCATGCATGCATATATAGCAATTGTATTTGTTTGTCATATGATCCTTTAGAGTAATACTTTAATGTGAAGAATGTTTTCATATATTATATATATAGGTGTTTTTAATACTCTTTAGTGTCAGCAGAATAAATATTGTATCGTCTCAAAACGCCGGTTTTGTTTACGTTAGTAGCGCAGATCTATTATATATTAAATAATATTATGTGAGTCGCATGTTGTGTCATATGTCATACCATAACTAATATTTGACGTAATACAAACCTGACAAAATTAATTATCAAGGAGAGAGAGGAAGAGAGTGGGGTGGATGGTTGGGGACCTGCAGTAGCTTTTATTACTGCAGCTGCAGGCCCCCCGAATCCGGATGGTTGGTGGCATACTGGCATGGGCCATCCAGTAATATATACTTGGGGTATTAGGCCATAGCCTCAAATCTAGCCTCTCTTTGTCAGGGGCCCCATATATTTTGTTGAAAACCTACCTTTATAGTTTTCACATGAATAACCCAATAATACATCAAAATGACAATAATATCCTTATTTTCTTTTTCTTTTTTTATACCATCCTTTTCTCCCTCTTCTCTCTCTCTCTCTTCTCTCCTCCGGCGAGACAACCACTCCCTTCGCCAGCAGCTCCCCGAGCTTCGTCCTTCCCCCAGGCCTAATACCCCCTTCGCCGGCCACCCACTCCGGCGACCTTTCCCACCTCCGGCCAACTCCTCCGTCCAAACCCAACACGAGCTCCCAGTCCCCGCGCGGCATCAACTGCAATCTCAGCTGCCGTCGCTCGTCCCTCCATCTCCTCCGGCGTCGACTGCAACCTTTCGTCGTCTTCGCCTTCCTCGACGACGCCCGACGACGTTTGATCGCCCTCCTCGCCGGAAGCCACGCCCCGAGTTCATCCCCTCTATCAGATCCGGCACCGCCTCCACCTAAACCCACCACCCAACGGCCTTCCAACGCCAACCAACCCCGGATCTGGTGTTCCCGACGCCTCACGGCCCGTCCTCCACCATTCTCCGGGACGATCCACTATCACGTTGCCCCGCCCTTGCTCGCGATCGTCGTCCCTGTCGAGCAGCTGACTTGAAAAGACAGGAGATGGAGAGAGGGCGCCGCCGCTTCTCGCCACACGCAGTTCTCCGTCGTCGGATCGGCCGGAGAAGAAGCTCCCGATCGTGGTGGGCGTGGATCAGCCGTCGGAGACCACTGATCCGATGGGTTGGCCGGCGGTGAACCCAAACCTCAAAACCCCTTTTCTCACATTATTTAATGTATATTATATATTAAATAATGCTTTTAAAATCCGAAAAAATAAAAGAAAACTATATAAAATTTCAGTCGCTCCCCGCAGTGACGGCTAGGTCGAGCAGCACCACCATCTTCTTCCTAGCCACGCCGACGCCACCACAACCCCATGGCAGCAAGCACTGGTACAACGACGATGATGTCGACAACGGAGAATCCAAGAGTGAAAAGGACCTTCGGGCATGGGTAGCGTTGTGACCACATCGATGAGATGACAAAGATGAAAATGATAAAGATGAACATGAGATGAGAAAGATGAAAATGAGCAGACAAAGATGAAATCATTTTCATATTTCAAAAATCAATTTCATCTCTAAAAAATCATTTTCATCTCACAAAAATCATTTTCATCTTTCCTAAAATCATTTTCATCTTTCAGAAATCATTTTCATCTTTCATAAATTTTCATTTTCTTATCTCTATTTTCATCATGTTAAATCTATTTTTATCATTTTAAAATTCATTTTCATATTTCTGAAATCATTTTCATATTTCTAAACTCATTTTTATCATTTTAAAATTTATTTTCATCTTTCTGAAATCATTTTAATCTTTCTGAATTCATTTTCATCTTTCTGAATTCATTTTCATCTTTCATACATTTTCATCTTTTAAGTCTATTTTCATCATTTTTAATGTATTTTCATCTTTTGTAACTTTATTTTTATCATTTTAACTCTATCCTCATATTTTTATATTCATTTTCATCTTTTTAAATTCATTTTCATCTATTCAAATTCATTTTCATCTTTGAAAATTCATTTTCATCTTTGACAATTCATTTTTTATTTCATTTTCATCTTTCTAAATTCATTTTCATCTTTCCTACATTTTTATTTTTCTTAGTTCATTTTCATCTTTCTAAACTCATTTTTATCTTTGACAATTCATTTTCATCTTTCTAAATTTATTTTTATCTTTTTAACTCTATTTTCATCATTTTAAATGTATTTTCTTCTTTTTTTAACTTTATTTTGATCTTCTTAGCTCTATTTTCATCTTTGACAATTTATTTTCATCTTAGACAATTCAATTTTATTTCATTTTCATCTTTCTCAATTCATTTTTATTTCATTTTCATCTTTGACAATTCATTTTCATCTTTCTAAATTCATTTTCATCTTTCTAAATTCATTTTCATCTTTCCTGCATTTTCATCTTTCATACATATTTATCTTTTTCTACCACTTTTTCGTATCACTTCGGAGTAATGAACCGAGTCAAGATCTCAGATTAACGAATTCACTTCTCATATTTTATTCCCATATTTTTTCTCACTTTTTACTAATTTTCCCAGTTTTTTCCTAATTTTTTGGATTATTTTTTTTTCTAATTTTCCCGATTTCCCATTGATTCTCTCTCTTCCTCGGCTCGGCTCACCCGCAAGCCGGGACTTCATCGTCCCGCCTTGTTTGCGGCTTTGATCGGCTCCACCTCGAGCCGCTCCGGCCTTCTCGCCGTCCGCCGCTCTCCCGCCACCGAACCACCCTAAAATCACCCGAAAACTACTCCTATCATCTCCCCCACTCCATTCTCGACCTCAAAGACCTCTATTGCCCTCCTCTCCGACGCCGGCATCAACCCACCACCGACCACCTTCCGTCACCGCCACTCCGACCACATCAACGCCTCCAAATAACCTCTAAACTCACCTAAATCTTCTCCTCTACCCACTTCCGACCTTCTCCACCCCTTGCAGATGTCTCCTCCGGTGCCGACCAACCCCACCCAAAACCACCGCGCCGCCGCCTCTAAATCCGGCCACCTCGGAGCCGTATTCCACGATCGGACCCGGTGGATCAACTCATGAGACCTCCACGAACACAAATGCACCGGTCCTCCACCCCCGAAGAGCCCTCCCCGCCAGCGATCAAGCTCCGGCGAACCTCAGCCGCCGGATTGCACAGGGGTATTTTTGTCACCTATTGTTAACAACTAACTAAAATACTTAATTGATGGGGTTAATACCTTAAAAAATTTACTAATGAGATTTTTAACAATATATTTCATTAAATTGGTGTTTTTACCAATTAACTATTGGGGCTTTTGTCTAAGCCCTATATCAAACCCTCTCTTTGTAAAAAACCCCCTGCAGGTTTTTTTTGGATCAATAAATCAAAATCATGTAAAAAAAAAACAATATTGTTCCCTCCGAACCACCAGCAGCCACTGTCACCTTCGTCGCCCGCCTGCCTGTCCGGTGATCCCCTCACCTTCGGCGACTTCACGGGTGACCACCACCACTCCCCCCCTCCCCATCCTTCCTTGCAGCCACCAAAACCGCAGCAACCCCCACACCGGCGACCACCCTTTCCCCATCGTCGTCGCAGCCTCCCCATCGTCGTCGCAGTCTCCATCTTCTCCGTTCCCCCCAAATCCATCGGCTCCCGACGACTCCGCTCCGTCCCACGACGCCCAACGCCGCTTCCCAAGCCCACCTGACCTTGTCCATGAGCTCCATCGCCGGCCGAGCTCTTCTCCTCTCCCAGATCCAGCGCCGCCACCACCCAACAACGTCACCTCTCGTCGTCCCCTTCCCTCCCCAGCTCCTCTCCGACGCCGCCACGACCTCACCCGACGCCGTCCGCTCCCTCCGCGTCTCTCCTCGCTGACGAAACCCCCAACCCAAGCTCCTCCTCTCGGATCCGACGCCGCCAGCTCCCAATGCCACTGTTTTCGACCTCCACATCGCCATCCAACCCCCGATCTGGCATCCCCGTCGCCTCGCGACCCTTTCGCCACCGTTTCCCGGCTAGATCCGCCCGTCGTCACACAGGCCATTCCCCTCCCCCTGCTCGTTGCCTTCCCCAACGAGCACCTCCCTTCAGCCTGGACAAATTCAACTAACCAAGCAGTCTGGGTCTTATATGATCCAGATCCAACCCATCAGATTCGGTCACAACTCAATCCGATCAGGCTCAGATCCAACAATCCAGACTTGACCAAATTACAACAAAATTAGATTAGTTCGGACCAGATTAGATCAGATCCGAGCCGAATTAGAGTCAGATTGAGCTGATGAACCAGAACCGAGCCGAGATCCAGAGTTGTGAAATTTTTTTATCAAAATACAAATTACACATGAACATTATACATAAAATTTGAAAATTTGATTCTTCATGAATAAAACATCGATGTCGCGGGAACGAGATTTCTATTTTATTTCTGAGCAATAATATTTGAATTACATTTGAGGAAATTGTAGGCACCACACCCCTGAATTACCAAATTGGCAAATCCATCATTTACATCCCCATAGGAAACACCTCCGATTCTAGATCCAATAAAATAAACCTTTTATATAATTAAAAAGGGAATGATGTGAGGTCTTGGACCGCCACCTTCATCGGCAGGATGTTATTCAAGCTTTGTCGCCGGAGCTTCGAGTACGTTGGAGTTGGGGAATGCCGTCCAAGGGGATCCGGTCTCCGTCTCCGTGGGAGAATGGCAGCTGGACTCGATGAAGCCGACTGGAACTAGAGAAGCATAGGCTGGAACAGAGGGAAGCGTCGGTTGGAACCGGGGAAGCAGGGGAAGCGTCGCCCTTTGAGGCCGTTGAAGATGATCTCGCCGGGCCTTGGTGCTGCGAGCTTGAGGTCGTGAACGGCGAACGACAACGATGGACGCTTGGTGAAGGATCTCGCTGGATGAGATCTCGCCGGACGTGCGGGCGGGGGGGGGGGGGGGGGTTGCTCACGGCGGTAGATGCTCCCTCCTTTGGATCGGATCACGAACGGCGATGGAGTTCCATGGTGAGGGTATGCCAGGGTCTTCCTCTTTCTCGATCTCCCGCTCCTCTCCGAAAGTCGGCGAGTTGTGTGGGTTGCTAGAGGCTGGGGGTGTCGCTGGTGCTAGATGTGGGGTTGGCGCCGCGAGCTTGAGGATGCGCACGACGGTGGGCGACGGCCACCCTGGGGTCGGATCCGATACGCCGGTTGCTGGAGCGACGAAGAGGATGTGCCAGGTACTCTCAAAGCGTCCGAGAGTCCCTGCGGTCGGTCCTTCTCTTCTCCTCTCCTTCTCCCTATTTTTTCAGCCTCCCTTCCCCTCTATTTATATGTATGAGAGTGCATATGTTTATATGGAATGGGATCATGAATCCTTAATCAAAGGAGCATCCCTTTCATTTGAAGAATATAGATTCTTCATATAAGGATAGCTAGCCATGCAGTCAGCCATATTTGGTGATGGATGATCCTATTATAATATGGTATGGGATGTTGTGGCGGATTTTTTGAAATTCAAAATTGATATTCGAATTTTCAAATATGTGGTAATTTGAATATTTTTTCTCATGTCTATCTATATTTGAATTATTTGAATATTTGTCAAACTTTAAGACATTTGTGAATATTTACTCTCGTACATAATACTTATTTGAATTCTGAATATTTACAGGAATCTTACCAAAATACCCTCTCATCGGTCATATATATCTTGGACCGAAATACTTTGAAGGGCGGAATGGTCAGATTTCAAGGGCTAAATGACCAACATACCCTTTTGAATTTGATTCATACGGTGTCCATATATATTTGGACAAAAATATACCTCTAAGATGGATGGGACCTTGAAGAGTTAATATGTGTAAATTTTGTATAATTATCTCCCAATAAGTGGAAATGACCAAAATGCCCTTATGATGGACAATTTGGACTATGTCTTTATACTTTCCGGTTTATGTAGGAAACTGTCTAAGGGCTGATGTAAGATATGTGGTGTGTGTATTTTTTATCATATTTTCATAAATATCCCTGACGGGTTGAAATTACCGAAATACCCCTTTATATCTTTGGTTCATGTAGGATGCTCTCAGAACCGAGTTAGGCCAATTGGGACGTAATTAGGGAATCTAATTATGCATTTTTCATCTGAGCTTCTAACATGTCTCTTTGTGTGTTAAAATTACCAGAATACCCCTACATCCATATAGCTTATTTAGGATGCCGTCAAAGCCATGTATGGTCACTGTGGAATGTAATATGAAGTCCATGCATATATTTTGACCCGAATTCCCAATATGCCCTTGGGCGAGTGAAATTACCCAAATGCCCATGATGCCATCAAAATTAGGAAAAGCATAATGCCCCTGATGCCATCAAAATTAGGAAAAGCATTTATAGGGCATTTTAAATATGTCTTAAGCTTATTTGAGTCTATTTAATGTTGCTTTGACTCAGACAAACCGAAGACATGCATGGTTGAAATTGCTACATGAATCTTGCGACTTTTTAGTCTAGCCAAAATTGGTGTCAACAGTGATGACTTAAAATTGAGCCCATTTTGTCATCGATCCATTTTTATCTTACCTTCATTTTCATCTTTTCTCCGCTTTTATCCTTTTAACTCCATTTTTTTCTTTTTAACTCTATTTTCATATTTCCTTCTTTTTAACTTGATTTTTATCTTTTTAACTTGATTTTTATCTTTTAACTTCATTTTTATATTTTTAAGTCCATTTTTACCATTTTAACTACATTTTTATCTTTCATGTATTTTTATCTTTTTAACTCCCCAAATCACAACTTACGTTCAATAGCCACCGAGCCCTACTCCGCCATGGTCTTTCCTACCCCACTCCCCAGATTTTTCCAAATTTTTTCACCTTTCCCCAATTTTTTCTTATTTTACTTGAATTTTCTCTCTCCTCCAACTTGGGCTCACTCGCGGCTCCTCCACGCTCAATTCGAGCCCGGATATCATCGACCCGGCTCGGGGCGGCTTTTCTCTCTCCTTTTCCTCTACTTTTCGGCCCTTTTCCTATTTTCTAATATTTTTCCATCATTTTTTTATTTTTAGGCATTTTCTGGTATTTTCTCTCTCCTCCCGCAGCTCACCTTCGAGCAAGGACACCATCGTCCCGATTCGGGCGGCTCCATCCCGTGTCGCGTCCCTTCCTCCACCTCTGATGTCCTCGCGCCGCCGCAACACCACCAAATCGCCGCAAATCCACTTCCCATCCGATCACCAACCCGATCGATCCCTCCACTGACCTCCACTACTCTCAACAACCTCTCATCCGACGCCGGCCATCACCGCCAAAACACCCTACGCCGTTATCCACTAAACCGGCCACTCCTCTCCACCCCCAAACTCCACCAAATCAGGGTTCAACTTTTCAAAAAAAAAAAACTATATATATCGAAGAAATTGAGCGGCTGAGACGACAAGCCGGATTCCGGCGGCTTCGCCGGGGAGATCGCACTGTTCAAGAACTGTGACTGCATAGAGCTGTGGCGGCGAAGCCATGATTGAGGAGGGATGAATGGATGGATGAAGAAGGAAGATGTCTCTCTTTTCCGGCATGCAAACAGACCAACACGGAAATCTTATACTACACATCCATACTTTTTAGTGCTGCAGTTTCTTTAATCAGAACCCGTGTTTGCTTTGAACGAAGTTGAATTAAATGTGAAAATGAGATTTTCTTTTTTTCTTTTCAAGTCTAACTTATCTTCTTGGAAAGAGGAATGAACACAGAATTGATTGAATCTGGCTGTTAGTTGCCTCTTCATGGAATTTAAGGCTAACGTGTTCTCTCGCACTCACACCGGCTACCCTAAAATTTTGTAACCCTAAACCTTTGGGCTCAACTAATAAGCAAAAAAACAAAGGAAAAAACAACTTATCTTTTTGGACTGTACTTCCTTCAACCTTCGAGAACAAGAAAAGACATTCTTCAAAAATTAACATACCATAGCCTATGTTTTAGTTTGTGCTAGTAATGACCAAGTTCCGAAAGAATTGATGATTGGAACATGATTCAACTAATACAGGGCATACAGTTTATTAGAAGATAAACCTGGACATGGCCTTGATGAATCCTTGTTAGTCTGGTAGTTGAACGAGGAACAACAACTTATTAGTAATGCCATGAAGGAAATCAAGGCTATATATATGTCACTGGTGAGGTCAGGGATCACAATGAAATTTATATAGTCTTTCGAACGACTTCTAAGTTGTGTCATGCTTGTGCCTACAAATATCAACCAGCAAAGAGTGATAAAAGACCATATAGCGCAGTCTAGTATGCTTGTGATGCAAATAATGTACTGGTAATCTCAAAATGACATAAATCACTTGCTGCTTGATGTGAATTTATAGTAAAGGGAAAAAAAAATGTCCTGTTAATCCCAAGATGATAACTTAAACCTGTCTGTTGTGAATTTACAAGGGAAGTGAATGACATATTCAAGGACCTCGCTCCTTGTTATAGTACACGGTCAAAGAAATTTTCTAGGACCTTCACTAAAAACTTGGGACTCCGCTTTTAGTTCTTCTTATGTATTCGAAGGTTCCCCTTTCTGAATTCACTATCGGCTCAAATGCTAAGATCTAGTTGCTCAAATATACCTGAAACATGAAGTTCATATGACGCAAGCTTCGTTCTTCAACTTGTCAAGGAGCTCATCCACCGATGACACAATGATACCAGCTTTCCTCTTAGGTGGTTCAGTGACTTGAACAACCTCCAGATCAGTCTTTAGATCCACATTCAGCTCTGCAAGAGTGACTTTCTTGATAACCTTTGATTTGGCTTTCATTATGTTTGGGAGTGTTGCATATCGTGGCTGATTTAGTCTAAGATCAGTGCTGCAATAGAAAAGCACTACGTCTGGATGAGCATACAATAAATCTGCTTATACAAGCAATTAACAATGACTTTGACTGAAATCAAATGTCTGCAGATTACATCAAGCAGCACTCTACTGCGCATTCTATGGTGCAGATTTATTTGCTCAAAACTTCCAACACTTTGAGAGCTAGTCTAATAAAAACAACAAAAGAAATAAACACAACAGAAATTGATCAAATGCTAGTTAATTATTCAACTATTCTATGATAGGTCCAATTTTTTGAATGATATCAGAGTTTGGTGTAAGAAATTTATTGAAGGCTAAAAAAGAATCAATAGAAGAAAAAGCAATGACAGATTCATGAATTGGAAAGCAGTCTCAACATTGCTTTACAATTACAGTTGGAAAGCAGTCTTCTCTACTGAAGGCAGGGTCTGGGCATTCGAAAGTGTCAATATTGCGGCCTAACATAGTTTGTGATCAAGATGATTGTGTCCAAATTGAACTAGTTCAAAATATTTTCAACTCGATCAAACTAGATGAGGTTTTAAAATATTTCAAGCTTGATCAGCAGCTAAAAGCAAGCAGGCGATTAGACCTAGCTCAATATTAGTTAGTTGAGTTTGATCTGGGATTTCCAGTTCGATTTGATATCAAACCAAGCTCGAACTGGGGTCATATGAAACAGTTTAAGCTCAAGCTAGCCCTAACTTGCTTGATATGGCACCTTGGCACCGATATATGTGACCACAAACAGGCATATCCACAGCAGAACATCAAATTGCAATCAAATTAAACACCAAGATTACTTTTGAAGGTGCATACTCATTATTTTGAGCCCAAAAAGACTACATTGAACTAAATCTATACTGAAGTGTTCACAATCTATAGTAGACCTTCTTCATAGAAGCTAGGCAGTTCAGCACAACTACTGGGTCATGACGAAAGGGAGAGTGCATTGTTTCTTTCAGAAGATTCCATCTTCGGGGAAACAGGCTTTCTCACTAGTTTAATGATTCCCTGAACACTTAATGAGGATACCACTTTCAGCAGATATCCGAGCAGTATAAGACCATAAGTCACGAATGTTGGATTTGAATTTGTTAGAAATGCAGGTGGTTAGGCATTTCAGCATTTCTTTCTACATTACTAGAAGGGACTGCAGAAGAGCAGCTTATGCAGACTAATCTACTAATTGCCCGAAGCCTGATTAGAGGTACCATTTTATCCAATATGCAAGAATTTGTGTGCCGTAGATAGCACAAATTGCATCTGAGTTTGTCAAAATCAGTTGATACATCCTCAATGTTTGAGAATTCTGTTCTCGAGGTAATGCCAGCAAGTCATTTAACTATGAACCTTACCTGTGTCATTGCGGCAAGGTGTTAAGAGTGGTATCCTAGCTTGGCAAGAGGTGGGCAGTTGTTGCAAGGCTCACAATGTGAAGTAACACATAATCCCTAGACACGCGATGCTAAGTAAAACTCCCCTCCGGCCTAAACAGGCGGTTGTTGTAATATATTTCATTTTCATCATAGTTTGCTACGCTATTGACCTCAGCAAGGAGGAAGTCAAGAATGCAAATGCTTCTGAAAAATCTAAATGAAGATGTGCTCTGGGCTTATTTCCCATACAACTTTCAGCAGAAGTAGCTGCCTTGAGATGTCAAACTAATGCTAGTTGTTAGTGTGTCTAGCAGGTATATACCAACTCAATCCCCAAATAAAGAGTATGAGCAAAAAATATATGCAGAAGACAACTCTTACGTTATTACTGCTGGTAAATCTAAACTGATAGTCTCAAGACCGCCATCAACCTCTCTTTCCACTGTTGCAACTTGCTTCTCCTTGTCCAATACAACCTACTAAAATAGCAGGAAAAGTTATCATAGAAGCTTAGTTTTGAGCATGAAAAAGGTTTTACATGTGTGAAATCAGATCAAGCGTGATACAAAGAAATGGCCCATGAATAAGTCAGAAGCATAGTAGCACCAACAAAATTCTCAAACACAGATAGAGGGAGCGAGACTGGAGCTAATACATCAATATCTGATGCATCAAAAACAGATACATAAACTCACCTCTGCATATTTTTCCTATATCATACAACTGATACAGATAAGTTGTATCCAGTAACACCCTAGATCAGTGGAATACGTAGTGGATAGAACAATCCGATCTAAGGTACATGCTAAAAACACAAAATAACACTTCCTTGATAGAAACAATGAAAAAGCTTCTTTATAATTAATCAATGAAGTCAAGCTTCCAAAAAGGTTTACTTCATCAATCAACGTCTGCCTTAAACTGATGACATATCCGATACTACAGCAGATATGAGGATCTGATTACGTCACAATCAATAAGCAGTTATGTTAGTTAAAGCTTCACTCTTCTTGTAGTGATGCAAAATGGCTATCTTGGTGCGCAGAAAGAGATGGGACAATGTTTACGTTTGGGGCCATGACCTCCTCAACAAAAATAAACAAACTATTAAATTCAAATTAGTCTATAAAGCATCAATCATCAAGTATGATGACCAATCCATTGTATAACACAAACTTCAAATTTGCTGAGCCTCCTAATGACGGAAATCACAAATTTTATGAAATGAATAGCTTTCTCAACCTCATTTCACTCTTGCCTGTCCAACTCTAGAATAAAAGGAAAGAGATAGGCAGCATAATGTTCACACTTATACAAGCAGCATAAAGTTCTCAGTACTAAAATGCATATGAACGAGATTACGAGTTTAGAACATGAAACAAATATGGACTACAATGATTTGTCATTGAAGTCAATAGGCAAAACATTCATTACTCATAAACTTTTAGCTAGCATGAGACAATCAATTCTCACTGCAACATATGCAGGAATCTTAAACAAAAAAAATGGAATCTATAGAATGCCTAACCTTTGATGCAAAAGTTCCTTGTGGCCATTTCATCAGTGCAGCGACCATCTGCCCTGTTTGATTGCAGTCATCATCTATTGCCTGTAAAGAGAACAAAATAGTAACTTTCAAAGCCAAGATAAAAACGCTGTTCTCCACTTGCATAGGAAAAGGTGCAAAAGCCATGCATCAAGTTGCCAATGTAATAGGCGCAAAGTAAAAGTTGCTTACACTCGATATTTCCATAACCCAAATAAGACAACGATAATATAAGTCAGATTGTTTTAACAGACACAGAATGTAATGAGATATATGGTAGCAGATCCACCTTACTACCAACTATATATCCATAAAAAACCTGATGCAAAACAACAAATGCTTCCTTGACGAAATTCTGTCCAACCCAATCTATCAGTAGACTCACTGCAGAACAGCTTTTATATTTACTCATACAAGAGACAAGAAATAGAATAACTTTCTTACAAGCTTCATATTGCCATACTAGATTTCCAGCTCTCACCATTTTTGCTCCACAAAGATGATAACCCGCTATTATTAGAAAAGAAGATGTAGTTTCCTAAATGAAGACACTGTAAGCACAAAAAGAAGTTGCCAAAGTGTTACAATCCAGAAACAATTCTTCTGGTTCACAGCAACTCTGCAAGCCGCATATGCCCCAAATAGACAAAAGCAAATTGAGTGCTGCTTACAGTATAGTTGATAAAAGCAATCAAACACCATCACCTTCATACATCAAAATAAAATGCAACCCTTTCAAGAAAAACAAACTGAGTCTCTGATCAAAGATGATCCGAGCAAGCCCGAAGCCAAACTACTTCAGAAATCACGCAAGAACCACAAAATTATCTTTCAATAACCCATATACTTTTTAAATTTCACTTATGCATGAGACTGTAAATAGCACCAAAAATCAGAACCACATTTCTGTAAATTTCCAACAGTTTGGGAGGCTGCAAAAGGCATATACGACCAATTGGGCAAGAACAGCAAGTGGACAAATGGTAAAAGGATCACTACAGGCATTGCTGAACTTTATCTTCTCTGCTACTAAAAAGTAAAAAAAATCAGATTCTCCAAAGTTTTTAGCACCTCAAAACTCCTCGAAAGCTAAAAATTCCGAGGAACCAAACACAGGTATCTGGCAGAAATCCAAAAAAACATCATCAAATCAACTTGAGAGAATTGATATAAATCCTGCAGCATTATAAGATGCATATAACTAAAGATCGGATATTAACAAGAAAGGATGTGTTCAATAACCAATCACCCAATCATTCAAAACCTAAGAAATTAAATTTCAAACGCTCAAAACAGCCCAAAACCCATCTCAAGACCAAAGACTAACATCCCAAGACTTTCTAAACAGACAGCCAAAGAACCCAACAAATCGCAGTACCCTACTCGAAACCCAATACCTGCTTCCCAAGAATGATGAGCCCCGGGCGCTCGGCCTCGGCAATCGCCCTCAGTATCTTGGCGACGGAGAGGGGGAGCACCGGCGCCGCCCCGGCGTCGACGTGCACGGCGCGGTCGGCTCCCATGGCGAGGGCGGTGCGGAGGGTATCGGCGCACTGCGCGGGACCCACCGAGACAGCCACCACCTCATCGGCGCCGCCGGCCTCGCGGATCCGGAGCGCCTCCTCCAGCGCGATCTCGCAGAACGGGTTCATAGACATCTTCATATTGCTCGTCTCCACCCCGGTCTGATGGGCCATCGCAGCCTTGTGACGAGGGATGCAAGGAGGAGACCAAGAAAGAGAACATCGGGGTAAGGTTCACGGATTACCTTATCGGGTTTTACCCGGATCTTGACGGCGTAGTCGATGACGCGCTTGACGGCAACCATTATCTTCATCGTCGCCGGGATCTCTGGCAGCGCCGTCGCCGACGCCGGTGCTATATAAGTGAGATTTATAGGTTCGGTTTCATTCCTATATGAAGCTTATCTAATAAGGCTGGCACGTGGCCGACTACTAAAGAAGAGGGGCAAAATTGGAAAGATAATACTGGATCCCTCGCCGACTCGTCCGCCGGCGAGGGTTTCTCGAGGGTTTTACAAGCTCTCCCTTTTTTTCTCTCAAAAGTACTCCTAAATCCGCCATGAGAAGAGCTTCCTCTCTTCTCCTCTCCCATCTCCTCACGAAATCCAAAACCCTATCCCGGAGTACTCCCAGTCTCCACCTCCTCCAAAGCCACGCGTCGATAAATCCACTGAAACCCTTCCCGAGATGCCCCTCCAGTCGCATGACTCGCATCCAAGCCTTTTCCGAAAACGCCCCTTCTCGTCCCACCCGCCAGTCCCGCGTCGCCGAACTCGAGGACGCCTTCGAATCCGCGGCCACCACGCCGGAGCTTCTTGCCGCCTTCGAATCCTTCGAGTCCTCTCTCCCACCCTTTGACAAGAAGCTCGGCCTCGCCTGCTTAAAGGTCGGGCAGCATCTCGACTCCATTGGCTCGTCCGATCCAGAGAAAACCCTTGGCTTTGCTCGCCGGGCGCTCGAGATTCTTGACCGCGACGCCGATCAGCCGTCCATCTCCGTCGCCATGGCCCTTCACTTGATGGGCTCCGCGAGCTTTGATCTTAAGAGATTCAACGACAGCTTAGGTTTCTTGAACCGGGCAAATCGGATCTTGAATTCACTGGAAAGACAAGGTTTTGATGAGTTTGACATCCGGGCGGTAATCCACGCCGTGAAGCTCCAGCTCGCCAACACAAAGATGGCGATGGGGAGGAGAGAGGAGGCCTTGGTCGATCTCCGGAGGTGCCTCGATCTTAAAGTTTCAATCTTGGGCCCTGATAGTAGAGAACTGGGAAATGCCCATAGGGACTTAGCTGAGGCGTATGCTGCTGTTCTAGATCTTAAAGAGGCGTTGCCGTTGTGTTTGAAAGCATTGGAGATCCATGAGTCGCAATTGGGTTCAAATTCAGTGGAAGTTGCCCATGATCGCCGGCTTCTTGGTGTTATCTACACTGGATTAGAGGAGCATGAGAAGGCTTTGGAGCAGAATAAGCTCTCACAGAAGGTGTTGAAGAGCTGGGGCATGGGCTCAGATCTTCTCCACACTGAGATTGATGCTTCCAATATACAGATTGCTCTCGGGAAGTTTGATGAAGCTGTAAATACCCTTAAAGGTGTCGTGGAGCAGACAGATGAGGATAGTGAGACACGGGCATTAGTGTTCATTTCTATGGCAAAAGCGTTGTGTAATCTAGATAAGATTGCAGATGCAAAAAGGTGTTTAGAGATCTCTTGTGGGATTCTTGAGAACAAGGAGGCGATCTTGCCTGCATTGGTCGCCGAGTCTTATACAGAGGTATCATCATTGTATGAAACAATGAATGAGTTTGAAACAGCAATATCTTTGCTGAAGAGATCACTTCAAATGCTTGAGAGACTGCCGGAAGAGCAGCATGCGGAGGGGAATGTGTCGGCTAGGATCGGGTGGTTGCTCCTCTTGATGGGCAGAGTCGAGCAGGCTGTGCCTTATCTTGAGAGTGCTGCAGAAAGGATGAAGGAAAACTTTGGGCCAAAGCATTTTGCTGTGGGCTATGTGTATAACAATCTAGCAGCAGCTTATATGGAGATGAACCGGCCACAGTCGGCTGCCCAGATGTTTGCGCTTGCAAAGGACATCATGGATGTCTCCCTAGGTCCTCACCACTCGGATTCTATCGAAGCATGCCAAAGCCTCGCAAATGCATATCATGCAATGGGAAGGTATATCCGGTTTCTCATTATGTTTCTCTCTTCAATGTCTAAGACTGTCTTTTGTTGTAATGTTTAGAGGTTTCAGACTTTGGATGCAAATTTTGGTGAATTGATCATGTTGACAACAATGATTGGCCATCAAAAGGGAAACACTGTTTGATGTCATTGCATTCAGTTTCAGAACCGTGCCTTCCTTTTAGCTAACAACATAGTACTGCGTGCTTCAACAGTTTTCTGAAGCTGTTGTCACAACCCACACGAGCACCTCTTTAATGTCTTGTCTTGAATCTTATTGATCTATCTTTAGCATTCTGCAAATTGTAGATTCCAAGCTTGATGAGATATTATAGACACACGCTCTTCAAGGAATCAAAGCAATCCCTTTTTTCTTTGACCTATATGTGGTGCTTACATATGACACATTGTTTGCTGAACTCTGGATTTAAGTATCCCCAGTTTCTGGACATTCCTCATTGCATGTCGTAAGATTTAACAGTAGTGATAGTTTTCTTTTCATCTAATAATACCTTGAAAGCAAGTGAACTGAAGAGTGGATTTTGCTTGATTAAGATGGATATCATCTTAGTGGAAGCCAAACCATTTGTTTGCTGATATCCTTTTCCATGGAATGCAGCTATGTGCTTGCTTTGGAATTTCAACAACGGGTTGTAGATGCTTGGGGAAGTCATGGTCTAAGTGCTAAAAATGAGTATAGGGAAGCTACCCAGCTTCTTGAGAAGCTGAAGAAGGAGGCTTGTGGATCACTGTCAGATGAAGTTCTGAAGACCCTGCCATTTACCACTGGGAATGAAGCCCTCCGGGCCAAGCTCACTCCACACTGATTTCAAGGTTAGTTGTCAACTGCTCGAAGGGTTTTGTACTGAGTTCAATGTGCTATATTCCCTTTTCTTCTTCTTTTTCCCTTCCATCTGTATTCAAGGAGTTTTGTTATTCAAAAATATCATCATACTTAACGCCGTTTGAAGTAGATCATCTGCTGAACATGGTGTTAGGCTGTCAGCTATGTCTTTGGAGATATCATTGTAGTCAAGCATGCTTACTTTTTTGCTGCATTTTTTTGGTTCAAGGATCGTTATAGCACTAAATTTACACGTCCTCCTCCCTCCTTCGCATACTCAGCCATATATATAGCTCATCTCACCTGAAATCTGCTCTGTTGTTACTGTTTTAGATTCTTCTTCAAGTTGAAATACATGATGGGTTATCTGTTAGGACAATCATTGGGGGGAGGTGAACAAACTCGCCACAACTGTAGCAGCTTCCACGCTTATTCCTAACCTCCCCACCCCAACGGAAATCTCAAAATTGGGCCGTCGTGCGTTTTCTGGATGCTGCTTTGACTGTCCTTGGGTTGATTTGGGAGAGCTCTGTGGATGCCCGGATTCCCCTATTTCTCTGCCTTGAGCTCTTCGGATGGTTCAAAGAAATCTGAAGCTGCTTCGATTGCATCCTTTATGATTGACTTGCTGATCCCATGGTTAATAATCTGCAAACAGTTAAAACTTCAGTTAGTGTACTCTTGTTCAAGTAATCAAAGCATGACTAACAAAATGAATAGAATCCAATCATATTTGGAGGACTGTAGCTGTTACGCGTATTCAATTAGATTATGTTTGCATGCAATACTAGACTAAGAATGAACACTTCCTTTAACAGTAAGTGTGGATGCATCAAACAATGACTTGATGTTGCATGGATCAATACTACTCAAAGATAACTACAGGTGATCAATGATGCTAATCTCACCTGAAAGCAACCGAGATTCTGGCAGGCCCTTCCTATTTCTTTCTTCTTCTTCTTTTTGCTAAGACGAGGCAAAGGTTAAGTGTTACAATTCACTCAGATTACATAACCACGATGCCCTTCCTATTTCTGCAATCACGAGTGACCTGGCCTCGGAACCATGGTGCAGGTGAGCCAAGTCTATTACAGGCATAGACGCGGCACTCTTCACATCCCAACTGAGAACTACTACCCCCACTAGCCATGCCAGCCAGCTATATAAAGATGATTAGCAAGAGGAGAAGATATGATCCATTCGTATCACGTCAAGCCAAATATAGAAGTTTGTGATGCAATATAAAGAGGGAGAGATGATGCCAGTGATTAGCAAGTCAAAAATAGCTTCTGATATTTTTGGCTTGACGGACAAACTTAAAATGATTAGCAAGTCAAAAATAGTTTCTGATACAAATACAATCCATTCGTATCACGTCAAGCCAAATATAGACGTTTGTGATGCAATAGTATTTATTGTCAAAAATGGCTTCCGATACAATGAATTGCCCAATACGGTCAAATTGGCCATATTATTAATGACTAGTGATGCCGATTCAGATAGGCACGGCCCAGACCATTTGCCGGTATAACAGTGGAGTGGAGACTACTAGGGATTACACAAGAGGAGGAAGAGAGATGATGCCAGTGAGCGGTAGATAGCCGGCGGCCGGAATGGTGACGACGAAGAAAGAGATAAGGGTGGGTAGTAGGAGTGGTAATTCGGATCATGACTCGTGAACCCGATCTGATCCGAGATAAACGGATTTGAGTTTGATATAATCGAGTTCGGGTGATAAACGGGCCAACCCGTTTACCCATTTAGCTTTTAGCCTTTTAAACCCTTCTAAGTCCTTCTCTTCTCCTTAGACCACTCTCCATCCTCCAGTTCTCCCTCCGTCTGCCCCTAGCGATCTCCCCTCGCGATCTCCACCATTCACCGCCGCCGCCGACCATCTCCTCCGGTGATCTCCTCTCGCGATCCCCCATCTCCGGCCATCTCCTCTCGCGTTCCCCCATCTCCGGCACCCGCACCACCACTGCAGCCACCCAACCCCGTCATCTACTCCTCCACCCTCTCCTCCTCATATCCTACCTCCTCTAAACCTCGCATTAACCAAGCAAGCAACAAGCCATGGCCGACCTTGAGGCGGGCGTCTCCGCGCGGCGCCACCACCGCCGCCTCCCAATACTACTCCTGCGGCTCTATGAGGAGGAGGAGGAAGGGGAGCTACAAGGCGATGGGAGTCGGCACGCTTGGATCGCCATCCACCACCCTCGTCCCCCAGGTTCTTCTACGAGGCCTTTGCCCAGGACGAGCCGCACCACTTCCTCGACTCCTGCTTCCTCTGCAAGAAGTCCCTCGGCGGCAACCGCGATATCTTCATGAACAGGTTGGTATTTGTTTGCTGTCTAGATCAGTCTCTTTTCCTCAACTTAAAATTTGATTTTTTTTTCCCAATACGGATTGGACTTGTGGGCTAATGGGTTTCAATGGATGCGTGGAAACAGAGGAGACACGCCATTCTGCAACGAGGAGTGCAGGCAGGAGCAGATCGAGATGGGCGAGGCCATGGAGAGGAACATGCGAGCATCGATTGTGAATAGCAAGGGGCAGAGCCATGCATAGAAGGCCAACAGCCCTACCAAGTCCCGATATCCTACAAGGCCGACACCACCGTAGTTGCTGGCTACCTCTTTCTTTGCCCTTTTTTTTTTATTCTGGGTGCTTGTGATGTATATGGTGCGGAGATATGGAGATGAGATATATGCATTCTCTTGATTTTTTGTAAGATTTGCATGTGAGAAAAGAGGGGTTTATGCGCATCTAGTTTTGTTCTTTATGATCTACCGAGATCTTGTTCTTTATGATCTACCGAGATCATCTGGTTGTAATTTGATATTTTTGATTGTTGTTAAATAATTTGTTTAATAAACGGGTTAGACGGGTCAATTCGTTTTATAAATGGATCGAATTCGGGTTAATAAATCTGATCCATTTGGATTCGAGTTAGTTTTTATTAAACGGGTATTGACCCGTGAATCCGAATTGTCACCCCATAGTGGACAGTCTGGAGATTTCAGAAAACCACTATGGTGGCAATTCAGCTGCCGTTGCTGGTATCCTGCCACTGGTATTCCGGCATAAAACAATCCTTAATTGCCACAAAGGATGTGATTAACTTAAAACTATGAATTTATTTATTTATTTTAAGCTGTTGAAGGTGATTAAGATGATATCAAAACAGAGGACGAGAATTCAAATGCTGATTTAACCATGTTCGCAAAGGATGAAACAGCTGAGTTTTCATGCATCTTGCTGTTCTTACTTTTTACTGAGAAAAACATCATTTTCTCGATCTCCAAGTTGTTCAATGGTCCACTCAAATACATTTTCACGTCGACATGGTGCATTATACAGGATCTACACATTTCAAGTGGTTTCGCTGCTCGATTGGTTCATTGAAGAAATTTGAAGTACTTTGGCTCCACATACTAGCAGGAAGGTGACGGAGGGCACAAAGACGACGTCAGGGATGAGGCTCAGCCGGAACTTCTTCAGCTGTGGTACGTTCTCTCCTGCCTTCTTCAGTATCATGGCAGCTGGAGGAGCAAATAAACCAGTCGTTATCATAACTTCATCATCCTTTCTGATGACCACATGATCCTTCAAGAGACCAAGGATCAGTTTTTTTCGTTCTTCAACGTCCTCTGATCTGCTTAGACCCTTCCATTTGTTATAGCACTCCTGCAAAACTATCCGGCAGAAGCCAACATTAGGAACAATAAAGCAGCATATGAAGAAGGTAATTAGGTTGTGTAAGGAGTCCAAGTTATCCACAGAGTTCTTAGTCCTATGTAGAACCTCATAATCAGACTTTATATCCCAACTTCCCATAGGATAAAATTGGTTATTTTGGGGTGGGTAAAACCATATAAGAACAGATTTTGGCACATGAAATCTTAATCGGTTCAAACTCATAACATACCACGAATAATTGAATACGATGTCTAGAACAAATTAAGAGACATCATATGGTTAACTATGTAAAAACAAACTTATACTTAAATAATCATCGCAACTGAAGTAACTCAAACATATTGGAGGATTAGACAAACCTCAATTTTATCGTATGGTGGCGATTTTAAACGTGCACCAGGAAGAACTTGATTAATATCACTGCAGACAACAAATATTTGAAAGAATCTTATGACTAGCATTAAATCATGATATATAATGATTCAGATAAATGATAACACATATAGACAGCTCTTACTTGAAGCATTTCAGAAAGGCAATGTGGAACTCATCACGATTACTAAGATCATCCTTGTAATATTTCTCGAAAACTTTGTCCCTCAGTAATGACAGAACAGCAGGAAGGCCTAAAAGATAATGTAGAATTAGATCCAACAGTAATTAACATCAGATTACCATGATAATTCTTCTACATCAACCTGCAAGAAGGCTTTCTTCCCAAATCATTAAGAATTTCTTTTTCATCTTCTATTAAAACAAGCACAATTTCATTAAAGTTTACCACATAATTTATCACTTCCTCAATTTCAGAAGCACCTAAATCTTCTCAGAGCAAAATAAAAAAAGTAAATGGCTAAAGGCCATTGAAACAACGTATTCCCTTATAATTAAGACGTCGATGGCTATCATTTTGACATCGCCAGAGCCGGAAAAATGAAAGATTGCTACCCAAATCAATCTGACCTCTGTAATATTAGCAGCCTACACAAACATGGCATTTTGCAAGGCAAGAAACTAAAAACATGATCTTTTGTCATGGAAAAGATAGGATCTTTACCGAGTTGCCCAACAGAGCTGAAGGGGATCCCCATCTGGGTTAAAATCTCAAGAATGCGAACGAAAACCAGCTAAGGCGAAACCCTTTTCGCGCACGATGCTCGCCTATATGATGCCCATAGATATATAAAGAAAGAATATATAGGAGAAGGTTGGGGTTCTTGGGGAAGCAAGAGGAGAGGAAGCATGGAATGTGGAACTTTCCTTCAACACTGATCATCTCTAGCTTACAAGGTTATCGATTCGTGACCTAAGCCGGAAGCAACCGGCCGATGACATCCGGTTTGAACTCTGGAAGGCGTTAGGAATCCAGCGGAGCCACCGCCGATTAGCCGAAGCCTTTTACCAAAGTGGGCAAAGATTTGGGAAGGGACGCTGGTTTGGGTACAAGATAAGCACATGTACATGAAATGGTTGTTCACTTGAGAGACAGCCTATTTCATAGCTTCCAATTCTTATGCATCCACGGGTGTGATCGGATTTGGGTACATGGGTAAGCACATGTACTGTACATGCATCCATCTGGTCCCTCGGTGGGATCGAAGCGAGAGATTAGATTAATCGATCACATCTGTCAATTGATAATTGATTCAATTATCTAATCGATAAAATACTACTGATTAGTTATTCTAATCCATCAATAGAATATTATACTATCTATCGATCATGACGATGTATAATATATGTATGCGGATTTTTATCCTTCGGGAAGCAATACCATCCGCAGGGTGTTCGAGCTTGTGTGGCGTCTACGTGGTGCTCAGATTGCAAGCCACGTCATCCCGTCATCCATGAAATTTTGAAATATAAGAGAGACAAATTTCTATAACATAGGATCTGTTCTCTTTCAAAAACAATTTCACACAAATTTAGTCGTAAAAAATAAATCATTTTTATTAGATCAAATTGTTGGTCATGTTTGAGATTTTACATGTGCACAATCCGCAGGAAAATACATTATATCTCAAAATATGTCACCTCTACTCACTCAAACCAAAAACCTAAACCATAGGACTGAATTTATACATTTATATTTCAGCCAAACAAGTAGCTCATGTTTATATATAGGATAAAGTTTTATGGAAATGATCACGTGGCAAGTGCAATACACAAATTAATCGGTATCTGTTAGAACAGAAATTATGGCCGTTGTCGAGGTCAAAATCTGTTAGAACATTTAAGAATCAGGAGATTGTGGTTGTTTGTTCTTCTCCTTCGAATGATCGAATTAGAAGTGTTGAAGCTTTCGGGAATGGAAAATGGAAAATGGGAATAATGGAAAATGGAAAATGGAGATGGAAAATGGAAAATGAGAATAATGGAAAATGGAAAATGGGAAATTGAGGATGGAAAATGAAATTCTATGTTAAATCTACTCCTATTTTAGGTAGATCTACTCCTAGAAATAAAGAATTATGGTAGCACTACTCCTAGAAAAATATGATAATTCTACTCCTATGGAAGAAATTAATGTAGCACTACTCCTAGAAATGAAGGACGATGCAGGAATTTAAAGGAAGCAAAATGCAGGAATTTAAATGAAGGAAAATGCATGAATTTAAAGGAAGGAAAATGCTTCATTGCTGAATTTAAAAGGCTACATAATGATAAAAAGTTTAGTGGCCGGGGCCAAATTTAAAAGGCTACATTGCTAATAAATATAAAAAGACAATACGAAGATAAAAAGCAGTTTTGCTTTGATGGTGGGGGGCCTTTTTTTCTTCTTCCTCTTGGCTATTTATAGGGCTTCTGGTAACTGATTTGAAAACTGTCAGGAAACCACTCTACAGTTGCTGCAACTGTTGCTTTGAAAGTGGAAACCACCAGAACCGCATAACTGGTCTAAAAACTGCTATGGAACCGCCACTAAACAACGCCTCCTGTCTTCCGCTGTATTTTTTCTGATGATAACCTTGGAATCTGGCAAAACTCTGAACATCAAAGTTGTATATCTTCAAATTAGCTTTCCAACGGTACCAGAAACGTCCAATTTGGACATCGGATAAGAAAGTTATGGCCAAAATACTTAAACTGCACTAATGGCCGATTAGGAAAATGGGCGATAGAAATCTGGACGATTTGAGATTTGGATTTTATCGTCCATTTTGGACGATGACTTCATCGTCCATTTTGGACGATAGAAAATCTGGTCGATAGATTTTGGACATTTGGTCTTATTTATCAGTTTGCCACTAAACCCTTTGACCATTAATTTGATACATCAAATGACCGAATTTGGAGATGACGTCAACAACAAAGTTGTAGATCTTTTCATCCTCTTTCCAATGGTTCTAGAATCGCTCACTTTGAATACTTGATGCAAAAGTTATGGCCAAAATACTTCAGTTGTGTCAAAACTGAAGTATTTATTGACTGATTGGCAATATTTACGAAATTGCCATTAATCGCCCAAATGGCTATATTTATGGCTAACAGTATCTCATTACATATGGATTAGATCAACGAATCGGTGATACCGATTCGAGACGAGAGCATATGCAATATACATGGTCTACTCGTGTACACAAATCGCGACTCTTATATATATATTTAGTAAGCATAAGCCTTTGTGTGTGAATATTTAATTTAAAGTGATTTTGAATTGAATGATCAGACTCGACGTGGTATCTAAGCTGAGGTTCACAGTACCCTACTTCCCAACCCTCCCCCACGAATTTTTTGTCAATCAATACCCTTAATGTTCACATTTTGCAAAACAATACCCCTTGGCCATGTTTTTTTGCATCTTAATACCCTTATGTCACTTAAAAGACCAAAATAGCAATGATCCATGTATGCCCATCCACCATGTCACATGACGTGGCATGTCATATATAATTAAATAACCACTTATCCCATGGTTCCACCTCGACGCTCATCCCTCCTCGATGATTGATGCTCCCATGCCCGGCGCTCCCATCGACGCTCCGAGGTGAGCTGGCCACCATCGACCTCTCATCTCTCCTCGACGCTCCATGGTGAGTTGATTGTCATCGACCCTGAACTCCCGAGTAGTGAAAAAAGGAGATAAGGGTTGGCTTTCGTCCATTGTCGTCGCTGGGCACCCAATGGAAGAGGGCCATAATCCACCCTCTACTTCTTCTCTCTCTTCCTCAATGTTCTCCCCACCATCTTCCCTCATCCCTATTCCTCCGGCCCCCCAACCTGTTATTTCTCACCCCCACTAGCATTCTCCTCCCTTAAGCCCATGTTTTTCTTTCTCTACTCAACCTTTCCTCCTTCCTTCACCTTCCCACCCGGCCCCTCATCCTTCCCTCCGACTCCCTCCTCGACGTGTGTAGTTATTCTGGCCTCCCATTATCTATTCTCTCCTTCACGCTATTGGCAATTGGGAATTCAAGTATAGCTCATATATTGACCTATTATATCAGAACTCCGAAAGTCAAAATAGTGCAATGGGCATCAATTATGTCTCCTACAGTGACCTATGATATCGGAACCTAAAGTCAAAATCTTCTCTTTATATTTTGAAATAACGATTTTAAATTTAGGCTAAATTACGTTTTAATATCCTCAAGTTTGGGCATTATGTTAAACTGGTCCAAAAACAACTTGCTAAAATAGTCATTCGATTTATAAGACCAGCTAAGCCGACTGGTGTTACCTTTGCTAACCATTAGGGGTGTCCATCCAGGGCGGCCCGGTCCGCCCCTGGTTAGGATTTGAGGCAATACCCAATCTTGCCCTTGTAATCATCTTGACCGGGCCTGGCCAGTGTCGGGCCCAAGCCTTCCTCCCAATCCGGCCCAGGTATGACCATGCCCGGCTTGAAGACCGAACCGGACCAGGCCGAGCCCAGCCCGCCAGCCCCCTTTCTCCTCTCCCACCTTTCTTCCTCTCTTCCGACGACGATCGATTTTCTCTCTCGGGTGGGCCACTGTAGACGGTATGGCCGCACGGGAGGAAGAGGAGGTGGTTGAAGAGGCCAATGATCCGAGAGCTCGACTGGTGGACCAACATGATGACGATGCTCCCGCTCTGAGCTATCTTCTTGAGCACAGAGACAACCATGTAGGCTGAGGTGGAGTCGAGGCCGGAGGTGGGCTCGTCGAGGAATAGAATGATATGGTCATGGATAATATCTATGCCAATAGGCACGCGCCACCGCTCCTCGCCGGAGATACCTCGGTACCCCTCATCTCCAATGATGGTCTTCGCGGCGCCCCGGAGGGCGAGCTGGTTTATGAAGGCCTGGATGCTGTCCTTCTTCTTGGCGGCAGAGAGGGAGTGGGGCAGCCGGAACTCGATGGAGAACCTGAGCGTCTCCTCTACCAAGAGCATCGGGAAGAGGAGGTCGTCCTGCATGACATAGGCAGAGATCACCTTCATGGGAGTTCCCCCGAGCCTTCCCTGACGATCCTCACCCACTCCTCCACCTCCGATCGTCGTATCGTCGTCCCCAATGCCAGTCACGTCCCAAGGACCCTCATTGACGCCGCCCTCACCCGGATCCACGCCTCCGCCTCCCATCAGGCTGATCCAATGTCGCGACCCTTCCCCTGCCGATTCGACCGCCACGAACCTTTAGAGGCCTTTTAAGGCTTCTTTAAAACCTGGACCGGACCGGGCCGGGTTTTGACCAAGGGGCCCTGGTGCCCTAAACCCAGATCAGCTCGATCCAGCATGGCCAACACCCAGGGCGGACCGGGCTATGGCCCTGGTGGGCTTGGGAGGGCTCGGGCTTTTTTTGACACCCCTACTAACCACGGCAAATTCAACTCACTTTTTTGACCAATTATTGAATGACATGTGGCATTTTTTTAAAGCCATGTGGGTTCTGTCTCCTTGTCTCCTCTCTCTCTCCTCTCTTCCCTCTCTTCCCTCTCTCTCTCTCTCATTCGTCGGAAGTGAAGAGAGAGAGAGATCAAGAGGGAGAGGGAGACACAAAAAGAGAGATGAGGGGGCAAGAGAGAGATAGAGATAGAGAGGGCGAAGGGAGGGGAGAGAAGACACATATAGAGAGGGGAGAGAGAGATCTAAAGGGAGAGATGAGAGATCAAGAGGGAGAGGGAGACACAAAGAGAGATAGAGAAAGGGGGTTGTTGGTCAAAATAATGACTAATCAATTAATGATTGACATGTCAATATAATAAATATGATCGACAACCTTTCAAAGGCAATTGAACGATGACGTTCTAAGATAAGTAAAAGATCATCGATCAAAAGAAAGAAGTCATCAGCCAAGAACGATGATTATCTTTACGTAAGAAAGTTATCGGCCAAGAGCGATGACGAGCTAGAGACAAAAAAGTTGTCAACTAAGAATGATGAAGACGTGGACGAGAAAAGAACATCGACCAAGAAGGACAACATTGCAACATAAGAAAGTTCATCGACTAGACAAAACCTTCATCGACTAGACAAAACCTTCATCGACCAAACCATGATAAAGAGAAACGAGGAAACATCACAGAACGTGGGACACGCGGCCTATCAAGAGTGAAAGACGGAAGATAGCAGAGAACGTGCTGAGCAGAAGTTACCTAACCGCTCTAGTAAAAATAGTCTTCTCCTTTCACCGTGTAAACTCTCTCGCAAAATCAAACACAAAGCCTGCGCACCTGGATTTCTTACTTTCAAAATTTTTCATGTTCATGCAAGTTAGTTGTATTTCAATCAAATCATCATGTTTCTTCTACGTTTAGATCTTCTCTTCTACATAATGTAGTTTAGATTGCTGTTCTTAGATGGGTAATATAATATTAGATTTATAATGTTTTCTTCATCATGTTCTTTACACCTTTCTTTACTGTTTTCTGCAGAATAAGTTAACTAAGGAATTTTCATATTTTAATCTAGATTAAGTTAAGCAATAGGTTTAAATATATATGTTCTCTGAATTAGTAATTTAGGATGATCTTTATTACTATCTAGATTAATTTAATAAGTTTAGATAATTTCTTATTTATAGTAGATTAAATTAAGATTAACATAGGTTTATCCTGATAATTAAGTTTATTAGATTATTTAATTAGGTTCAATCGAGATTTCTATTTAACTTAACACCTATGTTCGAACGTAGTTTGAAGGAGTTGGACTAAATCACAATCTCCTGATTCTTGAGTGTTTTGACCTTGATTATTTGACTGGTCAACGGTTAAATTTTCACACTAAAAGGAGTGATAGTAGAGAAGAGAGATGGCATGAGAAGTCAAAATTGAGAAAACCGGTCAAATAGAGAAGAGAGATGAGAATTGAGAAAACCGGTCGAAGTAGAGACGAGAGAGATGAGAGATGAGAGTGAGTGATGGCAATGAGAAATCAAGATTGAGAACAATTCAAAGACGGCAGATATATCATTTGTTCGTTTTTGTTTGTCATTGTGTATACGACAGTCTATGATTCGGAAAGTCAAACGTCACCAATTCAAAGATGCATTCTTGTGGGTCTTATGTCACTTTCTTACATGATAACAACGGCCAATTATTATATCAACATTCTCGATGACATTAGCCCAAGACAATCACAACATTACTATTACTATTCTTGATAAGATTCGCAATTAACATTCATATATATATATATTTTTGAAATAGCTGAGTCCGAACGGTGAAATCATTTCATATGATTTTGAGGGACTAATTTGATATTATTGAAATTTGAGAGACTAATATGAAATTTCAGTAATAGTTAAGGGGAGTATGATATATTGATATTGATCCAAGGATACATATATATATATATATATATATATATATATATATATATATATATGCCACAATAATTTACAATCTTTATAGAATTCGAGTAACCAACCATTGAATTTCTCGGGAATATATATATGCAACAAAAATTTAACGAAAGAATGATCATTATAGAACCCAAATTGTAATTAAATCCGTAACAACAACAACAACGCTTTAGCAACGTAACACCATGATCATGATCCCGTCGTTTCAGACGACAGTGAGCCGGGGAAACCCGAACGGCGGTGTCAACGGCGACAACGGCGGCAAGCTGAAGATCCCCTCGAGATCGGAACTAATCTCCCAAACACCCATCCACCTCGACGGCGTCAGCGGACCATCCACCGTAGTGGTACTTCCACCGTGCGCCTTCTCCTCCACCCTCTCAACTGGTGGCGCGGTCGCCGGTGTGGTCATGGCGTCCACCTTCTCGGCCTTCACCTGTCTATTAATAACATCCTCATCATCATCCGGCTCGCCGTCCATCTTCCTCTTCTTCCCCACCTCCGGCGGCGGAGGCGGCTGGACGAGCCACGTCCCATCGGAAGAGCAGCTAACTTCGTTGGGAAAGTTGAGTATCGCTTTCCGGCCGCGCATCTGGAACGCGGCCCGGTCATAAGCCCGCGCCGCCTCCACCGCCGTACTGTACGTCCCGAGCCACGCCCTCGAGCCCTTCTTGTTGGGGTCTCGTATCTCCGCCGCAAACTTCCCCCACGGCCGCTTCCGCACCCCTCTATATCTCTGGTGGTCTCCGGCCTCCGCCATCATCTCCGCTCGCGGCACCGATATGGTCAGCGCGGGGCGGAGCTGCTGCACCGTCTCTAATTGGATCACGTTTTGGTTATCCCTCTGGTCCTCTTCTTCTACATAAACCTCGCCTCCGTAGCCACCAAAGTAGTCCGACACACTGATGCTTAGCTCGCTCATGGTTGGAAATCAAAGAGGAGAAGAGACCCAACAGATAGAGATAGAGATAAGGATTAGAAATCCCCCCTAGAATTAATTAGAGCAGCAATGGCGAGAGTGAGATGAGATGAGATGAGAGAGGCCAGTGGTATAGTATATATGGAAGGTGGGATGGGAGGAGAGGTTCTTGAGGGCTTCTCGGATGGGAGGAGGAAAGAGGGTGCCACCTTTGTCCTTTACTTCCCCTAACTTGGACTTATATAATATAGTATAGTTGATGGAGGTTTCAAAGTGGGACAGTCCAGTAGGATGTCATGGGCCATGATGTGCAGTAACCACTGGAGCAGTGGAGCACCGGAGCAGTAATTAAAGATTTGGCGTTTTGGGATGAGACAAAATAGAGGGCAACGTAGAGTCTTAAATACAGAGAATTAAAGTGGTTGGGTTTACGGATGGGTGGTGGAGAAGTTTTCATCCATCAAGGGCTTTGTATGCGTAGACGTGTGACTTTTTTATTTATTTATTTATTAGTTAAGTCATGAGTCATGACGTGAGACTTTGAAATACCTTAATAATGCCGGTTTGAATCGTGGACTGGGTTAGTTTATATAATAATAGATAAAATAAAAGTTAGAATCCAAACGGGCCCTACTATAATGTAATTTAACATGGATTTATTTGGATGGACTTGGTCGAATGGATTAATGTGTTTGTTTAATATACGTCTTTGAGGAGGATCGTCGCTATCGGATGATTAAAATAGTTTATAGGGAATTCGGCTCATGAGTTGGAAAGGACTTGGTCATTATTGGTTGTGTCAGACGTGAAGAAACGAAATTTTTTTAAATTCTCTTGCCTCGTTTGGTATAGGATTTGGTATAGGGTTAGGAAGGGATTTTAGACTAGAAAAAATAAAAATAAAATAGTAATAATTATCTAGAATAAGAAAAAACAGAATGGTAGTACAGTGATAGATGGAATGAGAATAAATGGCTAATTAATAAAAAAATATGTTTGAGGTTAAGTATGAAAATAAAGGGGTTATTCCCGCACCAAATATGTCTTTAAGGAAATCAGCGTTTAGTCACTTCTAGCCTAGTTTTTTTTAGGGATAATTGATGAATAGTCCGATTTGGAGAACTTTTTTGCTCTATAAAAGATTTTTAACCTTTTAGTCCTCTAATCCACAATTTCATGATGAAAATACCCTTATCCTTAATCTCCTCCACGGTGGATGTGAGGGTTTCATTCTCCAGCAACATCTAATGGTAGTCGGAAGTGGTGATGGGAAGAACCACTTCCATGTGGCATTCATCCAGGCAAGGAGGAGGAGGTCATCGGAGGTGGTGACGGGGATTGGGTGGGTGATGAGGAGGTTGGAAGGATGAGGTGGAGGTCAGCATGGAAGGAGGAGGACGTTAGAGGCTACCAAAATTGTGAAAAGTAACTACTAAAATTGTGAAAAGTGACTGATAAAATTTTGGAAAGTAATAACCACCAATATTGTGGAAAGTAACTACCACTTAAGTCAGCACTACTTTTTCTGAAAAGTAACTACCGTGGAGAAGGGCGGCCCCCAATATTTTTCTTCATTTATTCCATATTTTCCTTGTTTTAGTTGATTTTTCACATATTATTGGTGAAAGGAACTACCGTGGAAAGTAACTACCGCGGAAAGTAACTATGGTGGAAACTAAAGTTATTTTTCATTTTAAAAATGCAAAGTGAAATTTTCCTACTATTTTTCTTTATTTTCCTCAAAGTTTCCTTATTTTAGCTAATTTTTGCACTTATTATTTTGTGAAAAGTAATTACTGTGAAAAATAAGTAATAAAATTGTGGAAAGTAACTACCACTTATGTCATCACTATTTTTTTTGAAAAGTAACTACCGTGGACTATGGTCTCCCAATATTTTTCAGCTATTATTTGTGTAAAGTAACTACCGTATTTTTCTCAATATTGAAAATTAACTACAAATATTGAAAATTAACTACAAATATTGAAAAGTAACCACCATCTTATAAGCTATTTTCCACCAAATTACTCTTCAACGAAAATTGAAAAAACTTGAAAAGTAACTACAAATATTGGAAAGTGAATTTCCAACACAAAATTGAAAAAAACTGAAAAGTAAGTACAAATATTGAAAAGTAACTACAAAAATTAAAAAAATCGGAATTTTTCTATTTTCAATCATTTTTCCTACTATTTCAAAAGTGTGAAAATTTATTCATGTTTTGGTTATCTCCATCTACAAGTATGGTTGATTAAAAATGTATGAATAATTGGTGAATAGTCCAGTTTGGAGAACTTGTTTGCTCTATTTTTCCTACTTTCAAAAATGAAAAGTGAAATCCCCCACTATATTTTTCCCATATTTTTATTATTCTAGCTGACTTTTTCACACATTATTTGTGAAAAGTAATTACCATGTAAAGTAACTACCACGGAAAGTAAGTATGGTGGAAACTAAAGCTATTTTTCATTTTCAAAAGTGCAAAGTGTAATTTCCCCACTAATTTCCTTGATTTTTCCCATATTTTCCTTATTTTAATTGATTTTTCCACACATTATTTGCAAAAAGTAAGCACAGTGGAATGTAACTACCGCGAAAAGTAACTTCCATATTTCATGAAAAGTAATTACCATATTGTATGAAAAGTAAGTTTCAATTTTTTTCACAATATTTTCCATTATTTCTGCTATTTTTCTAACATTTTCTTATTTTTAAAATGTTTTTCTCTTTCCTATTTTTCTACCATTTTCATCGATCGTCACTCCATCGCCACCTCGCGATCCTCCTTCCCCGGCGCCACTCCATCGCCCCGTCGCATTCCTTTCCACCGCCGACGGATTTCCTCGATCTGCGGCGAAGAGCTCGGGATAGGCGACGGACGGTGAGATCGAGATCGGCAACGGGATCTGGATCGGTGACGATGATGGGATCTGGATCGGCGACGTCGACGGATCGGTGAGGAGGTCGCATGAGGAGGGCGGGATCTGGTTTGGATCGGCGACTGATCTGCATGAGGAGGGCGCATGAGGAGGCTGGGATCTGGATCCGGATCGGTGATGGGGAGCCGGGGAAGGAGGTGGCGGCGATCTCGATCTTTTTTTTTTAGGCTAGATGACCCTTTTTTTTTTTTTGTTAAGTTTCCACCTGGGACTTCATAGCAGTATTTGTTGGATAATAATGCAACCAGAATTAGGTGGACAAAAAAGGATAGTAAATTGGCTCAAACATTATAGAGACAATCATTTAGAAGAGTACCCCTAACGGCATCCTTTTGGGCTAGCTTCAAAAAGACTTGTTTTCAAAGTCTTTCTTGTGGGCACGTAGATCTTTATCATGTTGAATAATCGGTTACAAAAAGTCCTCTCCTCCTCCTATGCTCTCAAGCATGTGCAAAAATACATAGGATTTTATAATCCATACAAAAAGAGGTCAAGGAGCGGGGAGAGACCGGAACCACATTCAAAATCCATGGTTGAATGTCTTAATGGCCAACCGTGCAAGCTTTACCCGTCTTTATGCCGAGAAGTCTTATTACACATGTGAATATATATATATTAAAAACCATTACGTGGGGTGGTGGATTGGTGCCACTTGTCACACACTCTTTTTACATATATTTAATACATATGCATATACATACAATATATAGATATATTTTAATATATACATGTATACTATTATATATACATACTAGTGGGGTCCCCTGTCATTTGGCAGGGTAACCACCATCTCCCATCATAACTCCCCACTAACCCCCCTAACTCCCCCTTCCCCCACTACCCCCTCCACATCAGTAGCCACATAAGATAAACCATGCCACATAGGATGTCATTGGGACAAAAAAAATGCACTTGTTAACCATCCTGCTATATAAGGATGACTAGTACTCACCTGTGCCTCTGGCACAGTTTTTAGTTATTGTTAATATAAAATTTTAACAAACTCCCTGTAGTTTGTCTGGTTAGACGGCTGTGTTGACCCGTAGGTGGTCCAGGGTTCGAAGGTTGGTCATAGCTTTTTGTTCACTGCCACCATAAAACATAGCCAATAAAATATAAAATAAAATATAAAATATTATAAGTCTAACTTAGGGTATATAAAATAATAAATATAATTCTTTGCATATTGCATACGATAATATTAATAGAACTTAGGTTGATATGAATTAAATGCAGGTTTATATAAAGCAAACTTAGAGAATATATATAAAGAAACTTAGGGGATATGAATTAATGCAGGTTAACCGTTATTGCTCCTTATAAGGTTGATATATATATATATATATATATATATATTAATAATATATAATGTATATATTACATACACAAATATACACATACATGTATGTAGATATCTATATATGTATGTATTTACGTATATATGGTTGGTATGTATGTATGTATGTATGTATGTATACACACACATATAAATACATGCATATATAAAAATAGATATAATACATGAGTAGTATGTATATATGTAATGCATGCACATGCATATATGAGTGTCATGGCCATGTGGGTGGGTCCGCCGTCTTTTGGGAGGACCCGGATCATCATTCTATCTATTATATAAGATCCAGTGTATCCTATCATATGGATATATAGCTATGACCGATCAAAGTTAAGTCCGGATATATCAAGCGATCGAGATGAAGTCACGTTAAAAAGAGTAGTGGATGGTGATTATTAGCGGGTGGTTAGGAAGGAGAGAGAGAGAGGGGGGAGTATGAGGCTGGTGGTTATCAGTGCCAGATGACATGGGGGGTCCACCTAATCTATTATACAAGATCAGGTTTTATAAGTCACAATCTGACTTATGTATTTTCTCACACGTGGTTGCTGAGTCATCGAGAGAGGATGAGAGAGGAGGACACATGGCAGCTGAGTCATGAAGAGGAGAGGAGAGAGGGGGTAGTGGGGTTGGGTGGTTAGGGGGCAGTGAGGCTAGGTGGTTAGAGGGAAGTGGGGGTGGGTGGTTACCCGTGGCCGTACCAGGTGGCACGGGGCCCACCTTATATATATGTATATATTCCCTGGGCCATGGTTGAATTTCTTAATGGCCAACTGGGCAAGCTTTGAAAGCTATTTTTCCTTTGTTTTAGGTTAATTGGTGTTTAGGCCTCCGACAATGAAATATTTGCTTTTCTTAAGGCATTTAGGTCATAATATCTTTTTTATTACTAAGATGCCCGTCCAAGATTCCCAGCATATCTTCCCTTCCTAGTGACTGTTTGTATTCCAGTGACTATTCGTATTCCCAGTGGAAAGTAACTATAAAAAAATCTGGAAAGTAACTACAAAAAAACTGGAAAATAACTACAAAAAACTAGAAAGTAACTATCAAAAATAGCAAAATTGTGGCGAAAAGTTACTTTTCAGTTTTGGTAGTTACTTTCCATAATTATTTTGGGGGGATTCACAATCCAATTTTTTTGGTAGTTGCTTTCTGTCATAATTTTGGTATTTTTGGTAGTTACTTTTCCTTTTTTTGGAAAATAACTTGTAACAATTATGGAAATCATGGTAAGTTACTTTCCATATTACTAATATCTGAAATATGAAAAATAACTTGTAGTAATTATGGAAAGTAACTCAAGTTACTTTCCATTAGTTTAATTTGAAAAGTAACTCTCAATTTAGTTTCCACGATTTCATTGACAACTTAGGTTACTTTCCACAAAATCATGGTAAGTTACTTTCCATCAAATCATGAAAACTAACTTGATTTACTTTCCACAATTATTACAAGTTATTTTCTATAAAACATATTAAAAGTAACTTGAGTTCTCAACGATGAAATCGTGGAAAGTAAATCAAGTTACTTTTCAAATTACTTTCCTATTTTTTTCCTTTATTTCCTCAATTTGTCTGGTTACTTTCCTAATTTTTTTTTCCATTATTTCCTTTATTTTACACGATTTTTCTCCTTTTCCCTATTTTTCTAATTTTTTCTCATTTCCTCTCTTATTTTAAGAAAATAATGATCTTATGGTTGACAACTCGCCGAAGGTTGATCGTCGACGAGGAGGGATCGTTAGAGGTCGGGATCGATGGAGGAGTGGTCGTTTGTCCTTCGAAGTCGATCCACCGGAGTGGATTGAGCCGTTGGTCGATGGATCCGGCAGATCTAGGAGGGGCGGAGTGATTGCGGATGCTATGCTAGTCGGGGACGACGACCTCGAGTAGGGGAGCGGCGATAGGCGACAGATCTTGCCTGACGGCATCGTGACGGACGGCGAGCTCGGATCAGCGGTCGGATCGGGGTGGTGAGCTCGAAGTGGCGGTCGGATCGGGGTGGCGAGCTCGGATCGGTGTTCGGCGAGACCTCAGCTCCATCAGATCGGGGCAACGGACGGCGATGGGATCCGTCGAGATCCAACTGGATCGGCGACGAGATGAATCGATGGTGATTGACGTCTGACGGCGAGCTCGGGATCGATGTCCGACGACGAGATCGGGCCCGCAGGCCAACGCGCGGGGGGATTATAGGGGTGGGGTGGGGCCGCGGGGGATTAGTTAAGGTAAGTAGGGGCATTTCCGTCCCATAGATATATGAGACAGCATGCGCTACTGTCCTACCATATTTATTTTGAGATCCTATCGGGTATTCTTCCTTCTTTTTTTTTTTCCTTTCTTTATTTTGTGCTGAGAAGTTTTTTTACACATGTGAATATATATATATATATTCCCTAGTACAGACAGGCAGGAACATCGTTAGAGTAAACTGTGCGTTTTTGTTGGATTGATTATCACATAAATATAGTTATTTAAATTTGACAATAAATTTTAATTGAGAGAATATATGATGAAAATTACAAATGGGGTGAAAATTAGAAGGAAAAATATCAAACTTTATGTTGATTTAACAAGATTTCTATGCCAGTGTGGCCACAGATTCGACAAAAATTTGAACAAGCTTATGTGTCACTCAATGAGCTGAGCTTGGCATATCCAGCTTGTGCCGACCTTTTACTGAATATTTTTAAATTTTTGGAGCTGGGGATCCATCCATGATCCATCGGGTATCCGTGATGCTGATCAAAAGAAACAAAAAGTTTCAAATTTCCTTTTAATTAGCTTCTATTCGTTGTAAACCATTAGGTGACTTAAAGGCCACGGGGTAGAAAAGGACCCCAAATGCATTACTTTAGTGAATCCAAACATTAATTATAATATTAATAACATATTTAATCAATTACACACCAAATCCAAGTTAAACATGAGGGCCTCTAAATTAAATGCCTCTCAAAATGTAACATTAAATTTAAGACATGCGTAATAGCTCTCAAACCTCAAATTAAAAAGCAGGGTCCATAAGGTGTATGTTAATAGTTCCAAAAGGTAATAGCTATTTAAGGCATCTTCTAAACTCGGCTTTAAGAAAAAAAAATAAAAAACTAGATGATGAATGTTTAAAGCCATCTGATCCTTAGCCTATTTTGTCTTTTTTTTTTTTCCTTCTATTAATTCTCTACTCAATCTATTACTTATCCTTAAAATATATGCTACTCAATCTATTACTTATCCTTAAAATATATGTTTCGATCTCTTCATGTCTATTATCTCTTGAACATATTCTCTGTACTCAACATGCAAATGTATGCCCGTTTCTATCTTCCCATAATCTTTTGAGTTCACGTTCTTACTCGGTTGTTTTCCTTAAACTTGACAAATTGTTGCTCCAATTTATGGTATAATGCAATAAATATAAAACTTTATTAACAATTTAACACCTTAGAATATTTTTTTAAAAATAAACATACTAATTATTTTATTTTATTTTGTATAAACTTTTTGAGTGCCCCATTTGATGTTTTCGATCATGCCCCGGTTTGCATTCGGCCGACCCTGCTTCCAGAAACAGAGAGCACGTATGTTAGATATCTTATTTTCTGAAATCAACCTTATAAGAAGCAAAAACGGTTACAACCGTTTCCCTTATTAGTTTGTTTATATGTTCATTTTCCCTAATTTAGTTTTATATATTTTCCCTAATGAATCTTATAAGGAGCAAAAACAGTTATATATAACCGCCTCCCTTATAAGGTTAATATAATACGAATTAGTGTAAAGTTGGATAAGATTAATATAATGTGGATTAAAAAACTAAAACCCATGTGTTATATTTAAATGAGGGATTCATTTACTAATATAAATCCTAATATAATAGTAATCTAATCTATTAATCCATCTAATCTAATCTAACTCTGTATAACTATCAGTTATATTATAATGTTCAACAAATAACCGTAGCCACGACTCATGCTTTCTACTCTGTAAAACCGTGCAATTTGCACGGGAATCCACTAGTATATATATATATATATATATATATATACGTGAAAGAGAAGTTGAATGATCGTTAAAAATACATGTGGTTTGATCCCATATTTGACCGTTCACAGACAAGAAGCGTAAACTATGCCCTGGGTCAAGGGGATAATCACAATTCCTACTCCAAACATCAAAAGTAATAATTATTATTTTATCTCCATTCCATTTACCACCATCATTTTTTTTCCTATCCTTATTCCTGAACCCTACCTTTTCTAACCCTATTTGTCCTTAACCTCACTTTTTCTAACCCCATACCAAAAGGCTCTGTTTGGTGTGACTCATGTAGAGTTAATGGGGATAAGGATCCCTTATCCCCACACTTATCCCCAAACACCAAAAGTAATTATTACCATTTTATCCTCATTTCACCTACCACCATCATTCTACTTTTTCATATCCTCATTTCTTTAACCCCACTTTTTCTAACCCTATTCCATGTTAATCTCATTTTTTTTAACCCCACATCAAACATGGCCTTAAAGGTTGACTCCCGTAGATCATGACTCCCGTAGATCATTTTTTCTAACCCTATTCCATGTTAACCTCATTTTTAGTCCCCTTCTGCAAAGTTTTGTTCATCTGTACGTACGTGTGTGCTAATATAGTAATAGAATGCTTTCCTCAGAGTAGCTAAGGATGTTCATCGGCCCTAACTTTGTTTGGTTGGCGCAATGCAATGGGGAGGAGGAAAGGTGAGTGAGTAGTTTTTAAAAATGGCACAGTGATGCCAAAAATTACATGCGTCCCATGTCAATTTTTCACCCCTTCATTGAAGTCCTAAATAATTTTAATTAAATGGTTACTATTTGTGATTTAGATGGATAATCAAGGAAAAAACTGGCATAGTAGGCCGCGCAGATATGCCAACTGGGAGCCAGCTTACTGCCCCATCAAGTTGGCATAACACATTTTTGAAATCTGTTTTTATAGATGTGAAAAAAATATTGTTGGGGATATGGCTGTTTTGGTCATATCAACGCCATGCTGGCGTGATTTTTTTATTTTTTTAATAACTCAAAATTATATTTTAATATTGAAGATGTAACTTTGAGTAATGTTTTTTTTACCTTTTGACCATGCCATCATCCACTGCAGGTAGGCGTGCACGGACATGCCGGTGCTATGATTGGGGTCCTTCCGGTTCTACACGGTGACCGTGTTCTTCTGCATGGGAAGCGGCTTCCGCTCCCAAAGGCCACAGTTCTGGAGCACCACCGCCGCGTTGCTGAAGACGAAGTCGACGGTGCCGTAGACGTCGCACTCGCGAAAGAATTGCCTCTGTGAGTGGGCGTAGAGCGTGTCTTGGTATCCGATGATGTTGCACCGGTAGACCACCGCGTGCTCCGCCCCCATTCGGAGTGCCACCGCCTGGTGCTTATATGGACCAGCCGAATTCTCCACAGTTATATCCTTGATTATAAACCCAGCTCCCTTCGCCGCTGCATCAAAATTCACCATCAATCTTTAAGGTTGGCCAACGAAATAGAGGATTTGCCGGTGGCATCCTCTGTTCTAAAAATCCAATCATAGACACTACAGGATCCGCGCCATCCGGTGATGATGGTGTTCGACTTGCCGTCGCCGACGAACATGAGGTTGGTCTTCTTCCTTCCCACCTTTATATTCTCATTGTACCTTTCGGCACGCATGTATATCACAATGCGCCGAGAACTATTCTCTGGAGCCGCCTTCACTGCGTCGGCGATGGACTTATACGTGCCATTCCCATCCTTTGAAACCACCATATACGCATGTATTCCCACCGCCGGCATCTGGAGCAATTTCCTATCCTTTTTACTCAGCCATTTGGGAAACCCATCTTTGTGGGAATGCTCATCGGAATCGTCTTGGAGTAGTCGCCGGTTCTGCATAGGTATGCCGGAGAAATCTTTGTTCCGACTCGATACGGCGAAGATGGCGAGGGTGTTACTGACCAGCTCAGCGAGGTCCTTTAGCTGCAGCTCCATCTGGCTCCTAACATAGCCGTCGGCGACGTCGTCGAGCCCCTCGGCGCAGGTGTCCTGGTTGGTCAGAGCCGCGCTGATCCACGTCAGCACGTCCTCGTCGGACGTCCCCGGAGGCGGCTTCCCTCCTGCGGAGGAGGAGGGGGCAACCACGAGCAGTGACTGCGTCGTCTAAGAGCTCCATGTAGTCATCGTAAGCAGAGCGCGCTTGGGCGTCCATGGATGCGCAAGCAATGGCGGAGGCACGGTAGAGCGCGCGGTCGACGCGGTGGAGCGCTAAGTTGAGCAGGACGTGAAGACGTAACTTGAAATCATGTCTTAATAAACCTTCCTTCGCTCTTCTCCAAAGATGTAAATTCAAGTTATATCTTTATATTCAAGTTACATCTTCATTGACTAGATTAAAAAAATAAAAGACATGGTCAAAGCAGACATATTTTTATAAATATTTTCTCCAAATATATATTTTACTAATATTTTTATTTAAATAATATTATTTTTTAAAAATTCTACATTTTTAGTATATTTTACTGTTTTTTTTCTTCAAAATTCTCTCTATTTTTTTAGCTTTGGCGCAACAGAGTCTTCAATTAAAAAAAAGTGAATTGAAGCCTCTACTTTTCTCATAACTATGGATAAGCACTTGCCGGTATCCTCATTCCATATTTGACTTCTCGTCAAAGTCCTCATCGTTGGCTTAAGCTTTTATGTCAGTAATTAGAATACACAAAAACGTGAACTCACTTTCCATAAAATATAACTCCTGCAGGCTGCAACCACTCGAAAGCCTGGTCCGGATTGACGGCTTTAGTCGTATAAGAAATCCTATTCAATAATATAAAAGAGCCCACGTGTTTAGGGTTTAGGGTCCGTTTGAATTGAGTATCCGATAAATTTGTACGGTGAATAATGTAAAAGTTATGTGAGTATCAGAGATAGTTACGTGACATTTAGAAAAAAATGTTTGAACGCATGAAAAAACTTGATGCATACTTTATACTCTATCCAAACGGATCCTTAGTGTTTCGATGGCAAACGTGAAATAGTGATAGGAATTGATGACTTTTGGAAAGTAAATTTAAAATAAGTCTTTTTATTGGACATATTAGGAATTTAATTAATAATTACATTATTTTACTCATTTAATAGCATGTTAGATCTATTGCATCGAATTTCATGCAGTGAATATTATAATGCATACTATCTTGACTTCTAATCACCTATTACATTCTATTTTAGGCTAAATTTTCATTTAGTACATGTAGTTTGGTCAAAAATTTTATTCAGTCCTTAAGCTTTAAAAATTTCAAATCAACTACCCGTAGTTTCGATTTCATCCTTATTTAGTCCTTCCGTCCACTGGTCGTTGATGAGTTGATGTCAAATTGATCCATTTTTGTCCACGTGGCCTACTTTTGATTTCTTTTCATTAAAAACCGCCACATCGGCATCTCTCCCCCCCTCTCTCTCTCGTTCCTTCAGAATCTCTCTCTCATCCTTCTCTCCCTTCTTCTCTTCTGACCAGCTCGCCATCGACGCCCAGCCCTGACAAGTCATCATCTTCACCTCTCTCCACCATCCTTCTCCCTCTTCTCTCTCTTCTCTCTCTCATGATGGTGGTTGCCGACGAGTTAATGACTAGTTTGCTCATGTTGATCCAACGACAAGGATGACACTAGAGTTAAATCGATGTGAAGGAGAGTTCGCTGGCCAGAGGCGACAGATCTGAGGTGACGACGACGGTGGGTAGGGGTGGCAATTTGACCCATAACCCGTGAACCCGACCCGACCCAACCCGAATTTCACGGGTTTGGGTTTAGGGTATTCGGGTGCGGGTCGAAAATGGGTCGACCCGCCGCTGACCCGTTACTGTGCGGGTCGGGTTCGGGTTTAGGAGGCTAACCCGTATAACCCGTGACCCGTGACCCGAACCTGACCCGTAACCCGTTAACAACCCGCTTGACTCGTTATCCCTATATAAACTTTCTAAGTTCTAACCGGCTAAACAGAATTGTATGATGGTTATGTTGTTTTGTTTTATAGGTACTTGTTACTTGTTAACACATGTTGTAAAACAAAAGATTATGTGTTATTTTGTTAAACAGGTTATTTACAGGTTGTTAAACGGGTCAACTTGACCCGAACCCAACCCGATCCGTTTAATAAACGGGTCATGCGGGTTGGGTCAGGTTGACCCGTTTAAAAGTGGGTCGGGTTCGGGTTGACAAAATTGACCCGTTTAATAAAAGGGTCGGGTTGAGATTTTTGGTCGAGATATCGGGTCTCGACCCGACCCGAACCTGACCCATCGACCCGTTTTGCCACCCCTAATGGTGGGTCTTGAAGGGAAGAAAACCACCGCTTGTTTGCCGGCCAAGGAGAGGTCATCGGCGTCGGGGAAGGGTAGATCGGGGTCCGTTGGCCTAGGGAGCCCCAAGTGGCAGTGGGGAAGCGAGGCGGCGGTGATCACGGCCGTTGGGGGCGATGGGTGGAACCGCAACGGTGGGTCGGGGTTTCAGGGAGCTTAAGGGGAGGGTTTCGGGTGGTTCAAGTCGGTCACCGGGGTCGGACGAGGCTGGGCGCGGTTGGAGACGGCGGTTGGAGCTCTTCCCGCCATGGGGTTCGCCGAAAAATAGGTGGCCGAGGTCATAGAGAGTGCTGGTGTGGATGAGATGATTGGACAATGCCACCATCTACCTCCACCCCCGTTGGCAGCCACCACCATGCCTCTGCCTCCCCCTCCATGGTGCCACTGCCTCGAGCACCTCATCCACCTCCTCCACCTCCACCGGACGACGCTATAGAGCAGTACCAGCTTTGAGTTGTCACCGGCGATGATCGGTTCCTGTTCTCCGGCGAGGGGCTGGACCACCATGAGAGAGAGATGCTGAAGTGGATTTTTTTATAATATAAAGTCAAAATTGGGTCAAATTTAGTTTGAAATGTGCTGACCTGGCCCTTTCACTGTTAGTCGACTAACGACAACAGAGTTGGAGGACTACATAAGTGACAAATTGAAACTACGGGGAGTTGATTTGAAATTTTTAAAGGTTAGGAACTGAATAAAAATTTCGATTAAATTACATGGTACTAAATGAAAATTTAGCCTTCTATTTATTATAGAACTAATAAGGACACATACTTAAAATAATTATATGGCATTCTGCCTTGAGTTTTGGGGAATTATTATTATAATGCTTATATATATCATGATTTTCAAATCACCAATTATTGTTTTCTTTACACTTTGGAGAAATACATAACATACTTGTATCCGAGCCCTGAGTTTTGCGCTATGAAAATTATAAGATATAAAACCTATTCAAATTATAAAATTGTAAGATATTAAAATTATATTTTCAAGTTCTAGACCAGATACATCAATGCAAATAAATAAATCAGGAGGACAACAAAGCAAGCAAGAACTACGTAGACAACGGTAAAATAAAACTCCGGACACTGGTCGAAGCGTGTCTTGTACAAATTCCAATAAAATCTGGAAAACCGGATAATTTAAAATCATATTTACTAAAACGGGATAGGAATCTATTGCTTGAATATGGTTTTGAGACATGGGATTGGAGACTTAATTTAGGTCCTATTCCAACCTTATAATTAAGGATGTCTAGCTGCAAGATCGGTACAACCAATTCCAGGATGGATGATTCTAAATACACCGTCGTTTTTACTAAGAACACCCCATTTATAAGTACACCCTACTTGATTTTGAAAATATTGTGTTTTTACTGCGTACACCATGCCCTTTTTTCATAATATTCCTAATTTACCCTCACCGTCCTCTACCTCCCGACAACCTGGTCGGCGACCGCGTCCTCGACGTCCTCTACCTCCCGATGTCCTCAGCGTCCTCTACCTCCCAGATCTCTGGTCAATGACCGGAGAGCTAAAGACATGCATCCGCCGTTCAAAGGCCAATAGTCGACCGAACAAAAACAAAATAAAAGGAAATTCGGCCACACCTGACCAAGTCAAGTGGAATTGGTCGGCCGACCAAAATCACTCGATGGCCTACCAAGTCCATGCATTCCATGCATGTTGTTTGTTTGAGGGTTTATTGTTTGTTTATTGTGTTTGTTTGAGGGTTTATTATTTGTTTATTGTGTTTGTTTGAGGAATGGTTTGTTTATTGTTTATTGTTTGTTTGTTTGTTTATTTGACTTATTATTTGTTTGTGCAATCATCTAATTTGAATAATTATAGTTGTATTTTGTTATTAGCTTAGGTTAGGTTTTTGAACATAGTTAGTGACATAGTTAGTCATATAAATATCTACGTATGATCGGTTGGTTTCAACCGAACATATCATGTATGTGGGGCGGTCCCGACCGATCGTATCTAATATGATTATGGTCGGCCGGTCCCAACCGACCATATCTAATATATTCGGTCGGTTCCTACCGCACCATACCGTTCGATGCGGTCACGTTAAACCGAGGCGAGGTTTGGGTTGCGGTAGGGTGGTCATAGACTTGGTGGCCGCTTCATCCTCGTCGTATTAAAAAAACAAATTGATCGGAGTTAGGAGATAATGTGACGGAGAGAGATCGGTCGGTTGGTCAGAGCTTTGGATGACGGTGAGGTAGATGTCAGACAATGAGATGGTGAGAATGGTATTTGATTCAGAGAGGTGAATGATACATTCAATATTAAAAAAAGATTTTATTGGGGTACACCAAGTAAAAACTATGGTGTATTATAGAATCACCCTCCGAGGATTACCCCGTGATCAGCCGGCCTCCCTTACCGGGGAATCTTTGATCCCAGGATAAAAGAATCTCTATCCACAGATCTCGACACGCGGCGTGACCTTATTCGCTCCAATCTCTTCCCTCTTAGTCACTCCTCCCCTTTCCTACCTCGTTCCCACCTCTCCTCCGCGTCTCCGACCAACTAAGAAGATATTAATACCACGCCAGAGATCCACTCCTTTAAGCCATCGCTGCCAACGAAACGCTTCCCTCGCACGCTCTCCCACTCCGACTCCGATCCCATCTCTCTCTCTCTCTCTCTCTCTGCGTTGCATTCATGGCACAATTCCTCGACCTCGTCCTCCTGCTCCTTTCTCTCTCGTCGATCATCTCCTTTTCCTGTGCCAATCCCGATCCGCTCCTCCCCAGACCCCTCATCCTCGAATACACCATCTCCTCCTCCTCCGGTGATGGTCATCCGGATGGGGTCAATGCGGAGGAGGTGTGGATGAGGTGCGCAAGCTGGCGTGTTGCGGCGGAAGCGAACAATCTCGCCCCGTGGAAGACGGTCCCCGAGGCTTGCGGAGGGTATCTGAAGGAGTATATTTGTGGGAAGGCGTATAGGTACGATATGGAGATGGTTGCGAAAGAGGCGTCGGCGTATGCGAGGTCCGTGGAGGTGGCTGGGGATGGGAAGGACGTGTGGATCTTTGATATCGATGAGACATTGCTCTCCAATTTGCCCTATTATGCCGATCATGGATATGGGTGAGATAATTTTATTCCCAATTTACTTTCTTTCTAGGATTGGTTATTCGTGAATTTCTGCTGTATGCCACTAGCTAAAAATAGCAAGATAGTTTTTTTTTTGTTTCCATTTCTATTTCGTTGGAGTGATCAATGGTATGGAATTCGAGATTCGATCTTAATTTTTAGGATGTGCTGACGAACGAGAAGCAAGAGTGATGTATTAAAAGGGCAAGATAGCTTTTTGAAGAACATTAACTCTGTAAAAAATTTCCCTCGAAGAGGTACTCAGGTGTTTTCTCCGCATTATGTTCTCCATGGAGGTGAAATGCGGAATTCTTTAGGACGTTGTGATGCATTGTTCATTGGTGTTTTAGTTTTGGTGGGTTTTGGATTCTGATTGAAGTGTGGTAATTTTTGATAAGAACATGCACATTACGATATAGCATTAGGCAGCAATAGGTTGTTTCAGAGTCTTCTGATCTTAAATTAGCTCCAACAACATTAGCATGAGGCCTTTATTTGGTGGTGAAAATAAAAATCTTAGTCGTTGTATTGGCTACATTGCATTAAATCTTCTGATCCATTTCTAGTAATTCTATACTATAGTTCTAGCAGAAGTCTTTCTGATGAGAATGAGGAATGGATTTTGGACTTTTCTTTAGTTTGAAGAACTTTTTACTGTCCTTTCTCTTAATGTGTATTGATGACCGTGATTGATCGATTTGAATTAGCAGCTTGGAGATCTTCAATGCCCTTGAGTTTGATAAATGGGTGGAAAAGGCCATTGCTCCTCCAGTACCAACTAGCTTAAAGTTGTATGAAGAAATCTTAAGCTTGGGCTTCAAGATAATCTTGTTGACTGGACGTAGTGAAGAGCAAAGGAGTGTTACTGTCGATAACTTGCAGAAAGCTGGGTTCCAAGATTGGGAGAAGCTAATATTGAGGTAATGTCTGCATCCATTTATTTGATCAGTTTAGGCATATAGATGACTTTGCTGTCGTCTACTTTGGAACAAGCTTATGTTAAACTTAATAATCTTCCCAATTGGTTGATGAACGGAACTGTTTATCTAGTCTGTTTCCTCATATACTTTTAGAGCCTACTATGGTATCGCATGCTAACATTGAAGATATCGCTAAATCTTTTATGTAAGATGTGCATGTGATTGTTTTGAACTTCATCAAACATATGATTTCAAAAGGTAATTCATTGCACTTTCCAGTGTAGATAGTTTATGAATTTCCATGTTTGTTATTAACACTGTTTAAAGAGGCTGGCAATTATGATGGGGGCCAATTGGCTTTCTCCTGTTGTGGGCATGGATATGTTTTTGCTTGCCAATCAATTTGATGGGAGTTAAATTTAATTTTCCAAGAACAACTATTACTTCATTTAATTGAAGCACAAATTGTCAAGTACTGACTTGTTCGAGTGCTATTGTGGACAGGGGAGTAAGCGACCATGGGAAAACCGCGGTAACGTACAAATCAGAGAAGAGGTCTGAGATGGTGGCTGATGGATATAGGATTCTTGGGAATTCTGGAGACCAATGGAGTGATCTTGTGGGTCATTACATTAGCACTCGTTCTTTCAAGATTCCAAATCCGATGTACTATATTCCTTAGCAACTTCTGTGTCTCACTTAAGAGATACTGACTGCTAACTAGATTAGCATCGCATGCTTCAAATGCAGAAAAATTTCTGCTCAAATGTACCAAATCTAAAATAAAATCCGTTGTACATTTGACTTGGATAATAATACTATATATAAAAATCCCATTGCTCCCTTTTTGTTCAGTTTCATGGTATAATTCTGACAACGCTGTAGTTTAATGAAGATGAAATTACAAAAAAGTTTCATGGCATATATCCCTAAAACCGAAATTTCAAACCCAAATTCATATACTCATAAAACCCATAAACCCATGAATATCCCCCACTCACCCCATCACTCCACTCTCCTTGTGCCACATGGCAAGGATCTGTCCCACCACGTGGCTGTGGCAAATCCCCACCCCACCGCAAATCATTTTCCTACATCAAACTATGCTTGTTCTCTGAAATGTTTAGCATTCTAGACAAGATATCTAATACAACATAACAGCTAACCTGCTTCCAGTTTCCTTACCCCTTGATTCCTGTACAAAATGACAGGTTCAGCCATGCAATTTTGTTCATTTGAAATATAACATCTCAGTTAACAGGATCCATGTCACCTTAAGGTCTTGCCACTGATAGGCACAATAGGGAAAAGAAAATTGTTATACCAATACAAACTAACACCTTTTCCAAACATCAATCACAAATGGGATCCAACTTCCATAGGGCTTCCGGTGCTGAAACAAGTGCAGCTTCCTTGACCTTCAAAATGCCACTGCTTCTTCTCAATACATTACAAGGATCAAAGCTCTACAGGACTTACTGTGCAGGACACAATGCTTCTCAATCCACGGCCATGGCTTCAGAACCTCCGGCACTTCCATCTTCTACGCCATTCTTCTGTTCGTCTGTCATGATCCTTAGCTCATCAGCCAAGGTCTTCTGCTCATCCTCTATTGCATTCTGCAATTCATCCACCTACAGACAGAACAGTCACAGAACTGAAATCAGTAATTGCCAATTTTCCTGGTTCCTAGGAACAGGCAGCAAGAAAGTTTCATAGGCTTAAATAAGTAGTTATTTCCAAGGCGTAATCACATCAGACCTGATCAAGAGCACATAATGTTGGCAAGTGGTCAAAGGCATTGATTTCAGATGTCAGTAAGCAGAATATGAGTAATTTTACCTTCTCATTCATAGAAAATAAGTGTGGATTCCCATAACCAGTCTGTCTCATCAAAAGTGTCTAGGAATCTATGACCTTGAATAATTGTAGACTCAAATCAATGGGAAAAAAAGTTATGATCTGTAAAAATAACATCCAAGGCATTTCATAATCAGCCAGAATATCCATGTTATCCTCAACATGCATGCAAGATAAATTGATTAGTAGAGATCAATTTGGACTGCAGTTTCAGAACATTACCACAACAATATCTCCCTTTTTTCCTGATTATCTAGTCCCCATAAATTAGAATATCACATTCTAGCAACTCAAGCTCATCATTTCCCTCACTGTTTCAAAAATAGTTCCATTAAGATATCACAGGTATTAAGCCCAGTTATGTAACAATAAGGTTAAGCCAAGGAAAGTAAAAGGTTTGTAGCATCCATCTGTTATAGTCTACTCTTATTCTCAATCATGGTTTGTTTGGGCTCTCCAAACAAATCAACAGGAAATGCCAGCAACAACAAGGTGCCTGTGTAGAGTTTCCTATCAACAAAATAAGTTTCAGTCTATTCCTTACGGGAGCAAGCAAATGAGTAACATCAGAAATATATGCAAAAAACATGCAAAATCAAGTACACCTTCAATACCTGTTTTGAAACTTCATGAGGTAGTGGGCACTTGCGCATATTAGCGTAAATAACCCAGTATCAATTTTATTCTTTAATTTTATTAACCCAGTATTGTTCCATGCAAGGTTAGATAAAAAACAAATACAAAACAAATACCCAAAGAACATCTTACCACATGTAATAGAAGAGCAAACTGCTTCTTTCGGAGATCCAAAGTCCTCGCACTTGCAGCATTCTCGGCCTCCAGGTTAGCAATTTCCTTCTCAAGATCAGAGATAGTCTTCTGGGTTTCTGATCGTGGAGGCTGCAGACCAATCAGTCTGCAAATTGCTTCACACTCTTCCTTGTGTTGTCTCTCAATCTTGCTATCCTCAAGTTGTTTCTTCAGATCCTCGATGTCGGCCTGAGCCTGCAAGATCTGGCGTCGTATTTCTTCTTGCAACTCATTAAAGCTCTCCTTCTCTCGGATGTTTGCTTCAACAACTGCTTTGCTCTTGAGAAGTGGTAGCTCGAAAGTGGCAATCTCTTGTAAAAAGGCCTTGTACAGCCTCTCACAATCGGTGTAATTTTCAGTGTCCTTCTCAATTTCAAGTGCGAATGAGGTGAACTTCTTCTGGAGCTTCTTTAATGGCGGTTCACCCCTTGTGGTTGTGATGCGAGTCAGAAGCCTGTGCTTAATTATTACATCATCTTCAAGTGGACCAAAAGCATAATGTGCAGCCATTTCTTCGCTCCTCCCAGCTACTTTCTTTCCTTTAACTAGCATTTGGATCTTCTACTGACCTTGCATTCAGAAGATTGATGGCTGAAAATACATAAAATGCCCTGGGAATTATGATCTGGATCTTCTACTCTTCTAGAGCCAGAGCCTATTTTCTGATCTGGCTCTACTTTTCATCTATGTTTTATTGGCGAAAAAACTTATTTTACAATTAAAAAGAATATAAATAAGTCAACGGAATGTTCTTTCTGATTCCAACAAGCTATTACATATTGGTGTGTAACTAAATTCTCGATTTGCAAAATCATGGGTATTGCATAAAAGCCGGAATTTAATTGAGCAAAATGTGAGAAAGTTTGATGCCAATCAGTGTTCTAAAACTAGGGTTCATACACCGTTCTCAAGGTACCGCGTTTTGGAAGATACTTCTAAGATCATATGCAATTATGCATACGTTAGTGAGATAGTGAGGCAATGCGTTTACAAATTACAAACAGCGTGGCGTGATGACTGTCTGGAAAAGATGGATGTGGTGTCTAGGCTGGTGGTGGGTGGTGATGGTCGGACTGCGCTAATGGATGTCGCGGTTGGGTGATTGGTGAGTGGTGATGACGGAGGTTTAATTGTGGAGAGGGGTCGAAAAGGAGGTGGAGTAAATGCCCCCGGCAGCGAGGCAGACGAGGTGCTGGTGCGAGCGGGGTATGCAGGCACCAAATGGAGAAAAGAAACCCGCAAGAAAACCCAAACAGATAAGCCTTACAAGATAGCGGCGGTCGGAGATGGCATGTGCTCCCTGATGTGCCTCCACCAGAGTACGTCAACCGCCGTGGCGCCGCCGACCGCCACCGCGTCTCGTCTCCTATCTAGATGGTAGGGGGACTCGGGAGGGTTTTGGAAGTAGATCCCTAAAACCATCCGCACGTTCCTGATGCTGATCCGACCCGCTTAAGAGTCGGGATTAATTAAGGATTTATTGTAATACAAATAAAACGAGAGTTGATTTTTGGCCCAAAAAAAAAAAAATTCACCCAAGTAAATTTTCACAAATAAGAATTAGGAAACTCGATCCTTAATTAGGTTTATCAAATTAATCCACAAATTTCGAGGTTATTATCTTAGCAAGGTGGCCAAGGTTGATGATTTTTTTAGTAGATTTTTTTTTTGAATAATGCTAATGATGTCAAGATAAATCCAATTCAAAGGAATCTAATATCAATCATGTGTTTTTTTATATGATCGCAATCTAAAACAAACTCGACTTATCCATAATGTACCATAAACATAAGGATATCTAATTTCGTTGTTCCCAATAATCAAATTATTAAATCGACTCATCCTTGAAATTTCCCCGCAAGTTCTTCTTCGATTCGATACCCCCGTAAAAGAAACCTACGGTCTTGACCAGCGACCTTCCACCGTCCACATAGACAACGTGTGGCTGTAATCGCTGGTCATAAATCCCCCCACCACGGGTCCCAGCCATGTCCTCGTTCCATGAACCGCTTTGCCAATTATTTAGACCAGAGTTACGAACCCATCAAAGTGACCCAAGGCGTAGCAACGCCAGGGAGCGCGTCATACGTATTCTAAAATCAGAATCCCAGGCTCCCAGCCCGACTCCTCGACGGAAACTGGTCCAAATTCAGGGTGCACATACGAGGAAGGGGATTTCCTCAAATAAACCAACATATATAAGTAATAGACCAAGATATCAGGATATGATTCGGATAACTCGATCTCCACCGTCCATTTTAGGTCCTCGGCATAAACTCGAATATCCTCCACGTGGACGGCTCTCCTTATCCCTTTTCTCTCCGCTGTCCCCTTTGGCCCTTTCCAAGTTTTCCCAATCCCTTCTCCTCACCGACTTTTTGACGTCTATCCATCTCTATTTATCCGTTCTTTGTTCTCTATATATCTCGGTGTCGTCGTCTTCCTCCGGTCTCTCTTGGGGGATCTCGAAACCCTAATCTACTCCTAATCCACGGCCAATACCGTTGCGGTAGTGCTGGTGGAAGGTGGTGGTGGATGAGGGTGTAGGGATGACGAGGAGATGCTCGCATTGCGGGCACAACGGGCACAACTCGAGGACATGCCCGAATAGAGGGGTGAAGCTGTTCGGGGTGAGGCTTACTGATGGGATCAGGAAGAGCGCGAGCATGGGGAACCTTTCCCACTATGATAGGTCATCTGGCGGCGCTGGTGGCGGGGGGTCGCCGGGGGAAGGGCATGAGCATGAAACCGCGGCCGACGGGTACGCGTCGGAGGATTTGGGGCATGGGTCGTCCTCCAGCTGCCGCGAGAGGAAGAAAGGTAGGGCCTTTCGGGTTGTATTTGTGTTGCCTTATAATTTATTGTCTTGGGATTCTTGAAGGGAATTTTGGTTTAGAGTTCGGTTTGGTTTTGCAATTCGGATTCTTTTTTCTCATCCGAGGTGGAAAGAGAGTTGATTGATCATTCCTGCAATCTTGACGTCTGTGTGTCTATTGGATGTAGAGCGTCTGTTTTAATTTGGAGTTTTTGTGTGAAGTTGATGTGTTTGTTTGTTTATTTTCCCGCCTTTAGATTCCAAGAATTATATATCCCTAACAATATGTTGGATCCGTATTCTAGTTATTTAGGGATTTGGGATCTGTGGATTGAAGCTCTTTAGTAGAAAGTTTTTGACTCAAGTTGTGCATGTAGAGCATGCGTTGGCTCTTTGTTGGGACACACCGTAGGGTATCGAACTCCAGATGTCATAGACAAAGAGATGACATGCATAAGCCATTTGTCTGTATGCATGCTTATGTTGCCACATACTCAACAACTGGCATGCATAGGCACTATAGACAAGTAATATCAAGAGCGGAAATAAAAGGGAGAGAAGAGACAAAGTTATTGTGAAATTCGTGTGGCATATGTTGGACAAACTATCTTGAAACTGGAGGGAGTGATTTGTACTTTATGAATGTTTCGGAGGAATTGTACATATAATCCAGTCCACGTGAAATGGAAGAAAAGTTTTGTCAACCTAACCATGAATTGCGGTATATCACAAATATGACTATTGTGTTTCTCCTATTGGGTAGCATTTGATAATTTGCATAAGTTGGTCATTTCTTATTTCTTTTTTAAAGTTTGGTTTAGATTGCAAATAAGCCATTAGGCTGTAAATATTTCATGTGTGGCACAGCAGGAATTTGTCAAACTTTTTACAGGAACCTAATTTGCCGTGTATTGACCTGGCTTGACTTGGCATCATCAGTTTGACCTTTGTTTTCGTGAAATACTAAGCAGTTGTTTCCTGAGTAACCATCTCTGCGAGGCAGTTTTGGTGTTTTAAGGGTTAAGTAATTGTATAGTACCTAGGTGGAAGGAGGATGCCTAGGCATTGCCTAGGAGGATTAGGATTAAACATACAATACGTCAGACTAATCTAAAAAATCCACAGAAAAGAAGAGTAGAGAGTGTAATAGTCAATAATGTGCCTTTTAGTACCTATAATTTATAAAATGGGATTTTTGCAATGTGTTTATGAGTTATGACTCAATACAATGGGCGCAGGATTGCAAAGGAAAAGTATTGTAATTATATGTAAGCAGATTAAGCATGAAAGAAAAGCTGTTAACTCCAATACTCTTCTTGGAGCTTACCCTTGAGATGCAATGATATCTTTTTATTGCATTTCTATGAAATTTAGATGATTAGATGGCTTGCTCCTTACATCTCATTCGTACCCGGAGGTTTGTTCCAATCTCAACCGAAGTTGCTCCCATTGGCCTTGTCCCATGTCTGTTCTCATCTAAATACGCCCACTTGAATCCATCAGTTAGATTTAATGGGGTTACCTGGATTCTTGCTGAGCTTCTAAGTTGCCTTAAGGGATTACCTAGTTATCCTGGAGTAAATCAGGGAACCAGCCAGGCCTAGGTGGGTGCCTAGGCTGGCCGCTTTTCAGAGTAGTGGGAAGGAATTGTGTATCCAAGTAGTTGCAACTTCTTAGTCACATGCAAGTTGCTCTCTTTTCAGTAGTCCATTAAATACAATATCTGCAATATCGATGTGGAGACATTTGATAGCTTACACATGATGCAAAGTCTTGTTTTCTGTTCCAGTCTGTATCCTAGTTTTATCAGAATCATACAACTCGACTTCATATTGGACTCTTAATATTGGTTTACCTTGTTACGCTTGTCATGTAGTACTCCCTAAGTCTGAATTCTTACCAGAGGATAGGGTCATCTATTTGTTCAAGTGTGAATTCAAAGAACTCTAGCTTACAATGAGTAGAAATGACTGATATGAGGGTTATAGATCTTCGGGTAATAATATCACAACAAAGACAGGTAAAGGAAAAAAAAGGTGATTTATCATGAGATTCAAGAATAGTGTTGTTCCGGAAAATTTGTGCAATGATTTTCTTAGTCTCTTAATTTTTTGCTTGGATAGCTACTCCATTGTTGCCGCCGCAGCCCACAACACACCACACACTAGTTGTCATTTCTGCTGTATATTGTTTCAATTTGAATTTTTGAATGTTGTTGACAGTATTAGTAAATAAACTGTAGAAAGTGGTCACTTGTGAATAAAAGGAGAGGGATGCAATTAGTGGTGGTTTTAGAATATATTGCCTAAGTTGAATGCCAAGGATGTTTGGATTTTTAAGCAGTTCAATTCAATTCTCAAGTAATATGACTTGTTTTCATCTCCTGATAGACATATTTTTGGTTATCTACCATCTACATGCTTGAAATAGACATTGTTATGCTAGTTATTTGAGCTAACTTTATCAGGGAAATATTTTATCCCTTTTATGAATGTGTGTAGATTTTATCTTGTAATAAGACCTAGAATAGGGACCACATCCAGGTGATAAAAGGACGTGCTTTTCCTAATGGAATACATAACACATGGCAGGAACGTGCAAATGATACAAAGGTAGTAGTTTGTTGCTCATAGTATTAGTTGAGATTTCTTCTTGAATTAGTTTCTTCAGATTTTGGTCTCTTTGGTTCATCCAAAGATATTTACGGATCTCTATGTGTGTTTTGCCATCTTGATTCTGTTGGGCGAACGTAGTAGTTGGGTTTTGTGGTGTATATTTTCATTTAGTAGAAAAGCTAATGTAATTAGCTTCTTATTTAATTGGATGGCACTGCTGGAAAGTTGCGGCACCATCAATAATCAGAATGAAGACTTTCTGTGTGAAACAAATTGAATGCCAGCCGTTTAATGTCTCAGTCTTTCTAAGGTCATAAATAACCTATTGATCATCTGATAAACATCTCTTCTGCAAAAAGTTGGAAATTTTAACTGAGCTGGTGTAAGAATACGGTTATGCACGATGAAGCATGAAGATAGACATGCTTATTGAGACACATGCAGAGTGATGTATGCATTTTCCAGCAGCACTTCACAATTTAGATCATGTGTAAAAGGTGATCTGAGGAGCCTCGGTCTGATTTTTTTTTCTCTGTAAAACAATGTCTGCTATAGAAATCTAGCATAGTTTCCATGTTTCATATCCAATATATTGGGAGTTTGGGTTGTCTTACCTGTAAACTCCTATGTAGTAAATGATACTTTGTGTTCTCATAGCTGCCTAATGCTGCATCTTTATTTCTTGACTTATGATTTGCTTTTCAGGTGTGCCATGGACTGAAGATGAGCACAGGATGTTTTTACTCGGACTGAAAAAGCTTGGCAAAGGAGACTGGCGGGGGATAGCTCGTAATTATGTGGTATCAAGGACACCTACTCAGGTTGCCAGTCATGCTCAGAAATATTTCATACGTCAAACCAATGCATCTAGAAGAAAGAGAAGGTCGAGCCTCTTTGACATAGTGCCAGATGAGGTTAGCATTTGTTCTCTCCCTTTCCTTGTCTTCATGTCGTTTCCTAATATTGGTCATTCATCCCTGTTTAGGACTGGCCTTTTCTTTCCAGACCTTAACGATTACTGACTATGATATTTTCGCAGGCTATGGATACTCAGCTTCCTCTAATGAGCTGTCAAGAACTGGAGACAGAAGGCAACAATCCACTGCCAGTACCACCAGTGCCTGATGAAGAATGTGAGTCTATGGATTCCAATTGTAATGATGGAGATGCAGCTGTTTTGAAGCCAATCACAGTACCCTTGCCATGTAGTTACCCAGTGATGTTCCCTGCCTATATCTCGCCATACGTTCCATTCCCCTTCCCATTCTGGCCATCGTACAGAGCAGATGACGCGGATCAGGAAGCACATGAGATTGTTAAGCCAAAGCCTGTCCATTCAAAGGAGACCCCTCTAAATGTGGATGAGATCGTAGGCATGTCGAAGCTCACAATAGGAGAATCCAGTGGCGGGGCTGCATCTTCGTCTTTGTCCTTGAATCTGCTTGGGGATTCGGAAAGACAATCAGCTTTCCATGCCAGCCCACCAGCAAGGGATCCTGGCATGAATTCTAGCACCAGCCCTATACACGCCGTTTAATTATCCCCTCTTTAGATGGCTTCTAGACTTTCCCCAGATGATGATATACATGCCGCTTTCCTGTCAAACAGAAGACTAATAAACTTCAAATCTAGCTTGTTTGCTCTAGCTTCTATATTTATTTATGGTAAGTTTGTCATGGGACAATTAGTTATCAAAGTGGCTAACTTAATTGTCTATTCTTTTCAAACTAGTGTCTGCAGGCGTTACTACAGTAGGTGCTATCCTGTTTTCACTATCAGGTTTTGACTCTTAGCTGCCATTTTGTATGTCTATGATTGATTATATGCATTGTCATCGTCCCTATTCCTTCAATCTTCAATGTAAATGCCTTGGATGTTGTGGCACAAATTCACAAAATAAATGTTATTATTATTACTTGAGCCTAGTATTACTCGAACTTATTAGAGAGTCAAATATCTTACGCATTGACCTTTATGCTTGTGTAGATTTCAAGGCATCCATCCAGTAAATTATAGTGTGGTTGACAACAGCGCAACAAATCGAGGACTGATCAGCCTTTTCTAAGCAAAGCAAGTGTTGTCCTATATGTAGAAAAATGAACCTAACTTGTGGCCACTATTGATATTGACAATCTATCAACGAGCCATATTATTGCCAATCAACATCCTAAATAATACTAGAATGGTCCATGCCAGCCTATCAATCAGTGATGAACCACACAAATTATGTACTAGTCAAGCCTGACTGCTGCTTTTAATTGGCCCCATTTCTCCTTTTAGCTCAGCAGAAATACAAGCAAGTGCCCACAGTACTCATCTGGGAACTAAGCTTGTCGCCACTCGCCACTCCCCTCCTCCCCTCCTCCCTCTTCCCAGCCACCGAGCCACGCCATGGCGGTCGCCAATGCCGTACCAGGCCAGACAACCACCTACTACAAGGCAAAGATGACAGCCTTCGTCATCCTCTCTTGCATGACGGCTGCCATGGGCGGCGTCATCTACGGCTATGACATCGGCATCACAGGTCTCTGATCAACCTTGCAACTCTATCTTCATCAAGTATATGGAAATCACGGATGTCTATTTTCATATATATAGGTGGCGTGACATCTATGGAACCATTCCTGAAGAAGTTCTTCCCGGCGGTGGACAGGAAGATGAGAGAGGACTCTAGCATTAGCAACTACTGCAAGTTCGACAGCCAGCTGCTGACGCTGTTTACGTCGTCATTCTACCTCGCCGGCCTCATAGCATCCTTATTCGCGTCATCGTTCACGCGAGCATTCGGGCGCAAGCAGTCCATGCTTCTGGGCGGAGCCGCCTTCTTGGTGGGCGCCATCCTCGGCGGGGCGGCGATCAACGTGTCTATGCTTATTCTAGGGAGAGTCTTGCTCGGCGTCGGCGTAGGATTTACTAACCAAGTAAGAACCTAGCTCGTAACCACCTTCACAGTTATATCAACGAACAATTATTAATGCATGGTGTACATGATGATTCCCATGTCACTGATTCCGCTTGTTACTAGTCGATTCCATTATATCTCTCAGAAATGGCTCCCGCACAATACCGAGGAGCATTCAACACCGGCTTCCAATTCAGCATCGGCATCGGTGATATCCTAGCAACTCTCATCAACTACGGCACCCAAAAGATACAGGCCGGCTATGGCTGGCGAATCTCATTAGCCTTAGCCGGAGCTCCGTCCTTGTTACTCACACTCGGCGCCGTCTTCCTCCCCGACACCCCCAACAGCCTCCTCCAGAGAAACAAAGATGACCTCCAGAAGGCAACATCATTGCTGCAGAAGATCCGGGGCACGACCCAAGTCGACGATGAACTGAATGACTTGATTGCAGCATGCGCCATTTCCAACACAATGCAACAACACCCTTTCCACACAATCACCCAGCGTAAATACCGTCCTCAGCTCTTAATGGCAATCGCCATTCCATTCTTCCAGCAAGTCACAGGGATAAATGTGATAGCCTTCTATGCTCCGATCCTATTCCGGACGATCGGTTTTGGTGAGAGTGCCTCCCTCATGTCTGCAGTGGTCACCGGATTGATCGGCACCGTAGGTAGTTTTGCGTTGATGATGTCGGTCGATAGATTTGGCCGGCGTTTTCTCTTCATGCTCGGCGGTATCCAAATGCTCGTCTCGCAACTTATCATCGGAGCAATAATGGCAGCTGAACTAGGAGACCATGGAAGCATCAGCAAAGGTTACGCCTACCTAGTTCTCGTCTTGATATCGATCTATGTCGCAGGGTTTGGGCTGTCATGGGGGCCGCTTGGGTGGTTGGTGCCGAGCGAGATCTTTCAGCTGGAGATTAGATCAGCAGGGCAGAGCATCACTGTGGCTGTGAGCTTCTTCTTCACCTTCATCATAGCTCAGACCTTCCTGGCTATGCTGTGCCATCTCAAGTCTGGGACCTTCTTCTTCTTTGGTGGGTGGGTGGCCGTCATGACCTTGTTTGTGCACTTGCTGTTGCCGGAGACGAAGAATGTTCCGATCGAGCAAATGGGTGGAGTTTGGATCGAACATTGGTTCTGGAAGAACATTATTGTTGGGGATGATGAGAATATTGAGAAATCAAACCAACCATGTTTTGAGGAATAAGATTGGTACGTAGTTATTTGTTTATCGCTGCATACTAATTATTTGAATACGTACAACAGCTAGTAATTGTGTCAAATTTTTCTTATAGCTTCAATCATTTTTTGTTTTGTTCTGAGATCTTACAGAGCTTATAAATCTAGAAAAGTATCAAAATCCTCTAAACAAATACATAAAAATATAGAATATATTTTTATTCAAGCGGATCAAGCCAATAACAATCGAGCTGATCTCTTTTCATTATAAGCTCTAAATGAATCGATCCGGCGTCGATCGAGCAGTTATCGAGCTCAGGGTCGAGCCACTATCGAGTGATTTTCGAGTTACGAGCTGGATTGCCACCCCCTACTTAACCCGTGAGGCCATATTCCCCTTCACTAGCACCAAAAAAAGCATCTCTCATAACTTAGTGACATTTTGATCGGATCTCTCGAGGAGGATATTTGTAGTATTCATTGTTTGGTTTATGTCATTATAAGAATGATGAATCTTAGTGACAGATCCAGATCCATCTGTTTGATAAATGGTCTTAATTATACCTGATGAAGAATATTCTTGTCATTGTACAACTCATCAGACTTGTCTTGATTTAATGGAAGCCTATATATCTAATTAAATCCTATAAGGTTGTTATTGAGCTGAATGACCTTGTCTGACGTTGTTTGAACACCATAACCTTTCACATCTAATAATCTAGCTTTGGCATCAAAACAGGGGCCCTGGAGGGTTAAGTAATGATTACAACATGACGCCTAAGTCTCCAAGAAGAATGGAGGACATGACTAGATTAGGCTAATGAGGAAGAACTAGACTTCTCTCTCGTTCATGAAGGTTTCATGCATGGTGGAGGGTAATCTCAGGCAACTCGTGATTTTCTTCTGAGTTGAATGTGTATGAGATGGAAGGCAATGATCACTTTACCCAAATATGAATTCTCCATTCATACATGCATGGCTATGAGGAAATTAATTAATGTGATGGTTTCAGAATGCGGCTATTTTGCTCACATCACAGTTGGATGCCTATGATCAGATGGAAGGCGCTGATCAATTATCAGAGGGTAAATTCCACATTGGTTGTGAGGGATGCATGTCATGCTCAAATTTCAGAATGTAGATAAATTTCTTTTAAGAAGATAGATTCCACATGGTCAAAATTCTTACAGTGAGTTTGGAGGGCGGCGGCACACTGGAGGAGGAGGTGGAACTCACGGTGAGCCTGGAGGGCTTCGGCGGCTGTGAGCCAGTTCAGGAGGTGGAGTTGAGGAGGGATGCCCCGGGTGGCCGTGGTTTCACCAGAGAATGAGGGTGGAGTTCGGTAAGAGAAGATGACTTCGCCGGATGAGAGGTGATGGCTGGAGTGGTTGGTGGCTAAGAAAGAGAGAGAGAGAGAGAGAGAGAGAGAGAGAGAGAGAGAGGCATTATCATTCTTTTGTAGGTGAAGTGACTAATTACCTTAAAAAAGTTACTAGGAGCTTAAACCGCACCAAGTTATAATTTCGCAGCGGGCGGCAAAAACCTCTAAAATTTACCCTTGTAATTTTATTGCCTCAAAATTTACATCCCTGGCAAACACACGTTTTAAGTCTTAAACAGCTCAAAAACTGAATCTTTTTTGCTGCAGTATGTACCATTACGGGCATGTTTGGTTGATACCTTTCAGAAATGGCTCCCCCAACATATCGAGGAGCATTCAACAATGGCTTCCAACTAAGCATGGGCATCGGAATAGTAATACTAATAGCAAACACCATCAACTACGAGACTGCGACAATAAGCAGGGCGGTTTCGGCTGGCGAATCTCCCTGGCATCACCCGCACTTTTAGCTCTCCTCCTCACAGTCGGCTCCCTCTTCCTCCCGGACACTCCCAGCAGTCTCATTCAGAGAGGCAGACCTCTCCAGACCGCCAAAGAATTGCTCCAGAGGATCCGAGGCACGACCGAAGTCGACGGCGAACTAGACGACCTTATCACAGCAATTAAGTGCCACTTCCAAGACCATGCAGAACCCTTTCCAAAAGCTCATCCAGCCAAAACACCGGCCTCAGCTCGTCATGTTCATCGCCATCCCCTTCTTCCAGCAAGCCACCGGAGTGTACATCATGATAGGCTACGCGCCGGTCTTGCTACAAACGATCGGCTTCGGCCAGAGCTCGTCCCTCATGTCAACAGTGATCATAGGATTGGTGGCCAATGCCAGCAGCACTGCATCCATGATTCTAGTAGATAGGCTAGGCCGCCGTGCTCTTTTCATGATTGGCGGCGTCCAGATGCTCGTCTCGCTGGTGTTCATCTGCGGAGTGACGGCGACACAGCTCGGAGATCATGGTAGCATGAGCAAGGCCTATGGGCACCTGGTTTTGGGATCCCTATGTGTGTATATTGCGGGGTTTCGATCAGCAGGGCAGAGTGTTAACGTGGCCGTGAACTTTATTTCGATTTTTGTTATCACTCAAACCCGGCTCAGTTCTGCCATTTGAAGCATGGCATCTTTTTCTTTTTTGGGGGATGGGTTTTTGTGATGACTCTGTTCGTTTACCTGTTGTTGCCGGAAACCAAGAATGCTCCGCTCGAACGGATGAGCGAGATATGGATGGAGCATTGGTTCTGGAAGGGGACTGATGGGCATCATGATGATGATGGGAAAACCTTGGCTAGTCTAGTGTTGCATGACTACTAGTTTTGCAGACGGAAAATCCTACATAATCACCCCCTGTTGTAAAGTGCATCACAATTTTATATGTTCGGCAATCTATTATTGTATGGATAGCGGATAGTCCATTATTAAAACAGACATATAAATTCAAGTTAAACCTAAATATATCATATAATCAAAATGAAATCACGTAAAAAAAAAGTATTGAATGGTAGTGGTTAGCGGGTGATTAGTTGAGAGAGAGGAGCATGGCGCTGGTGGTTATCCATGCCATATTGAGGGGGGCACTTAGTATATAAACACGCAAGACAAACTTAAGCGGAAAAAGCCAAGAGTGGACCTAAAGCGTAAACACAATATAAACTGGTCCGATATACGAAATTGAAAACAAAGTGACTTTATTTGGCAAATTAATTCCTCCCCTGCACATGAAAGACTCCATGGCGGTCATGTATTTCGGTGCAGGTGACAGAAAGACTTTACAGAGCAAGATAAAAAAAAACGGAGAAAAGAGGATTGAAGAAAAAGAAAGAAACGCCAGGAAAAGATGGCTACAAAAACTCTGAAATGCACCTCCAGTCAATACAGATAAAGAGAACAAATGGCTACAGTCAAAGCCAATCCGAAGTCAATAATTATCATCTTCTAATCTGTCTCATACATAGCTTATACCTGTTTGGCCACTCTTAGTAAGCACCTTGAAGTTTTCGGCTGTGAAGGGCTTTGCAGGATCAAGGGATATGCGTCTTTGCAGATGAGCATATGCACAATATTCGACGTCAAAGACCTCCACATCATTCAGGAATGAAGTGACCGCGACACCAACACCCTCGCCTGAACAAGTGAAATAAGACCAAAAGATTAGGATTCATATTATGAGATGTCAAGTTTCAAGAGAAAGATGGATGGTGTCATGGATATGAAGAATAAATTATCTAGTATGAAGACCATGAAGAGAAGATAACTAGTCAGGTGATTTAGGTCACAGTAGTACACAAGGTGCATTAGGATCATACACGCTCATGGGATTAAAACTCTTAAACGTATTAGTATTTCATAAATAAGTATTGAGTAATGTCATTGAACAATATTGATGGTTAACTTCCAAGTATGTAGAATAATGATGAAAAGGCAAACCTTCGAAATAGGAGAAGTTCATAGATGTGCTAGCAAGTACATGACAATTGTATCAGAGCTGAACATATATGAAAAAGACCAAAGCTTCATGATATTACAACAAAAGTACTATAACCATGGCCAAGTGCAGATATGAATATTGTATTATTCTCTGGGAACACAAGGAAAAAAAACCAGTTTATCAAGTTTCCAACTCGTCGGCACTTCAGGGATTAATTTTACTGTTACACAGAATAAACATGAACTTCATTAAAGACGTAAAAATAAAGTTCTTGTATTTCAACTAACATAAAATGAAGTTTTCTCAGATCATCTGTGAGGCCCAAAACACTAATGGTGACAATTGGACTCATACCAAATTGTCTAGGTTCTGCCGGAAAAATGATTGAACAGTAATGACAATGGTTCCAGACGTGTAAACTACTGGAGAGCACGAGCTTTTAAAAAAGTCGCAGCGACATTTCACAATCTAGACATCATAATGAAAAGAACAGACATAAATCAAGTTATAGCCTAATTTGAATCTGTATCACTCACCATGAGTCACAAGCAACAAATTTTCACGTGGAAATTTGTCAGCAAGATCTTGAAATATTGTCTTGTATCTACTCCGAGCACCAATCATTGACTCCTCCCAAGTAGGCAACTGCAGTAGACCAAAATATAGATTCTCCAGCATCTTATAACCTCAAATGGACGTCTGCACAAGAGACTAATCATAAACAAGAGAACGGTAATAGGATGAACCTGTTCGTAGATGCGCTCAACAGAATGATCTAGAGTTCCAGCTGGTAAAATAGCTTCAAGCTCTGATAAATCTCGCATCCATTTCCCATCCTTGGGAGCCACATCAATGCTAATTGCTTCCCTGCATAATACCTCACATAACCCATACTCTATAGAGACCTGTGAATCAAAAAAGTAAGAAATCACAGCTCAAGTCTATGCAACAGTAAGAATCACAGCAGAAGTATACAAGACACCATGCTGAAATATCCAAATATGCCGTACAACCTGCTCAATAAAATCTGTATTAAACTAGGTATTTAACTTGTTTAATTAAGTATTCATGAAAGCGCACTACATCTTTCGTCTAACAAGAATAGAAGGTTACAAACGCAGATTCTAACAAGTGCATGAGATGACAATAATAGATTTCTAAAACTAATCTGAGATTTCTGTTTCTCATGTGGCTGTCATACAGTATTTCTTGCCTCTGAAGCATAACATGAAGACTGCGTTTGACTTAAAAGGGACTGCTCTAATCATAAGGTTGCTCGTGGGAATTCAAAGACAGATGCTAAGGCATTCTTTAGCTCACAAATGGGAGCAACTTGATCCCAAACACCATGAAAGCTGTCAAAGGCCGAAACATAATAGGTGGGAACTAAAAATGCCAAAGTGGCTGCCAATGAGCTTCTCTTTGAGAAATGATGACAAGCAGAAGATCTTACTGAAGTATACATTCTTTTTCTACCATTCGCTCAAGAATTTGCTATTGGATTGGAAGTCATTCAAATGACCCATTCCTTGATTCATGATGCCCTCGAACCATGTAATGAACGTGTTTTACCTGGTCATCTACCAAAGGAATGATGTAAAGCTCATCATTAACAAGCTTGAGATGCATATTAACACAATTGAAGCTCCATCAGCTTGGCTGAAGGTTTATCCACATTTCCCACTAGCAAATAATGGCAATGAATTATTGTAAGAAGCAACGCCAAATGTGAAATGAGGTACTCAAAATTACACGTTTGCTACTTCAATTGATGCCATTGTTGCAGCTTGCAGCTAGTCAATTTTGAGAGTGAATTACAAAGCACCAAAAATGATGAGGTTGAGGCCAGCTCAATCGCTTCGAAAATGATTCATACATAACCCTTCCACTTATGAGAATCAACAAGCAAATTCTTATAAGCTTTACAACCATTCACCATCTACCTAGTCTCGATGAAGGAAACTAGAGCATTGTGGAGTTCCTTGCCAAAATTCGTGGATCAATGAGAAATGACTATTTGAATATCTCCATACAGTCAATGAAGGAAGCTAGAGGGTTGTTCATTTCCTTGTTGAAATTTGTGGTAGCATTAAGATGTTTCCATGATAGTAAAATGTCACTATTATCTCTAAACAAGCTATTTTATCCGTTCATCAATGGACTCAAAGAAGAATTGTATTTGTACAGCCACAGTATTTAATTGGCCGACCATTTGTTGAATTCAAGAAGTAAACTGTATTCTGATTTGAAGATTCAATAACTTATACTCCAACGAAACTTAGAAGCTCACATCTCAGACAAAGCATGACCTTGACTAAAATTTACTATATGGATGTTCATTAGTTAACAGCTTGAAGTCAAGTCTTCAAGGTTAAAAGTGTAGTGAAAAATTAACAAAAACAAATATCAAGAATGTGTAAATCACAACTCTTCACTAGACTACATATCTTTAAGTGCAAAAAAATTGTAGAGCATATAAGGTAAACATTTCCAGGGAAGAACACTTACTAATCAGGAGGGTCAATCCGACTTGAGCCCATTAAAGGTGGCTAGAGATCCATGGTGCTGATCTTGCATGTTTTAATTCCTAGCAATATTTTATTTATCTAATTAGTCAACTATACAGAGTGCTTCCAAATGTGTCCTCCTTAACAAAAGGTCCAACTAGTCAGCAACACTTTTTGGCGATCCGATCGCAAGTGATTGAAAAGATAATTTTAAAAGGGGAAGACACAAGCTGCTAAAGGTATTGGTTTTTCTGAAAATTTTGATTTTGTCTCTAGAAAGTGGCAAAGGATCATGGTTTAGAACATGGAGTTTCTTTAACAAAAAGAAATCTTATTTAGAACTGGTTCAGCAAGTCATGTTTAGAACCTGGAGTTTCTTTAACAAGAGGAAATTTTATAATAATATCGTCAAAAATAAATTCATCAGTTTTTTCTTTAAAAGCCACACGCTACTTCAAGTCTGTGACATCTCTGCTCTATATTTCAACCAATTGAATTGATACCATAATCTACTTACTTTCGTTTAAAGAACGAATATTCCATCTCTGCTTCATCCAAACATGATCATTTCTTCCCCTCATCTATACCAAATCCTGGTTTATAAGTTTCTTTCAACTCCTATCCCAATATTTTGTACAAGAAATTGGCTTACTAAGTCGGCCACGTTATCTAATGAACACGCAAACAATATCAGGCTTTTGCGCCCAATGCAAAATTCCATCCAGAAATTTCAAATGGCCATATTCCGATCGTTTAGACTTATGATCGGGGTATGACAAAGAAATAGATATGTATGGTCAATACCTTGACGCGAGAGGGATCAATAACGGCATCCCGACTGGTCTCCATGAGGAGCAGCGCGGCGTCATCGGGAACGACGGCGCACAGTGCTCGGACGACCTCGGCGGCCGTCTGTAGGCACCGGAGGAATGGAGAGACCACGACGCGGTGTATCGGAAACCCATTCCCGTTTCCTCGGAAACGCTTACCGGTCGTCCACGCCCGGATCTTCCCGGCCTCCGTCAGCTGCGGGTCCCAGGGCCGATCCGCGTGCGCCACCCACAGAGGCTCCGCCGCGTCGATCCGATCTCCGTGACGCATCACTAGCACGTTCTGCACCCACGCCCCCTCTTCTTCCTCCATGAATCCTTGATTCCTCTATTCTCTTCCCTCTCTACGATGCGGATCGAGTGGTGGGACTCTCGTGGAAGACAGCTGCTGATCGTCCCCCCTCTGACACCGTCCCTCTCCTCTCCTGACGCAAGTACCATTTTCCCCTTATACCCCTGTTCTTTTCCTCTCCCCTTATTATTCGTCCACTCACAATTTTGTCTTATTTTTTCTTTTTGTTTCTTTTTTTTTCATTAGTTTTGTTATTTTTAATCAGTTTTCTTTCTTTATTTATTTTTATCAATTTTATTTCTTTTTTTATCAGTTTTGTTTTTATTTTTGGATAGACAATTTTTTTATTATATGTTTGTAATCTTTTGTTTATTTTTTAGTTGTAGTTTTTGGGAGTGATTATTTGGCAAAATTTTAAAAAGTATAAAAACATGGATCAAAATAAAATATATATATATATATGAAAATAAAAAAAATACTAACCGTTAAAAAATACAATATATTTTGTGAAAAGCATCATAAGCTAATATTGATTTAGCCATATTTAAGAAAGAACACATGTAACAATAAACAAAAAAGAGATTAAAAAAATATAAGAAAAAAAATTCTAATCAATATTGCCTTCAATTTTTGCTCCGGAACGCTTAGTGTTGTATCTATTACTTCGTACCACAAATGAACACGTGTCATATAACGAGCGGCCCATCATTTAACTTCGTACTATGAATGTTGCCACCACGATGTTGGAATGGGTGGTACAAAATAATGAAGATGTAAGAAAAATTGAATGAAGAAGTGTTTGTCAATATGGGTAATAGTTATTTCTCGACGTTTTTAATTTGGAACTGGAGGAGTCCTTGATGGCATGTGAGTAAAATAACTCCTCAATTTTTAAGATTTGAAATTCGAAATTTTTAAAATTTAAAATTTATTTTTTTGATATTTATACGATTTGAAATTTAAATTTTTTGAAATTTATACGATTTGAAATTTTCAAATTTTTAAGATTTGAAATTTAAAATTTTTACGATTTGATGTCTTAAAAAATTAAAATATGAAGAGGTGCTTTGGGAATGGTATTTTGGACTTTTTTTTCTAAAAAATGGACTAAATACCTAAAACTTTTTGTTGCCAGTCTAATTGCCAGATTGGGTCCAAACAAAGGACATCCGGTTCATTTCCTAAAAAATAATAAACAAAAATGATTAAAAAAACAAAACTAATACAAAAAAAATTAAATAAAATTAATCAAAACTGAAAAGCAAACAAAGAAAAAAAAACCCACAAAAAATAGGGGAGAGAAATTAAACAAAAGTGAAACAAAAAAGGAAAAAGGAAAAAGGAAAAAAGTAAAAGTAAAAAGTAAAAAGGAATGGAAGAAAACGTGCGAGATGGAGAGAGAAAGGAGGCAAAGGGTATAAGGGTAAAATGTAAGGGGACAGTGGCGGGGGCGGTGTCAGGGGGCGAGTAGCAATTTGCCTCGTGGAATGAGGAAAAAGGAAAGAGACGAGCCTTGATTGGTCGGGTTCAATGGATTCTAATGGGTCCGCCAAGAACTCGACCCGACATTTTGACACCCAAAATCCCAAACCTCCAACGGTTCTTCCACACGAGGTGTCACGGCGACCTGTCCTATTTCACGGTCTCCAAAACCCGACCCACTTTTTAAAAAGCGTTAATCTTGCTCTTTTCTTGCCGAAGTCCGACCACCATCTCTCATCATCGTGCTCCCCCACTCACTCCACTCCACTCCACCCTACCCTCTATTATCACTTCCACCGCATGCCTCCGTTCCCATACCCTATTGCGCCGTCCCCTTCTCGTCCGCTAGCTTCGCCGGAGCCACGATGTCCTTCAAAGGCGTCGACGAAGCCTTCCGCGGCGCCGGAGCCAAGGCGTATGTATCTATACCTCTGCTTAGTTAGCTTCCCTTTTTGGAACTATATATTAGACGTCTATGACTACTACTTTACTAACATTCTTGTTCAAAGTGGACTGGAGATCTGGTGCGTGCACAACCAGCAGCTGGTTCCCATCCCAAGATCCTCCCATGGGAAATTCTTCTCGGGAAGCTCCTACGTCATCTTAAGCGTATGTTTCCCCACATTTTGATGTATGTTTGGTTGATCGATGCTTAAATTGCTAGTTATGTACTTGTACTTTGTTATGAGGACAGACGGTGGTGCTCCGAAGTGGGATTCCGCAGTACGACATACATTACTGGCTGGGGAAGGATGGGAAGGAGGTTTGCTACTTTTTAATATATAGATTGACCATCATGTTTTGTTAATCGTCTTCTATTCTGTGTGTCGATTTGTTAGATATGGTGGAATTGTTGAAATGTTGTTTAGGATGATGCGGCAATGGCGTCGGACAAGGCGATCGAGCTGGACGCGGCCTTGGGTTCTCGGAGCGTGCAGTTCAGGGAGGTACAAGGTCGCGAAACAGCAAAGTTCTTGTCCTACTTCAAGCCTTGTATTATACCCCTTGAAGGAGTCTTCTCTTTGGATGCCCATGGTTTGGAGAGCGAATCGTATCGATGCTCGTTGTTCGCTTGTAAAGGAGACCACGTTGTCCATGTGAAAGAAGTAACCACGATTCCAAGATCGCCGTGTTTGCATTGTTCTTTTGGATTAAAGTAATTAATGTGTTTTTTTAATGCTTGGCAGGTGCCATTTTCGCGTTCATCTTTGAACCATGATGATGTATTCATACTGGACACCCGGTCAAAAATTTTTCTTTTCAGCGGATGCAACTCCAGCATACAAGAACGAGCTAAAGCATTGGAGGTTGTTGATTATATAAAGGAGACTAAGCACAGCGGAAGGTGTGAATTGGCGACGATAGGTAAAGGTCATCAAATTGCCCTTCATTTATCACTTGCTGCACCTGCTAATTTTACCACATTTATAGAGGATGGGAAGCTTGTTGGCGATTCTGATGCTGGAGAATTTTGGAGCATATTTGGCGGATATGCCCCCATCATAAGGGATCCTCCTTCTACCAAACAGAAAGAAACTAAAGTTTCACCTGTTAAGCTGTTCTGGTAAGCTCAGCTTGGAAGATTTGAACCAAACTATACTGTGTTGAGCTGAAATTTTGTAGCTTTAAAATAGTAGCTTAGCTGTTTTGAACGGGATATGATTTTCGGAATTATCATGTCCAGGATTAGGAAAGGGGACTTGTGTCCTATTGAGACAACTGCCCTTGAGAAAGGTATGCTAAGCTCAGACAAGTGCTATATGTTGGATTGCGATGCTGAGATCTTCGTATGGATGGGAAAGACTACATTGGTCTCTGAGAGGAAGGAATCTATTTCAACTATAGAGGTACAAAGGAGGATTAATAGCATCTTGCTTTGTGTGGTTACTTTTGGGCAAATTTCATAGGTTGGATGGCACACATGCATAATGTGAAACCAGTGTGAAGCTAATTCATGCTTGTGAAGCAGCTTTTGATTGACTTCAGATGGACCAACTGTATGTATGGCCTAAATTTTCTCTCAGTTTGCTTGGAACATTTAGCAACCGATAGCTAGAGCATCTTCTGGCCAGGAGATCATCCATATTCCACGACTTAGAAGTTGGATAAATTAGAATGTTGCCTTCTGCATGCAACATTCTTCACCCTGTTAATCTATCTTGATTGCTCTGTAGGAAATTGTACATTCTCAAGGCAGGTCGACAAGTACTCCCACTATTTTGTTGACTGAAGGAGCTGAAACAGCCAAATTTAAGTCCCATTTTAGGCTTTGGCCCCAAACTCCGTCTCCCAGCTTGTACGAGGAAGGCCGCGGGAGAGTAGCAGGTTCATCTCCTACCACATAACTTCTGATGAATTTACATTTGAAGTTCACAAGTATTAAATTTGAGATCGGATAGATTTGTTGCTTATTAACCAAGTCTTTTGAAGCAATATTCAAGCATCAAGGTTATTGTGTGAAAGAGCTTCCTGAAGAAGACATTCAGCCTCTTATAGACTGCACCGGCAATCTCAAAGTAAGCTTTCTCTATAATGTTTCATTTACAGTTGCAGAAAACTAAACTATTTTGTAGTAATAGCTCGACCTTAACCTGAGTCCCTGTCAGGTGTGGCAGGTAGATAGGCATGAACTCTTGCTTGTACCAGCTGCTGAACAGGGCAATTTTTACAGTGGAGACTGCTTCGTTGTACAATATGTATATCCCAGAAATGGGAAGGATGAGCATCTCTTTTATGCATGGATAGGGAATAACAGCACATTGGTGAGGCATGACACGTGGCAAGTGAATTTTGTTTGTTGATTAATGGCTCCCCTGTAGCTAGAACTTTCTGATTCTTGTTCATTTATTGCTTCTATTACATTTTATTGTTTTCGGCGTGGATTGGTTTTAACTGATTTATTTGGAGTGTTTTTTCCATCTTGGAAACTTCATTCATTAGCCTGTTTAGAGATAGAATTCTTCAAATTCTAACATAACACTCTTCTTTATGCCATCTGTCCAGATATTGCACAGGCTTTGAAGATTCCCACTAGGTGACTAAGACATGATAAAAGTCACGGTCCCATTTTCTGTAATGTGCATATAAGTAACCATCTTTTGAGGCCTCTATATTAAATTGTCTCCATCCTCGACAAGAAAAAATAACAAGTGTGTTTAAGTAACCATCTTTTGAGTTTTCTAGTAAAAATTGTCTGAAAACTATCACAATTTCCATTCTTGACAAGAAAAGAATTTCAAGAATTACGAGCAGAACCATGACTTCTATCGTGTATCAGGCACCTAGTGGAGATCTTCAAACTTGTGCAATATCAGGGAAGATTGCAGGTAAGAGGAGCATCTTGATAGAATTTCAAGAATTCTGTTTAGATGTTGTTGTTGTGGTCTGTACAAAGAAGCTTTATTTTTTTCTTCATGTGGAAAATTTTGTCTGGTTGTAGGCAGATAGAGCTGATTGCATCACTCTCATGATTAGGCTGGTCAATTCGCTAAAGGGCCGTCCAGTTATGGTTTGTATCGTTTGAGTTTGCTATTATACAATCGACTCAAATTTTTGAAGTTTAATATCTATTATTATTGGAGTGACGTAGGCTCAAGTTTACGAAGGCAAAGAACCAAAACTTTTTTCCACAATATTTAAGTCACAAATCGTCTTCAAGGTGCGTAAAAATGTCTATTGTGAACTTCATTCGGTAATTTGATAGATAATTGCTCATGAAAATTTTATGGAGAACCAGATTTCAAATGTGCATCTCTATCAACATTATTATTGGCATTCATGTAGGGCGGAAAGAGCTCTAGATACAAGATGACCATATCAGAGAGAGGAATTACTGATGGCACATTTGACACAAAAAAGACTGCTTTATTTCGAGTTCAAGGATCTACTGCTGAAATTGTGCAAGCAATCCAGATCAATCCAGTAAGTGGGATAATGAGATCTTTGGTGTATGATTTATTAGGGCTGCCTTTAAGCCAATAAGAAGGGCAAAGAAACTATCTGATTCCAGCCGCAATGAAAAATGAATATAACCTTTTCAATGAGTTTCATTTTAATCAATTACCTCATTTTAATCAACTGCTTGCAAAGAAATATATTTGTCGAAACAATATATTTCCTTGCAAGAAGTTGATTTTGTTTTTTCAAGAATTGAGGCTAGTGGAAATCAAGCTTAAAAACTATGCAGTGTTTCATCTTTCAGTGCTAAGAACGTTATAGAAGCAAAACTTGCGAGGTGATTTCCTATTTTCCCAGTTTTCTTTCCTTTTTCGTCCGTTTTGTAAAGCTGTAACGTAGGTTTTTAATGCTAATCCTAATCATGTGAGTTTCCAGAAACTTAAAACGTCTAATAGATTGCTGGGCTTCTATTTCCGTGGGTTTTGCTACCTAAACAGAAGAAGAAGTGGGTTTCCTTATCCAAACGAATGCTATTTCTAATGGCTTTCTTTATGCAATCCAGTAGAGGGATGGCGATTGCTGAATTTCTATCAAAGAGATGGGATTGCCAGATGTCTGTTTTCATAGATTTGCTTATTTTAATAGATGAAGCCCACGTTGCTTTCCATTTGAAGAGTGCCCATTTTTTTTCTTGATTTGGGCTCCTTGGGTTTCTTTGTTTAAAGGGTCTGTATGGCCTGAAACCCTAAAGGAAGAAGCTAAAACCAGCCCCTAAAAATCTACAAAACCCTGTCTCCATTCACACAGCGCGACAATCATTGAATTTGAAATAATATCTACTCGAGGACTGAACTTTTTTAGTGATATGCTGTTATTTTTGTTCCTGACATTATTTTTCAATGTGGCTACCGATTGCAACAGAAATATTCTTTATGATTGCTCGCACATTGTGTTATTTCTTGTTGTAGCAACATCCAATTTAGTGATGAAACGTTTGTGATGGCTTTCATCATACATTGCACCTATTAGTTCTTGATTTGCTGAGCTATCTAAAGCGTACACTCTTAATGATCAATTTCAGATTTCCACCTCGCTGAATTCATCCTATTGTTATATCTTGCAAGATGGGGCATCTATCTTTTCTTGGGCAGGGACTCTATCTACAACAAAGGAGCATGATCATCTGAACAGGATGGTAGACCGGATAAATGTGAGTAGCTTTGTCAATCGTCGTCCTCGTGTCAAATACTTGCCATGTTACTTAAAGCAAGCTTAACTGACACTTTAATAATGGTCACATTAGAAGAAGATGAAATAGAGTTGACTTTTTGCATCAATATAAGGAGTCATGTTCAAAAGTAGTCTATAGTAATTTCATTTTGTTGATGTTAAAGCCAGCTTACAATATGACATCGCAATGTTCATGTATCCACTGAAAGATGGAAATGGTGACCTGATAAAGACTTGGCTGAAATATATACGGCCTCAAAATATAGATGACGTGAAAGGGATTCTAGTTGCCATGTTTCTTTCTCAGCAATTGACCTCTTTACATTGCATGAATTGTCATGTCAGTAAAATATTGGCATGATCCTAAACCTGAAACATGGCATAGTCAAAATTAAACATGTGTTGTACATGTATTACTAACTGTGCTGACAGCCACAGTTGACGAGGGATCTTACTGCATATCTAGCATGATTTTGATAACCCCTGACGAGGGATTTTATTTCACTTGTCTGCATTTGTCTCTCTCTGAACTCCTTTCTTTGTTGCGTATTACATTCATAGTTATCTTTTCTAATGTATTCTGCTTCATGGTTCAAGTTGTCCTTAAAACAAGTTGTATCCGTGAGGGAAGGTGGTGAACCAGAAGTCTTCTGGAAAGCACTTGGTGGACGAGTAGATTATCCAAGAGAGAAGAACATTGGAAATTTTGTTGATGATCCACATCTATTTCTTTGTTTCTTTTCAGAAGGTGAGAGTGCTGTTTTCTCTTTCTTGATTTTTCCATGCTAAAGATAATCATTTTTCCTTGTGCTTCTGAAATCCATCAAGTCTTAAGCTTTAAAGACTATGTCTAATCCCACTGTTCTTTTGCAAATTATTTGCGCTATTGCCTCCGGCAGGTGATTTCAAGGTATTATTTACTTCATAATGTTTTTTTTTCCAACCTTACTAGTTTACAAGGATGTCTAGTATGCAACCAAATACAAACATATATCTATGTATTCAGGGGAAAAAAAAATGGTTTGATGTGCTGTTGACATGGTTCATTATGTTATACGTGTTCTATTGATGTGGTTCATATGAGCACCTACTGCTGCTTCTTGAAAGTCATATCCTCCTAACAGCTACAGCAATTACTTGCATCCCACAAATTTTCCTGTCACTTGCAAATTATTCTCTACTCAGGCCTTTTTTCTTAAACACCTCATGGTATCAGCTCTTAAGCATTAAACAGTTAGTTTGTTTTTGGCTTTTTATCAGAGTCTTGTGAATCTTGTGCTTGATCATTCTGTCATGCAGAGCACAAGGAAGCCCACTTTTGTGATTCTTGTTTTCATTTGTCAAAGAATGAGCTTGTCATCAGTGGCACGTTGCCAAAATTTTAGGATCGAGACAAATAAGTGCAAGTTTTCTTAAGTTTTGCAATGATACATAAAAATGTCAGTGGAGGCAGTATTCATGTGTAAATGGCTAGTCTCTTGGGAAGAACAATAATGACAGCTTTTAAGGCATGGTACACAGTTTTCATTGATGATCATTGTTTTTCTGAGCGATTTCAAAAGTCTGGACAGGTTCCATATGAAAGATTTATCATTTTAATGTTGTTGCTTTCTGTGGGTGTTTTTTTAAAGGACCGTCTTCTTTTGAGATTCTGAAGACTGTTAGCATCACCATAGGGCAGATGAAAATGCCTTGCAACTTACTTCGTTGCACATCTAGCAGTTGAAATATAGTAAAGTAATATAGGATTGAAATAAAACATGCATACATATGTCACATATAAGGCCAAAATATTGTTATGTCTTCTATTTCTCGAATAATTGTTTGTAGTGCTCTTTTCAGACCAGAAGCTAGCAAGTTCACTTTGTGGCATATACTTCAGGTGAAGGAGATCTTTAACTTCACTCAGGATGATTTAACTACCGAGGATATACTAGTGCTCGACTGCCATAATGAAATTTATGTCTGGGTTGGGCATCATTCAAATTATACATCCAAAGAACAGGCCCTCAATCTGGGCAAGGTAATGAAGCTTTCTAGTATTACCTTAGGGGTTTGATCCTGGTCTTCTTTTGTGTTGTGGCTACAATATTCTTCTATATCATCCACGGCAAATTTATGATCGAGGATATAATTGGTTGGCCTGTGCATTAAACCTTCAGTCATTTGCTATTTCTCACATTCTTTCCTCTAACTTGCAGAAATTTCTTGAAACTGACATTCTTCTGGAGGGACTATCATCAGACTCAGCTATATACGTTATCGCAGAAGGAAATGAGCCTCTATTTTTTACCCGTTTCTTTGAGTGGGATATGTCAAAGGCTTATGTATGTGCCTTGATCAATTTGCTAAATTTGAGTCCTTTTCTGTTGATTAGTTTTCTTTCCATGATTTGCTCACCTCATTTAACTGAGCTCCTAATAAATGCGTGGTCAAGATGAAAAGATGATATATGAGTATCTGAATAGGTGTACCCTAATAATCCATCTTAATTGCACTCATTATCCTCAACTGATTTTTTTGTGTGTGTGTGAAACTCAAGTGCAACGGAGTCTTGATCTTATTTTAGATACTTGTAGATGCATGGAAACTCATTTGAGAGGAAGCTTGCGGTTCTTAAAGGATTGGCAACAAATGCAGAGGTTAGTCATTCATGTCTTGGTCCTGCTATTCCTTTTTGCAAACTCTTGCTGAGAAGTCCAAATTCAAGTAACATCTGTTGGAATTGTTTTGTGCCTTGTGTTTACCCAAAGGCTTAAGATAGCTTGTTCGTTGGCTGTATGTCGCAGGAATTACATACCGGTTTTATTTATTAGGGATTTGTAGATTTCTTAGACCTAAAAGGAGAACTGGACTATGGAGTTATTTTTGAGAAGTAAACTAATCGCAAGAGAGTTCTATAATCTTGTAATAGCTGTCCTTCACATTTTACTAATAGGAATTTGTGGTTGCTAAATAGTTAGTGCTATTTATGTTTGATCAAAATGTAGGACTCATCAAATGAACTGATAAAGAGCTATATAGCAGACCGGCCTTCTCAAGCTTGGTCTATATAGACATTGTTATTTTACTTGTATTCTTATAGTAACTTTATAAAGAGTAAAAGGGTTATTGTTTAATGAACTTCCAGAACTGCTATTGTAGAGCACGTAATCAACCCTCTCATCATACTGATTGACCATGCACTTTCCTGACAAATGTGCTTGGCTGTGGAGCAAAATTGCAAGTTAAGGGCTCAGCCATCCTCACACCCTGGCTAATTTAAGGCCAAATATGTTGTGTGGCTGCTGTCAAACATAACATCACTTTCATTCTAGTTGTGCATTCTAAGTTTTACTTTCCGCTTTGTTTTCTTTTTTCTCTTTAGGGAACACCCAATGTATTGTACAAGGATTAAGTGTAGGCGATGAGAAATGCAAACAAGATGTACTAATGTAAACTCATCTTTAAGCTACAATACAAAAGCGAATTAGTCAAGGTTTTTTTTTATAAAAAAAAAAACGGAGCCTAGAACTCTGGCTTAGGGTGGCAATGCCCTTACAAGCACAAAGTACCCAAGAGTATTCGAACCCAACCAAGCCAATTGGTCAACCTGATAGCGTGAGATATGGACCCTAAAGTCTTCAGCTATGTTATTGGCCTTTTTATCATTTTAATTATGCATCTTTCTTTTAATATCTGTCAATCTGCATACCACTTATCTTATTAAAGTGCGTCTGAGTGCTTCTTGTGATGCTTCTACAGACACCTGTAAGAGGTATTCAAAATTCATTTGGAAGATACCCTTCAGACTATACATCTGTCCATCCTTTGAGAAACACCATCAGTCCTGATGGGTTGAACATGAAAAATGAGTCACCTCCATTCTCGTCTCAATTTCAGTTACCAACAGGTATTCCTTTCTGAACCTACTTCAAAATATAAAGAATGATGTGATTACGTCCTTTGTTTTTAATTTATTTCTCTGTATATTATGCATCGTCCAAAGCTCCAAATGTTCATCACCCAAACATTAAATTGCGTAAATAGCAAGTGTCATAATGTGTCCGTTCGTCGAAATATCATGTAAGAAACGAACCAAGTCAGATCATCTGGTCCAAATAGTTATCACACAAAAGTTAAATGCGTGAATAGTAAGTGTCATAACATGCCTTCATCGAAACGCCATGCAATAAGAACCAAGTTAGATCATCTCATTTTTGGGAGCTTTCCAAAGTGCGCTATGCACAAAAATTGATTCTTCTAGTCATTTTTGTCCTAAAATGTCTGCATAAACGCCATGAAGTTGTTTTCCTTGCGTCTCTTTCAACTAAAGGCGCAACTTGACGCATTTTAATTGCAGGTGGGTTATCAGAGCCTATGTTAGTTAATCAAAGCATGAGGTCCAGTGAGAAAAAATTTGATGCGATGTTCGTAAAGGATGAAGTATGTGATGAGCTTGAAATCTTCCCTTATGAACTCCTAAAAGTGCCATTAAGCATGCCAAAAGCAGGAATGGATATCACCAGGCGTGAGGTAATTCTTTAAGCTTCTTTCTGGACATAGATATTTAAGATGGTATGATTTCATAACTTTAGGTGGTAATGGAAAATATATTCATGATCAGAACGTGGATATGTTGACAACTCACATGATATTTTATAGTCATTTATCCACAAAGTTAGAACCAAGCTGCTAGTTCCATGTTGCTCTCTCACGTTGTTATCCCACACCCAGTACACTTTGGAGACATTTCTTGGAGCAAATTGCAGCAATCAGTAAATCCTATGCTATTGCCCATTAACACCGTTGCTCATTTCCTATATATATGCAAAAAATAGGATTGAAAGTTAATTAAAAGACTCGGTAAGACAGAGAGCAGAAAATAATGAGATCTGCAAGACACCTTATTTCTGCAGTTATAAGGTGGTCTTAAACTTTGATGACCAGATTTCTATGCTGGTCATCAAAGTCAGTGTTTTCCAGCGGGCTCAGATTTTACAAGCTACATATTGTGTGGATGATCAATTTGACTAGAATTTCTTATCCTAATGAATGTTCACATGCTTTGTCTTATGCAGGATTATTTATCCAACGAGGAGTTTCAAGAAAAGTTTGGAATGAGTAAAAATGAATTCCACAGGTTGCCTAAATGGAGACAGAACAAGCTCAAGAGTTCTCTTAGTCTTTTCTAAGGTATTCTGACATCCGAAGGCATGTTATTGTAAAAATTTTGGCTATCTTAGCCTTCAAGAAATAATGTCTTTCTTGCTTCCTTGCCATACGACATGTAGATTTCACTTGAGTGTTGTGAACTCCTAGTTGTTTATGACCCCCACCAGTATTAAATCCGGACATCCTTGCTTTCTTGGATCATCTTCCGGTGCTTCTGTTTTGAAATAGTCCATTACTAGTTTCTTGTAAGATCAGTTGTTAATAATTTGCAATGCTGTACTTTTCAGGTTCATTTAAATATGAGTCTCAGAGGCAGTTCAAAATCTTTGAACGCTGCTTTTTATAAACAATTCCATAACATCTGGTACACGCAGAATACCTGAGTACATAATTTACTTCTGTCATGCGAATTGATTTAGATACATTCTGATTTTGTCACAAGACGATAAACTAGCTGTTTTGCTGATAATCACGTCATTTTGTCTCCAATCAAGCGTGAAGAAAAAGTATACTTTCAAGGCCAAGACATTGTGTTTTGCAAGCTTCCACCTGAGTACATGGTACAGCCTTCGGGTAGCAGCTCAAGTGATTAGTATCCGGTGGTGGCGATGGATAGGTATTAGGGCCTGATACCAAAGTCTTTAAATTTGTTGGAATATGTAGGGCATTTGCTTTCTTAAATCAGCGTAAAGCTTTCTTAAATCAGCGTAAAGGTTTAACTAGTCAAAAAAAAAAAAGGAGAGAGAGAACACCGTAAGTCTATTGTGTGACGGTAAGCCGGTAACTAAGAACAGCATCTCTGTCCCATTTCAGAATACCTCCTCCGTCGGCCCATTAACCCATTACGTACAAAATTTGCCTAGCAACCGGCAAGCCAATCTACCCCGGCAAAAAGAAAGCTACACATGGATGCCAATTTTAGTTTCCCACCAAAACAAATTTTACACGAAATAGGGATGCACCACAAAACTTCGAGGCCCAATGGCCAAGTTCACATACAAAGAAAGTACAAGTGGTGTAGTTTTTTCTATACAAACTATAACAAATAATTAGAACATAAATACACGAAAAAAGGAACGAATATGATCAGGCGATATACATTGAGATTGGAAAATTAATACAACAAAACTGTATGCCTTATTTCACAACTGCACCTCCGCAGCTCCGCTCTATGGAAAACACTGCAACTTCCATGTATGGATGAGAACCTTTTTCTTCTCTGTAGCAAACGACATCGATGCCGGCTTTTGATGGATTTCGTGCCAGAACAGGCTTGCCTTGATTTGGCATGATAAGCCTTTCTTCGTTCTCAGAAATAAAATTGAAGATAGATAGCAGTCCTGGCCTGGCATGACAAGCTTTTCTTCGCTCTGGCAAAGATTGAAGATAGATGGCACAATAAGGCCTCCACGAGCAGAAGATGTCACATCACCAGTTGTGTAGTTCTGAGGCGACACTTTTCACCATGGGGTGATACTCCGTGTGTATGTATCTTTTTGCTTTCTCTGACCCTGGTTGCCCAAGCCACTCATCATACAAGTTCTTCACAATAGGATTCTCAAAGGGATCAGCAACCGATACCTGAAACATTAGCGAATGTCATCACAAGAAAATGAGTGGTAGTTTTGACACTTCTATGTGCCCAAAAGGTTTAGGAACCCTCCCCAATAACAATGAACATGACATATTTAGAAAAACTCAGGTCAAATTCATGTATGATTATGTACTGCCTGAAAAGAAAACTGGTCTAAATTCAGAATAAAATCAAAAAAGAAATTGGTTTCCCTCCGACAACAGTCACTATGGTGCTGTCAGAGACTTGCATATAAGAAATGGATACCCATAATTAACTTTTGCTGCATCATTTTTGTTTCCAATT
>OY986964.1:33272487-33589578 GCA_963920575.1 Narthecium ossifragum
GTTCTAAAGTCAAGTGGGCCTTCGATTACCTTCCCAAAGATAGTTTTAGCAGCATGACGAAATACTACTTCTGCGTACCCTCCAGAACCACCAGAAACACCAAAAAGATCACCTTTCTCATCAACATTTGTTAACCTGCAATAAGAATTAATATACCAACAATTAGCAAAATAGATGAAGTGTAGCAGTTGCAGTAATAACAGAACTCCCACACCAGATAAAGGAGTTGGTATAGTTGGCAGAAAGAATAGTGGATCCAGCTACATGAAACCAAGTAAATGCAGAACAGAATAGTCTGGGAAATAGCCTTAAAAGAGAGAATTGAGGACATTATACCCATAGGGTGCATTTGGCAAACATGAATCTGATGAATTAGCTGAATAAGGAATCTGTGAAATTAGCTGAACGGGGAATGAGCTGAATCTGGTGATTCTGTGGATTTTGATTCTGTTGTTTGATTGGTCTGTATGAGATGAGCTGAATCTGTTGATTCTGGCTTTTGGCTTGTCTATTATGGATGAGCTAAATCTGCTAATTTTGTGGATTCTAGTGTTTAATTCATAAATCTCTGAATTGAAACCAAGTGAATTTTGACAGCATGTTAATAATAAAACTTTAAGTTTTTTTCAAATTAAGACATGTTTTTCATTATAATAATAACAATACCCACGAGATATGATTGATCAAAATTATTGAAAATTTAGGTCAAATTAATTCTTTGAATGCATCTAATCATGTAAAATGATTGATCGAAATTATTAAAAATTCAGGTATAATTTAAGTTATAATATATTAAATGATTTTATAAATTAAATTACATCAAATATTTGCTTTCAAAAATACTCAATATTGGTCTCATAACGAAGATATCGATGATATCTTTCCAATGAGACTAATTTCATAAAGTTTCAACATATATATTTAAAGTTATGATAAATATAGCTATTTTATATATCAAGGGGATAAAATGGTCATTTAGGATAATCTCAAATCCGGATCCCGCTTTGGATGGCAGCGGCATTCGCTCGAATCGATGGAATGCCGCGATTCCAAATTTCTGGAATCCGACGCTGGTCGGATACTGCCCATTCCAAATAGTAAAATCAGCCAAACATGAGAATAGATGGAATGCGGAATCCGCTCATTCCCCATTCCATCTAATACTTCCCATACTATGCTTGCCAAACGGACCCATACTAAACTATGTTCCTTAAGAAGCGCAGAAAAGGGAGGAAAGAATGAAGCCTATGTCCCTGTGTAAGCATGCCAAAAAAGCAAAACAAGAATTCAAGAAACTTACAGCCCATCTAGAGGAGCTTCTCCCAAGGTTTTGAAGTCAATAGATCTAGACTGCAGCAATGTAGAGAGATAAGGGCTTATTAAAGCTGGCCCTCATTAAGCAATAAAAAAAGCGAAACACAAATGATGACAAAAGATCTTGCTTACCTGGATCAAATCCAACACTTCACCGGTTGTCAAGACGGAGTCTACCTCTGCAATCTTGTCAGCTGAAGAGTCATGACCATTTTGTCCTTCGGTATACACCGAAAACGCAAAATCATCCCGAACAGCTTCAAGCTTTTTATCATAACAAGGCATCACAGTAACATGGTAGACTTGGTCAGGCCTATAAAAATGTTCATCAGCAGAGTCACCATGCACATACAGTAAAGGAAAAAAACCACCCTATATGATTCTAACAGAAGACCATCAACATTACAAGGATGTGGTGTGCCAAATGTGGTGTACTTGGCACTTTCAATGAGGATTTGACAAAAAGTGATTACAGGGGAATCAGGACTCGAAGGCTCTGCAAATAAGGGGTGAGATAATGAAGCAAGTGTAACAGCGAGGAACAATGAAACATCCATGAAGGACGGTAGTAAATATCAGGAAGAGCATAAAGCCCAAACCAACGCAAAAAGGTGTTAAACAAGAAGTCTAGATGGTTTTGGTAACAAACAAGAGACAAAGAGTTGAAGTCCACAATTCACTTGAAAACCTACTTCAGATTACACATAAGGATATGTTTGGAGCTTGAACAATATAATTTCACATATGGTTATCCAGCAAACATGTATAAAAATTTAACCCGAGCATATGGAGTTAAACTTACATAAGACCCATTTTCCGACTTATATGATGCTTAATAGCAGCCCCAATTGCCTGTTGGGGACTTTTCACAGAAGATATACAAGGAAGAATGTAAGATCCAAGTGTCTTTTCTGCATAGCATATCCAACCTGTACAAAGAATACCACACAAAGGATCCTCAGAGCACTAGCAAGCAGTTACCAACAAAAATTGAAACGAAGGCACTCATAAAAAGCTCACACAAATGCAAGATGACCAAACAAACCAAGTTGAAACAGCAGGAACTAACCAATACTATACCGTCTGAGCTGGACGTTACTCAAGATAAAATATTTTTAAAAAAGAACCAAACAAGCATTGACAATTCCATGTCATGTTAATCAAAAGTTTGCAAATGATTAACCTGAACTAAGAAACATATATGCATCATAATTGAAATAAACTCTTTAGTACATCAGAAGTACTAGAATTAGCTTTCTAGACCTCCGGCTAGAATGCTGCTAATTCCTTGAACAATAAAACATGGTCAGAAGCCTCCCTGCTTGACTTCCTGCATTTTTTCATTCTGCTTATATGGGGAAACAAACATAATAGTAATACTTGGTACTTCTAGTACTTAGATCTCCCACATGTACAGACACCTCTGTGTTGGTCACAGAGGAACTACCCTCCAGGCCGAATATAATGCAACATACCCACCTCAAATCAGACATTCCAACTTAATACTATTAATTATCTGTTAGAGATGAGAATTCTAAAATCATTCCGACGATCAAAAAGGAAAATTCAGTCTAATATTATGTCGTTGAAAAACAACCTGTCCCAATCTTCTTATCTCATAGTTAAGGCCATAGTTCTCAATGTAAGCCATAAGCAGAAACCTATCCCATCTTGTTACCCAGTGCCCAGGTTTAAGTCCATCTCTAGGCTTTATGCATTATACATCCAAATATGCATACTGATCCCAGGTCAAAATTTTGATTGTGATGGTAATTTTTCTGCATGAAGCTTTTACAACATGAGGTACTATATATCTTGGCATCTCCCCCACTCCTCTCGTACCCGTAGAAGAGTAAACAATGAAAGCTGCAACGCATGGTTTTTCCCCATCCAACCACCCAGAGAGCTAAACTACTAGCTGATTACTCATGCTCATCTTCCTTTGTCAAGCAAATATTTTTACTGTATGAGCTCTAAATAGTAGTCCATTGCTCAACCAAATTGGGCCTATTGGCAGCCGGACTAAGCCACAGATTGGCCATGGTTCCCTCACTTGATCAACATAACAAATTATTGCATATAAACTTTGCATTTACTTCCCAATGTTCTTATCCATGATCCCAAGCAGAATTGATCAACCAAAAACCTCATCCAAATGATCCTAAAAAGCCAGGCTGTGTGTCATAGATCCTCGTGCTTCTCTTGGCAACATCATATTTGCTCCTTTATAAAGTTCAGATTTCCTCAAATTCTCTCATGTATGATCCAAACACACCAAATCTATGAGCACTACCACAAGTACTTTCCTTTCTCTCTCCACACCTTGATAATGAGAATTTCACTGCTATCACCAGAAAGTCCAACCTTAAGATAATGATGATTACTTTAACTAATGTCTATGGCATGCCTATAAGAGGGCCAAGTTCTCATCAAATCATTAAAAACAATCAATAAGAAATATCTGCTTACCGCAGAATTTAATGAAAACAAGGAAACTACCTGGACAGGCAGAGGAAAGCATGGGAAGGTTTGATCCACGTTCTATACTGCTGATCAGGCAATCTTGTCTGTACCTCGAAATGAATTCATTGCATGACTCAATGAGGGATAAATCTCTGCTGCAACTTGTATCATACACTGCCTTTACTCCTAGTGACTTGAACATAGTCGTGAGTTTCCTGAAAACCTGAAATAGGAAAAGTAACTGCGTCTTCAGAAACTTAAACAAGAGGGAGATCCCCTTGCGATAGCACAATGGAATCCTAAAACATAGAAAAAGCAATAGGTGAAGATTCCACAAGAAATATTTGACATGTACATTTTAACATGATACTTCTTCCTTTTCTACTAAATGAGCCTATTTATTACATACTGCATGCCTCAAAATCACTTGCCAAGATAGAAAAGATAAACACAAAAGCACAAAAGAACACACCATAAAGGCCAATAAAACTACCTGAACTGGAGAAAGCTCAAAATAAGCAGCCAAAGATGCCCTTGACTGGGGAGAGACGGAAACAAAAACCACCTTCTCTGACTTCATATGTGATAGAAACTCGTCCAAACTCTGCTTCTCAAGCATTACGGTCTCCGCAGAAGTTATGCAACCACTGCAAATTTGTGAGAACTAATCAGATCAGTAAGCAATTGGTGACACAAGAAGTCAAACGAATATTCATTTCACACATAACTAGATATAGAAACAATGAAAATAGCCCAAAATATGTCAGGCATGCCAACAATGTAAAGATAAGAGAAAACAAAGAATAAGTTATTGCTTTCCAACCCTCTTTTGCACCAGCCAACAAGCATCCATACAACTTTCACCTCCTTCATCCCTCTATGTCAGCAGCCACTTTGTCCTCTACCTCCCACATATGCATAAATCCTCCCATCCGTCTCCCCTTTGGAGTTATTGATATAAACTAGTTTTAATTCTTATCTCAACTAGGTTTCAGTTATACAAATATCTCCCATAGTAGTTGAGCATGTTATCCTAGGTTCCCATGTACCCCAACCATCGTCATACCGAGCTGTTCAACACATTGCAAAACCATAAACACCAAATAGTTGGTCATATATAACTACATCAACAGTTTTGCTGCACAATAATTCGATCATATTCCAGCATTGGAGGCTCAAGTTAGCGTGTCGTTTACAGGAGGTTTGTTGGAGGCTAGCCCATTTTAAGTTGGGGATGGTTGTGCACATTCCTAGGAGCAAAATCACCTGGCAGATAGACTTGCGCATAGAGGCCAGCTTCTGAGAGGGCCATTAGTTTGGTACAGAGCTTCAGGGTCCCGCCCCCAAAAGTCTTCTGGGACTGGTAAGTGCTTGGGTATTTGTTCTCAGCCTTCGGGCTTAACTCATCAAGTAAAAAAAGGGATTTTTACTTATTAATCCCTATAAACTTCTTAAATATCATAAATACCCCTGAATTCTTTGAGCTTACATATATACCCCTCAAAACAAAAAAAGAAGATTAATATGCCCCTCCGTCTACCTCCGTCAACCTAACTACCTTAACCATGGTTTAACCACGATTGAAACCGGACTAGGGCATGCAAATTTACCTACCTGCCCAACCACCTCATGGACTTGTCCCGGTTCTCCGCCACCCCCGCCGACCCGCCTCCTCTGTCCGCGACAGCACCTCCGTCCTGGCTATAGCTGTGCAGCGCCACTGGCCCAACGAACCATGCTCTCTTGTTGTTCGTCTTCCTACACAGGTCGGAGTACTACAGCTCCAGCTCATAGAACGTGTTCACTACCATGCTGTAGCTTGCAAGCTGCGATTTTTTCATGTTCTCCCATGCGTCGGCGAGGTGGTCCAGTGAGCGGAGGAAGTCCGGCAGCTCCGACCACACCAGCTCAATTGGCAGTCCGGGGAAATCGGACAGCACGAAAGGGGTGGAGTCGCCGGCGACTCCTTCGTGTGTCTTGTGCTTGACGAGATGATTCATGACGCTATGAGGGAAGACACCGATGGCGTGAAACCTGGTCCTCGGAATGCCGAGCTTCTCAGCGATGCTGGTGGTCCACTAGTATGGCACGTCGACGACGACGGCGTCGGGGCAGTGGCGGCGGAGGATGTCTTCAAGAGCTTTGCGGGAAATTTCAACGGTTTTGTAGATCCTCCACTCGTTGGAGGCGAGGATGGAGGAGAGGTTCTCTTGGCCGGCAGGGAGGCCAGATTCAGCGGAGGGGAAGGGGAGGAGGAGTTGGACGGTTGGGGCGGACGATGTCGGTGTTGGCGGGGGTGAGGACCATGGTGGACTCGATGTCGAGGCAGGTGGCGAAGACGAGGGTGAGGTTCACCATGGGGATCACATAGCTTAAGTTAGTTAGGTAACCTAACTACATTAATCATTAATATGCTCCTCCGTCTACTAGCGTTAGTAGGGGTAATAACGTCCTTTTACCTGTCATCGTTAACAGCGCTAAGAATATTCCACATTGATTCGCCGGCAAGTTACTCGATGGACATATTAATTATTTTTTCAAGCTTTGAGGGGTATATATGTAAGCTCAAAGAATTCAGGGGTATTTATAATATTTAAGAAATTTATAAGGATTAATAAGTAAAAATATTAATAAAAAAAGAACTCAATCATATTCTCCCCCAAAGTTGGGCATACTAAATTCATGTGAACTGCAAGAAAAACTAGGGCTAGCGAAACGTACTTTTATGGTAGTAATTAATTGCACCAGCAATGGCCCACTAAAAATCTTTTATTTCCTTTCCAAAGCAATAAATGAGTCTAGCTAGTTTACGTGTAGCTTTTAATTATGACCTCTTTGCATTTATTTTGTATTGAAAAAAATTAACTTGGAGACCATCTTGTTTAGATGGGTAACTTGACAGTAGCACAGCTGTGCGAAAGCAGAGTTGTCACTGCTTTCAACGGCCAACTGCCTAGTCCGATCATCAAATCTAACCACTACATGGCTGTGTGAAAGCCCTTAGACAGAGGATTTGAACCCTAGACCTCTCGCCTTAACCAGTACATCACGCACTCATGCACATTCTCAATTTTATATACACAGAAATTGCATGCAAAATGGAAAGCCACTTAAATATTCATATTTCTTCTAACTGGTGGTCAAATTCACAATCATGTACATTGCATCCTTCTTCAAACTAGACAATCAAGTCAATGATTGACAGAAAGGATATGCAAGCCCAATATTGGTCGCAAAAAAAAGTTGAGTAATTGCATGACTTCTACAAATTCCAGTTTTCTTGCAATTTCCTTTACAAAGCAACAGATAAAGATCTAATCTTGTCAGTACAAAAGAGACAGAGGTGCCTAACCTGCATGCCAAGCAGTCTTTCAATGATATTGTCACCTTCTCTGTGGGTGATGGTTGGCTGACAGACTTGCTAATCTCTTGCTTCTGCACAAGAACACCACAAAAGAAATAGATGGTCAGAAAAAGAAGAATAGAGGGAACATTACAATCCCCACTTGCAAAAACAAGTGGTTCAATAAGACCTAAGCAATCATCGTGTATCAAACAGAAACATGCAGATTCCTCTCACTCACAATGTCCAGAACAGTGAAAAATGATTAGGAAAAACTAATTTGAATCCTGCATGTGGATTTCGAGTAGGAAGTGGCGACAAAATGTTTTACAAATTCCAACACACATAATAATTGCGTCGATCATGTACGTATACACAAAACTCGAATTGCTCCTATATCTCGTCCAGATCATGATACCATAAAAAAGATGTCTTCCTTCATAAAATTGTTCAAAATTGAACTTAATTGCAAGCCACAAGAAACGTCCCTCGTTAAACTCATCACGCTAAATCGCCGACTCCTAAATTTATTCCTGCTGATTCAAGAAAGAAAGCAATAACAAACTGGAGATAACCTCAAACGACGTACCTCTGTTTTCTCGCTCTTCGCCTTGAGCCCTTTAAGAGAAACGATGCAAGCCTGTGACGGCGCGATGAAGTCGTTGAGATCGGCCAGCCGCAGCGTCGGCGAGAACTTCTCCGACATCTCCAAAATCTCCACGCTTCCTATGAAATTCTCTATCGATCTCAACGCCGATTAAAAAGTCGATTGGGGGAAGCCAAATCGAGAAGAGGAATGCCAGTCGAGGGTTATTTGAGGGTTTCGACGGGAACCCGAGGAGGAAGAAGCCAGCAACACGACGCGGAGGGAGACATTTAAACGGAACCCGACCCGTTTTGAACCGCCTATAACTTAACGGGTCAAATCGGGTTCGGGTCATAGAGTGATAAGCCTGGCGGCAGAGAACTGTGTGACTGGGCTAGTGGGTAGAGTTCAACGGATCAACCGACGTGTCTGCCCGAAACCGATCCGATATTTGAGGGGCAGCGAATGCGCTAATAACCCAAACCCGTTTAGGAAAGCCGCACACCGTTTTAGGACCGTTTTAAGAGTCGTGCTGGCACAAACATATTAGCATGGATCAGCTATCTGGCTCGGAACACGAAACAGGGTTCATCAATCGGCAAAGCAACGTGGCAGTAGGCAACATGGTACCGGCTCCGAGGAGTACCTTGATTTAGAACTATATATTTCAAGGAGAGCGTCCACTCACGTATCTTTTAACACAGCATTTGACACTGAATCTGAACCCTCCATCTCAGCCTTGATCAAAGATTGAGATTAAAACAAAAACCCCATCCACAGCCCTAATCCCCGTCCCTTCTCATGCGGTCTCTCTCTCCCGTCCCTTCTCCCCCGCGATCTCTCTCTCTCGTATCCCTTCTCCCCCACTCCCACCCCCGCACGCCATCGACCTCGGCCACATCACCGCCGCGCCACCCACGACTGGCCTCGCCAACCGTGCCTTTTGCTGCCCCTCCCCTGCCGCGCCCCACGCTGTGCGTCGCCCTTCCCCGATCCCATCCCGACCTCCTCTCCTCTCCTCCCCGCTATTGGCATCCTCTCCTCCCCGATCCTGGCCTCCCCTCCTCGCCCCTCCTCTCTGACAATGGCTCGCCTCCTCTCCGACCTTCCCCAATTCCTAAGTCCCCATTCCTCTCTCGCAGTCTCTCTCTCTCGCGTCCCTCCCCCCCCCGCCCGCGCCACCCTCTCCCTCGCCCACACCACCGCCGCGCCACCCACGACCACGTGGCCTCGCCGACCGTGCCCCCTTGATGCCCCTCCCCTGTCGCGCCCCTCCTCTCGGACAACGGCTCGCCTCCTCTCCGACCTACCCCGATCCCGTTCCCCACCCTAAGTCCCCATTCCTCTCCCACGGTCTCTCTCTCGCGTCCCTTCTCCCCCGCGCCGCTCTCGACCTCGATCGCATCACCGCCGCACCACCCACGACTGCGTGGCCTCGCCGACCGTTCCCCCTTGCTGCCCCTCCCCTGCCACGGCCCACGCTATGCTATGCTGGCAACTTTCATCTCTCCGTGGATGCATATTAAGATCACTTAAGGTTAAGGACTATTTTGTTTTTGCAACTATTTTGTAACCGATCATTGAGAAATTTTTTTACTTTTTAATACCCCTAATTTACTAATCCAACATTACAAATCCAGATTGTATCACTTGATGGAAAATGATCACGTGTTTTGCACGTGACCAGTTAAGAGGCTAAAAAGCAATTTAATTATATATTAATAATAAGTAAATTAAGGATAAATTGAGGGTACTGGATTGCTTTTTAGCATCCTTAACTTTCGTCAAGTGATCCTTTTTTCATCAAGTGGTGATGGCGTATGTGGTCTGGTCCTGTAACGCAGTAAAATTTCTAAAGGGTAATAGATTATGGATTGGCCAAGCTTGAGGTTATTAAAAAGCAGTTTACCCAATATTTAAAAGATCAGATTATTAAGCTTGGTATCCTTTTATTATAGCATCAAACTTGTGGATCGACATACAATAGAGACAAAGGAAGGAAAGCAAGAGACTAGGCCTTCCCCCTTCTTGATCACCTTCACCTTCTTGGTGGGTTTGGTGGTATGTGGTGACCGCCGCCTCCTCCCGTGTGATGGCCCCCGCCGTCGTGGTGGCCACCGCCGGGCGGCCTGCCCTTGCCGTCGCCTGGAATGGCGATCTGTCTGATCTTGTCCTCGCCGAGGCACTGCGTGTATCGTTTCCCGCCGTACTCGAAGTAGTTGGGGTACTTGGAGCACCACCACTTGAGGTCCAGGGCCATGGCGGCGTCGACCCTCATCTCCCACACGTTGAACATCTCCGGGAAGCATGCCTGGTCGATCATCTTGACGCCCCGGCAAGTGTCTTTCCCTGGCCGGCAGAGGATCCCGTTGGGCTGCTGCCTGAAGTAGATCTTGAGCTCACCGATGACGGTGGGGTGGGCGAGGTACCCCCAGCAATGGAAGATTCTACGTTCGAAGTTCGCCGGCTTCGTATGGTCTATCGGCTGCGGAGGAGGCCCGCCGGACCATTTCTCGTACATGGTCTGGTTAGCATGGGGATTGGGTGGGATGCCATTCTTGAAAAAATCTTTGTGCACGTACCGGGGGCCGCCGGACTCGTGATCCCTGTCGGGAATGAGTCCTTGGCAGGTCACCGTCGAGGCCAGCAGCGCTGTCGTCGCCAAGGCCACCACCAGGATGAGCAGAGGACTCCCCATCTTTGCGTTGATGGTGAGAAAGAGGTGGTGGTGGTGCCTTTAAGCTGCATGCCCACAGAGCCCTCTTATACGCATCCAAAGTTAGGACGTTGCCAAGTCTAGAGTTTATTACATTAGACCGCTTAATTAGCTGTAGTATTATTAGATACACGTATAACTCTCCTACCAGTCGTTTATTCCCATTTATTCGATTTGGAAGTTTACAACGATTTTAATGAAATATAAACGTAACAGTTGTTGGTTCATCCCGTCGTTCAGGCTTGTTAAACAAGCCCGCAAGGCTCGAGGCCTAATACAAGGCCCAAGAAGGCCCATTTTAATGATGATATCACTAGATGGAATCGAACGGCCTACATCGCGCCACGTGATGGGCATGGCCAAAACCCTACTGCGTTCTTATAAGCCCCGAAAGCTCCTCCTTTGAAGACGCCGCCGCGCAGTCTCCATCCCGTCTCCGCTCCTCGGAGAGCAGAGCAATACCCTAGCGATGGGTGAGCCATTGGAACCACCTCTGCCTTCTTCTCATCCCCTTCATCTCGATTCCCATCATGCGGCGAGCAGCATGGCCGTTGGAATGATGTCTCTATTGGATTGTTTGCAGGGGCGTACAAGTATATGTCGGAGCTATGGCGAAAGAAGCAGTCGGATGTGATGAGGTTCCTGCAGAGGGTGAGGTGCTGGGAGTACCGCCAGCTTCCCTCCATCGTCCGGGTTACCAGACCCACCCGCCCCGATAAGGCCAGACGCCTCGGTTACAAGGCCAAACAGGTGCTTGAGTCGCTTGACCATACCTTTAGCTGCTTGCAATAAGATCAGGAATGACATATAGGGGATCACCATATTAGAACTAAGTTCTGAAAACAAAAAAGATTTGGCCTTTTTATGGTCAAGTAGGAGGTGCCTATTTCTGAGGTAGCGTTCCCTATTAGATCAGAAGAATCACCTTTGATGTCCAAAAGGTTGGATCCACCTGATTAGTTTCTCATTTTCTATGTCCACCCAGTATTTGTAATTTGGGTGTTTATTTGGATAATCTTTTTTGGTACTTTTTTGGGTATGCCTTGGGGAGAATGCTTTGATTGTTGCAAAAGATTTGGATGCTATTGTTTGGTAGAAGAGAATACTTAATTGTTTGATTGCGTAAGGATCTCATGCCAGTGTAGACATCTTGCTCGTGAGGTGAAGGCTTGTTCTTGTTTATGTGTTATATTAGGTTACAAAACATTCTTGATCGAATGAAATTTTGTGATTTAATCTTGAGCTGCGTGAAGCAAAAGATTTTCATTTGCTTTCTGATCCAATCCACTTGAAGGATACAATAGTTTTAGTGTCTTTCTGTGGAAGTTCCATGAGTGCTTTCTGAGTGGGACAATATGGTCTAGGATATTGGAGCAAAAAATACTTGCATGATATTTATGCTAGTGCATCATGTCTTGAAATCAGAATGCCGTATATATCGTCCCTTACACTAGATTAGCCAGCTTGAGGCATCCTTGTTGCGACTTTTGCCCATCAGATATCGGCACTTGGGGATTCTTTTTTGCTTGCAATTTCCGGTATTAGGCATCTGATGCATCCTGATATAAGTACTCTATTGGCTGGTTATATATGCTACTTGTGCACTTTTGTGTATCCTTTTTAAGTACCTGCCATATGTAGTGTCATAGATCCCACTATCAAAAGAGTGGTCAACAACCTTCTGGAATGGAAGGTTACTTTTTTCAGCGCCTGATAAGTAGTTTTAATGGCTTCATGTGATTTGGCTTTACATGGATGGACACCAATCTTTGAGAATGAAATGTATCGTTTTCTTTCATTTGCTCTTCCTGACTTGAAATTGTTTATGAGAGTTTTAATAGTTTTAGATTCCTAACCTTAAAGTATTGTCTCAAGTAACTCCAACTACCATTAAACTACGTGAGATATGAACTGTTTTTGTTGATTATGGTTGAACCATATGAAGGTTCATTCTAACATTTCAAGCTTTCCCCCCTATGTTTATGGACTTGAGGTGCTCTTTGTAACTGAAAAACCACCATTAAGCCCTTTGAACTATCCATTTAATGGAGATGAATGAAGTCAATCAAATCAGCCGCTAAGTTTACCTCTCTGTCTGTCTGATATATTCATCAACATGTGCATAAGCTCATGGATGATATTGCCACTAGTTTGGTGGCATGTATCATTTACAATTGCAGCATGTTGTTGTCTGCTTGAGTTACTGGTTTGATGCATTATCATGGGCGCAGGGCTATGTCATCTATCGTATCCGTGTTAGACGTGGAGGCAGGAAGAGGCCAGTGCCCAAGGGTATTGTTTATGGGAAGCCTGTGAATCAAGGTATCACACAGCTAAAATTCCAACGTAACAAGAGGTCTGTTGCTGAGGAGAGAGCTGGACGTAAGTTGGGTGGTCTGAAGGTGCTGAACTCTTACTGGATTAATGAGGTATGCAATCATGGACCTGTATAACTGATATGCATGTCTAGACTACGAGGCCATGTTTTCATGTGATAATTTTTTATTTGATGATTTTAAACTTCAGGATTCTACCTACAAATATTTTGAGGTTATCCTGGTTGATGCTGCCCACAACGCAATCCGCAATGATCCCAGGATCAACTGGATCTGCAAGGGCGTGCATAAACATCGTGAGCTGAGGGGGCTCACATCGGCTGGCAAGAAGTATAGGGGCCTCCGAGGGAAAGGTCATAGGCATCACAAAGCCAGGCCATCTCGCAGGGCTACTTGGAAGAGGAACCAAACTCTGTCTCTGCGCCGTTTCCGTTGAGGTCTTGTTCTTTTCTGGTCCGTGTCTTCGTTTCTGCTGTGAATTCTAGCCCAGCTTGTTGCCTTTTGTTTACTGGATCTGTTTAAAATTTTCATAAGTTCTTAGGTTTTGTGGTGTTGTTGATTCACTATTGCCCTGTCATTGTGGATCTGGACTTGTTTGCTTCGAGAGTTGATTTAGTCTTTGGCGTCATATCATATGATCTGTTTAAAACGTTCAAGTCTGTTAAAGTTCTTGTTACATGCGTTTTAAACCAGGTGTACAGGCATTTTTACATTGGGATATGCTACTCGCCCGCGAGAATGGCATCAAAATGCCTGACCTAAGCTTTGCATTTAGGTGCTTCAATTGCTGATACAATTTCAGATTTCTCATTGAATTGTGTCGTCAAAGAAAATTTGACCCCTCTTTTAGGGTAGCGTTAAATAGGGAAGCGGGGTAAATGGTTCATGCGAGTCCATACCTCGCCATTTCTTCACGATTTTCTTCAAAATTCTCGCCAAACACCAAGCCATTCAAGTTACAAAAATGTTGTGTTCTAGCACTATTCAAGGGCGACTCGAATTGATTCGTTTCTTGAGCCGCTTCTCCCAACAAAATATTCAACACGGCTTCTACAAAAGAGAACTTTACTATAATTTGCGTTGCAAGCCCATATTTCCACATGCAATACAGTGGTGGGATACATTAAGGAGGAACCCCAAGAAAACACAAGGACCACCCAAACAACCATAACTACCAGGTGGGATCGCTCGCGAAACGCTGTCCGCCAAGAGAACTGTACCAAAGATGCGGTCCCTCCTGCTTGCCCATGGAGGGTCTCGTGGAGCACCTGCTTCATTATCGCCATCGTTTATTCCCAGAAGTTGGCTCATTTTGTTATTCAGTACATCACCTGACAGGTCGCCACCAAAAAACTTTACCTGCGTACAAAATCGCACTATGTGTTATGAAAGAGTACAATAGAGAAACATTTTATCCAAATTGTTACTACTTTAGTGCAACAAATTTGACAAGGAATGTTCATGATATGCAAAGCCATGATTTTCTAGCTGAAAGCTTAGCCTTTGAACAATAAGATAACTAACATTTGGATGCTGACTCACGGAAGAGTGCTAAAACAAGAGAGTAGCAATGTTACTTTAGCATAGGTAGCTCCAGTGCAGAAAATAAAGAATTGACAGTAGGGTGGACTTATCTCATATAAAAATAATAATAATAATAATAATTGGAAGGCAACACAAAATGGAGGATGATATCACTAATACTAAAAGGCCAATTTCAACAACTTACGCCATCTTCCCCAGTGATGTATGCATGGATTCTTGCAGTTGGATCTTCTAAAGTCAATCTAATTCGGTAGTGACCATCAATTGGCGAGCGCAATTGATCAGCCTCCCAAGGATGTGCTGCTATTACCCGAACAATGCACTTGAATTTGTGGGTCACCTGTATAATAACAAACCACAAGTTAAGTGCATAGGAACAGAGTATATATTCGCCTTTACGATTACAGGGCTGGGCACTATGAACTTGGTAGTGTCCACTTAGCAAAATACCCCTCTAGATTAGGTAACTGCAGCCAAACTTTCCAGCGATCTAGCAATAAGCAAAGTGACCTCTTTGTAAGCAATGGAGCACTGAACATATTGTGACTAGTCATGATGAGAACTCTCCTTCACGCTCAGACATACAAGGATCTACAAGTTTACGGCACCACAAGAGAGCATGTGTCTTGGGCATGGTGCTAAGCTATAACAGCAACGATGGAATCAGTAAATCAGTACCCAAGCCATCACAAAACAGTAACTCCCCACTTGTATCCCTTGGCTCTATCTAACATAGATTACCATGTCACTGGCCATGCTCTGAACCAGACATGGGCACGATCATCGTGGTCTGTGCTGGTCAACAAGGACTGTGCCGACACCGCCAATGGGATGTAAGCAAGCAACAATCAGCACGTAATCCTTCAAGAGCTCCATTGAAAGAAGGCTATTAGCACAGGTCACTGCAGGAGACATGGTTTTGGTGCCCGAATAAAATGTACAACATAACTATCCTGATAGCAAGGTATTGTTGTGGAATTGATCCTGATACTCATTAAAAAGCTACTAAAACAGGAACAAATTTATACCAAAACCATAGCAAAGGTCCTAAGATATGCATCTGCAACTCCATTTGCATAGCCCTGCAGAGTGCTTAGAGAGCTTTCCCATCTATGCAAATTACCTCACTGATTGATATCTACATGCCACTACTATTAAGTTGCTCGTGATTGGCATTGGGTCAGGGTATGAGAGTCCAAAATCGACTAGATTGTGACCAGTTCTGATTTTCCTGCCTAGGAGATTAAATGGTATGTGTTTAATTCTTTTAGTTTCGAGGGTTGCATTCACATCCTCTTTCTTCAGCTTTTCTCAAATGACTTGTAGCACTAGTAATCCTTTCCATATGTTCACTAGTAATCCTTCCCTTCCTTATGTCTTTCTCCATCTTCTGCTAAACTCAAACTTGCCAACAAGTAATGGCACTTATCACTCCTCTCTTGGATATTAACATTGTGCTGCCTTTGAAAAGTGTACCACTTCATCGTGTCTCCAAATGTTACTGCTATATCAAAAGTTTGTGCTTCTCATTGATGTTTCACATATAGAGGTTGAAGTATCAGCCACCTATATAGGAAGGTTGTCAAGATGGCCAAGCAACACAGGCTTTGGGGTACCCGACCGTATGCGACCACCAAGGCGGTTCAAGAATACCCGCCTAGTGGCCTGATGGCCAAAGAAAACAAAACATTATTTATTTGTAATGCATTTAACAACAGAAACAGTGAAGACAAAAATCAAATGTTGCATTTTGTACATCAGTATAGTAAAAAATGATACAGAGTAACTCCACATAAACCCCTATAATGCAAGAAAAAACACATATATATATAGCTTAGCATCATCTTAGTCATGAGATCATAATATCAATAAAGAAAAAAGTTCACCCCAGTGAAAAAGATATAAACACTATCCATTACATGATTACTCATATTCCAATCCTAGGACTACTTGGGCACCCGCAAAGCAGTGTGTGCTTGACCAGGTGCCTGCCAAACTGCCCAGAACTATTAGGCTGCATTTTAGGAGGGCCACTGCTTTGGTAATTTAAGGGGCTACTTTCTAACCCGCGAAACTGCCTAGACAGCCCTCTTAAGCACTTAACACAGCAGCTTTATGTCTATTTTTCTTTTCAATGACCAGAAGCAGCCGAAATGAGCTTGAATTACCAATTGTATTCAAGAATATTATGTATTCTATGCTCTAGTGACCTAGTCAATACAACGTTAAGCACATAGCAGCCCCTTAAATCTTATATCACATAAGAGATAATACTCATGTGCCACATAGCACTAAAAGTTATGCGTTCTTGTCCAACTTTTTCTCTCTGTTTCTCAATATCCAATAACTTAACCTTTTAATATTCATAACTGAAAAAGTATATGCTACAAAAGTAGGGTAATACTACAAACTTATGACATTCAAACTCAAAGAAGTTTCTCAAAGAACTTTTCATAGTGACCTCTGGATGGGCGAGGGACTCCCTCAGAGTTGCATATGCTCCATGCTCATAACACGTATCTGCAAAGTTAAGTACATTACAGATCAGAAAACAAATCTAATGCTGTTAGTATTGTTCTGTATGATTCCCAATACCAACTAACAAAGCAAACAAAGCAAACTTCACGCACAGCAGAAATGAAGTTTCATAACCTATCGATCTTCTATGAAAAGTGCAGCACTTGCTTCAAATTTATTCTTAATACAGTAGGACACATGATTCACTAACTGGAAATCTTATTCAAAAAGAGCATAATGATTATTTTCATCCCAAAACGTAAAGATAGCATATGAAAATGCACTTGCTTTATCTGAATGTCAATCAAGGTTTTAGCACCTGTAATATGAGAAGGCCCGGGAAAGCTTGCTATAGGTTGACGTTGTACTTTACAGGCAATGCACTCTTCATAATTCCTAGTTCGACATAAATATGACATGAATTGCCTTCGAGGATAATAGAATCAAATAAAAAATAAAAAAGATTGGTGTATGATCTTTTAAAAAGTACAACAGTCTTGTTTTCAGCAGACAAAAGGCGAACTTTGCTAGAATGTTGCAGCATAATATTCCACATTCCAGATTGTACCTCACATTTGATGTTGCACAATTTAATCCACTGATCCTCGCCTTGCAGTTGTCGGATCTCTTTAAAGAGATGTCCTACATTAATTCTGAGAACTGTCTCAAAAGGGGGAAATTTACATAAAACATCTCTTGATATAGGCATCACTTCAGCAGGAATCAAGGAAGATCAGTTCTTTCCTTCCATGTTTAAGCTGCATTTCAAGACAAAACAGACAACAAATTTATGTTAGTTATTAAGAGACAGGAGTAAATTTTGTACGTTAGTTAATTCCAGTCATCTCAAGGATAAAATATTCAGTGAGAGCTTGGCACCATGTCACTCGTGCCAAACTCCACTCAAATCATGACACATCAGCAATGTAGTTGCCAAGTCAGAACTTAGAAGTTAATATTTCAAAGTTCTATAAAAGATATTTTGTTTCACTCCGTTTGAAATTTGTAATCCACTGCTAATGGGGCAACTACTGCAATAATAATTGAAAATTGCTGATGTGTCATGAGTTGAGTGGAGCTCGGCAGGAGTTGATGCGGAGCCAAGCTCCCACGGAATATATTCTCCATCTCAGGAGATCAATAGATTTTGCACCATAGTAAGCAAATTTTAAGCACATTCTTTGGTACTGACTCTAGTCAAAAAGCCCTGAATCATTTGTCTAAATTCCGAACCAGATTACTAGGCTTATGTTCCTCTTGACCCATCCACATAGACTAACATAACAAGCTTATCTCCTCTTTGAAATCGTCTAAGATTTATTACATGGGAACATTGCCTTCATGTCCCAGGCTCCTCAAGTATGCTCACTCCATGCCCTCTCTGTCCACATTTAGCATACTCTTCACTAGTACGCCAAACAAATATGCAAATTCCCTAGCAGTACCAACTTTTTTGCAATATTCAAAAGAATTTCCATTCAATACATCAAAGATTGCTCACGTTAAAATTACTTGGATATCAAAAATCGAAAGTTCTAGAATGGACAAGGCTAGCTTCCTTACATAGATTAAGTACTAGGAGTCTCAACACTAATTCCACATGAAATGTATAAGGCTAGCTTAGCTATTGAGTATTTCTATTGACACATGGAGTAAATTAACCTATCGGCATAGCCTAAGTTAAATTGCAAATTTTGCTTTCAAAAATGTATGATAGCTCAGTTCTTAAAAAGAAATTCTGTCTGTAGTCTTGCACATAAGAAAAAAGTATTTACTCTGTTTGTAATCTTAGAGGACGAGTATCAGTGCCGTCCCAGATAAAGAGCACCTTTTCACCTTCAGAAGCTTCGAGTACATGAAGAACCCACAATACAGCAAAGAAATTGCACAAGTTTCCTTTTTGCAGCAAAAAAACTAGGTTTCTTTTAGGAACTAACATTTCTTTTGAAGAAAACTTTTCAGGCACGAGAAGGGAAAAGGGAACTGACATGCAAAGAGAAACGAAAAGGGAAAAAGAGAGTCGTGAGCTACCTTGCATACTAAATCAAAAGGCTGATCAGTTTTCATGCTCCTCGGCTGCAATAAATGGGCTTCTAAACCTAAGCAACCAAATACAGAATAGAAATAATATCACAAGGGGGAAAGTCTTTAATGTAGATACAAATGGCAACATCATATATCCGGTTGGACTCATTTCGACTCAGATATAACCACAAAATGATGATGCACTGAGAATCATTTTCTCAACTATTTCTAGTTCTGATTTGTTCATATGCAAAACAACACATTATTTAACATGTCTGGAATAGATCAGTCTGCATTATAGACCATAATGATCCATCAAACTCTTATGACATCAGAAAATGCACATGAACAATCTAGATCAGACCACTAAAGCACAAGCCAACCAGCAGCCTATCTTTTTTAAAGCTGATGGTCGAAACAGATTCCAGCTCAAGCCACTTTTCAGTTTGCATGTTATTGTAAGATAAACTTACTAGACATAACACCAGCTATATGTCTATTGTGAATTCTTTCCTGTTCAGTTCTAGTTCTTAGGAAGGCTTTGGAGAACCTCTTGAGGATTATCTTATTCTTTGACCTTGAAACCATGGTTGTTAAGCCTCTGGAGTGCAGAATATTGTCTCAGTTTTCTAAGGTTTGCCCTTAATTGCTGATTAAGTTCCAATGCACAGTAATAGAGGGGAAAAGAAACTAATGAAATTGAAGATTCATCAAAAAGCAGAACAAATATGCTCACATATGGTAAGGCTTTTTTTCCTGACCAAACAAAACAATGTAAAAACGAAAGCAAGCAAATCTCTTCCTTTTCACCTAACCTTTCTACTTACATATGCTCTTGCGCTAGCTTCATATCTTCCAAGAAGCCACATTATACTACATAACGAAAACATGATAAAACCATGATAACACCCAATATCACATATAGAGAACTATTTTATCGAAATAAACACAGAAAGCAAAAAGAAGTGGAACATAAATGATTGCTGAAACCAAAATAAACTTGATCATTTGGCACCATGCTCTACCTGCACTAGATTCATGATCCACGAACCATTCCCGTAATTGCAATACAAATTCCTTATCATGATCAGTGGCAAGATAGCTACTCGAAGCCTGGTAAGGACCAAAGTCACCATCATTTCTCCCATGAAAAAGCGCAAAAGAAGAGAACCTCTTATCAACAACACCATAAAGCTCTCCATTGTGTACTTTCATCTGAAGAAGACACGTCTTCATGTTTCATTCCTCAAAAAACTCCAGTAAAACAACAAACCGAAATTCCTGCTAGCAAAGATTGTAACTTCTAGAAGATATTGGTTTCGGAATCCAGATTAAGACCTTCCTCCTGTTTGAAAGGGTGATGCTTTTTTCTATCTGTATTTCAAATGCATGTGCACACATACTTTACATTCAAACAACTCATTTGTTGTGATTGTACTTCAAAAGTTCCTTTTGATCCAAACCAAGACCGACCATACCTTGGCAATTTGAACTATCATTATGAAGCAGTTAGACTCTTGCAATTATTGTGCCATTGAACAGTGTGGCTCAAAATGACCACAGCAGACCATCATTTTGACCGCCGAACATGCAATTTGGCATAAGTGGGCTCGGAATGTGAATAGAACTAATACAGAAGTCTGAGTACAATAAGTACATTCACGTGTCTATATGTTCCAGTCTAAACCAACATTCATAATGTGCTCCTCAAGCACATTCACATTCACATATAGACACACACACCCCCCCCCCCCCACGCGCGCGCGCGCCCGCGCCCACGCCATCATTTTGACCGCCGAACATGCAATTTGGCATAAGTGGGCTCGGAATGTGAATAGAACTAAGACAGAAGTCTGAGTACAATAAGTACATTCACGTGTCTATATGTTCCAGTCTAAACCAACATTCATAATGTGCTCCTCAAGCACATTCACATATAGACACACACACACACCCCCCCCCCCCCCACGCGCCCCCCCCCATCACCCCCCCACACCCACACCCACAGCCACACAACACACATAACACGAGTTCAACTGGAATCAGATATATGACACCATTAGAAAACTTGGACACGCTCATTTAACATATTTAAGGAAAGAATAAACTTAGAAAGCCAGTGAATATGCTATCAGTCACTTATTTTCCAAAACTGAACCAAAAGTGGATATTGATGCTTCTATACACAAAAGCACGTTTACCATATGGATAAGTATGAATTTCATGACTCAAAGACCTCGACAAGATTATTTCTCTTTCGAGATCTTATGCTGCCTGCACTTGCATGCAGTGATTTTGCTTTCGAAATTTGATATTTGCATAGTTCTAAAATTAGCACTCAATACTAACTGGCAAGACTTTAACATACACAAACATATAAGAAACATTCATTCATTGCTACCAATGTTCTAAACATCCAAAAACTGAGATAATTATTATTGGAGATGCCATGAGACTTACATTTCAGCATAGAGAGATAAGCAAAGAGCAAGAAACTGGAATTGCTGCTTTATAAATGATGCTGGACATTGACCACAAGAAAGAGAACATGTAATCAAGAGAGTTTGAATGGCTACCAGCACATGATGAAGACTAATAATATCTCCAGATGACCTGAAATTGGGCAGGTTTGCAATACTTTGAGCAAAAAAGTTCACAGAAAGCCCTGATTTGAAACATGATTGATCCAATATCTTGATAGTGACAACATAATCTGAAAACTAGAGCAACAGACATTTAAACTCAAAAAATGAATCATTAAATAAATTAATTATATCAAATCACAAGATAGGTACTTCATTACAGATCAATAGAAAGCGCAAAACATAACAACTTTTCCCTTTCATCAGCAAATTGCTTCTACAAATGATAATAAGATTACTATCTGCAAAGCCAAATGTTGAACACATCCACAACATCATAGTAATATTTCAAGCAATATAGAATCAAAATAAAGCTCAATTACTTTTTGATGAGATCAGCAAAGCCTATTAACCGATAGTGTACCACGGGAGAAGGTCAGACATGATTAAAAGGACAAGGAAGAAACATGATATGGTCCCCAAGTAATTGAACTTGGTGATGCAGTGCACAGACCTGCCCAGACATTGGAATGCAGCTCAGATCTACGAGTGGAAGCAATCGATTCATGGCTTCAAGCAAGCTGATTGTTCTGTGACTACTTCCACAAACTCTGCCGACTATGGAAGAAGCTGGATTACAATCAAACTTCGGAGTGTATTCTGCCTGGCCTGAACCCAAGTTTTGACATAGTCAAAGCTCATATATTAGGTTATGGATACTTAAAATACTGACAGAGGTCCTTGCTTATGTCAAGAATGACCAAAGCAATTGTACCTTCTTCACCTTATCTTCCTCTCAAGATCTTTTTTGTTCTTCTGCTTTTTATAGTCTACACATTGATGATAGGAACCAAGCAAAAGGCAGGCAACACTAGTGGATTTCCTGGTCGTTTTGCCAAACAAGAAAGCAAGCTGGCAAATAGGGTTAGTAAAGAACTCTTTTCAGATCTTAAGACACTAGAGGTTAAGTGGGACTTTATAAATGGAATATTTTGAGCATTTGTATTTGACAACTCTTTAATTTTAGAGGGAGAAAGGGGACAAAAATAATCACTCTTCGTAAATTGACTAGACACCACAAGTACATTAAGAATGGCATTCCTCCCCTAATTAGGCTAACAGAAACTGCCAATCATATTGGTTCTTTCTAATTAGGAACCCTAACCGACCAAACTTCCACATTCCATTTTATTAATGCTCTTCAAACATGACGTCAATTTCTTTCTATCAGCAATAGTTTGGGAAGACCAACATGGCTCAGCAGAAACCTTGCAGAAAGCCCCTTCATTCTTAATCTTTGTCCATCTAGTATAGACCTTGCTCCTACCTATCACACCAAAAGCATAAACAAAACATAGAAAACAAAGATAATAACAACCACCCTGAACATCCTGATGGTCGTGTTTAGAGCTAGCACCTTGTGAACAGAAGGTCTGCAACAATGGTAGCAATACAACCAAACAGATTCCAAAACACCACTAGGCTTTCTTGCAGACAGAAAGTAATAATACAGAAGGACAACCAAATTCGAGACCATCAGTGAGTAAGCAAAATAACATCTTGTTCGTAGAAACATTTAGCTCTGGTAATCCAAAGAAAGAAAAAAAAAAAGTAACAACCCGCAAAAGAGAGGTTGTGCCAACTCATGAACAAGAAATATGTCTGGGCGAGGATGCAGGACCGCATTCTTGCACTTCTAGGAAAGAAGTCTGCACAGCACTTTCTTTTTCCATTCTTCTTGTAAGAAAGATATCAAAGTTTATCCCAAGTCATTTGATGCGGAAAACAACCTACATTTCCCTAGTTACAGATACTATTTATTTCAAAATCATTTAATGTTCTCAGGAAGACCAAAAAGACTGGCTCAGCGAAACCCTTAATCGAAAAGCGCTCATCATCCTACTACCGACTGGACCAAATTGAATCCAAATTCATCCAGGGCAGCCGTGAGACCGGCCTTTTTATTCATCATTGCCAGCCGAATCCCCAGAACCAATAACAACAAGAATAGTAACAGATCACAACATAGAAAGAAAGAAAGACAGAAAGAACGCAAAAGCCAGGGATAGAGATAGACCGGAGCCTTTGCTCTTGACGGGGCTGCCGATCTCGGCGATGATGCCGAAGAGGTTGACCTTACTCCCAATCGCCTTCCGGGCGTCCTCCAGCAGGAGACGGTCCATTCTTCGCCAAAACGAAACCCTAGGTCCCTAGCTAGCTATCGCACTCGAAGTGGCTGGCCGCCCATTGTGATTCAAAAGTTCTGAGGACGTTCGGAAGAGGATCCGAGAACTAATACAGGCCCCCGCTGCAAGGATAGCAATATGGATCCGATAAGGTTTCGGGCTTGTCTATCTGTAGCCCAATAGCGGCCTGTCCTGGATCTTAAATTTCAAGACCCAAACCCGGAATCTATTTTAAAGACTCCAAACGAGAGAACTATAGGTTGTAATTTTGTACAGCATCCAATGCCCGGAAAATAGGAGCCGGATTAACGGCGACCATTTTTATTTGTCCTTTTTCGGGAAAAAAAATTGAGCCTTTGAACTGGCTTAGGCAATAGAACAACATAGGATGCATTTAACTGAAAGAAGAACTTGGGGACTCTGTCTTGTTGTTTAATCAGTATATCAACCAATTCATAATACCAACGATTCTGAATCTGTTGATTTAATCATATGATTGAACTGCATGATATTTTTTGATGTTGGTAAGTTAAGATGTGCATACCATAATCATACCATGAGTCAAAATGAATCCTGGAATCTTATCAGAAAAAGAAATTCTAGTATTCAGAGAAAGGCATGGATGATGTTTGAATGTTTGATGACCAGGCGACCAGTCTCAAATCGAGCCATCCAAAGACAATGCGACGACAAGAATATTACAATCCTCAAATACAGATTTCCAGACAAGTTGTATGATTCATGACAACATTATTTGACAATTTTGACGTGACAAACTACGGAAGTGGCACTGTTTCTTAATACTAGTCGTTTGCAGCAGTTGGGAATAGGAGATGCATGCGGCCTTATCTTCATGATCCAAACAGCTACATACACAACACTTCTTCAATTGTGACGAAACGACCTTTCTCGATTGAGAGTTGGCCTGCCACCCCAATGGCAACAGAAAGCAAACCATCATACAAGTCGACAGCAGGTACAGTATCACCTGCTTTGACAGCAGATAAGAAGTTCAGATGTTCTAGATAGCTTGATCCATGATGGAGTCCTTCATACCTGAGTATCGAAATTGATGGGGAAGATTAAGGGTCGTCTAGTTCTCAAACTACCATCACAGACAATAACTGTTAAGATGGATGGCAAACAGTTGCAACCAACAAAAAGTAGATGAAAGAAAACATTTGTCATGTCAGAAGATCCAAGAAACTTGTTACAATATGTATGGTTTAATGCTAAAAAGAACAAATACAATGCCATAGATTGAAAAAGAGAACATTTACGTGTGTATTGATTCACAACTTGATCAAGATGTCTTGTAGATAAGTTCAGCTAAATTATCATCAAGGAGCAAATCAACCAGTTAACGATCTAGCACTCAATATTTTTTACAGATTAGGTTACCAGCATATTTCATAGTGTTCATTTCACTCTTATAACATTTAATTTTCATAATCCATATTTATGGCATAATATTCTAGTGGCAGGAGAAGACAATTGGAATGTACTTTATCCTTTCATCCTCGGCTTTTAATGTCTCAACTCCATCTCTCCCAGCTGCTCTGGTGCCAACTCGCACAACACTCTCTGGGACAAAGGCTTCGCCCTGTGAGGAAGTTCAGTTGTACTTCAGAGCAAAAATATGACTAACCTGAATTGTTGCATATAATAATCGCAGCATAAAGATTTAGAGCACACTCACTGCCAAGACAGCTGAAGAATACGTGTACAGTCACTACAATAGAAGTGCTAACATTGTGCCATATTTGGCTCACAAAAGAAACGGGTTACCAGTCGATAAAACAATTTGTTTAAAGAAACAAAAAGAGCAACAAATAAACTTAAGAAAATCCAAGCAAAGTACCTTTCCAATATTGCCAACAACTGAAATTTCTTGCTCATTCTTACTTCCTTCAGCAAACATACAAAGGTCAAGCATGCCCCGAGAACCATTATCAAATTCCACGATCACATATGCATTGTCTATGATGTCAGGTACCTGGTTACAGAGACAGCTGAGAAGTTTATTTTAACAAAAGGAGATTGAACTAACCGTAGAACTTTTTCCAGTCAAGCAATTGAAAAGACTAGTGTATATCATGCAACTTAAAAGAACAAAAGGGATTCAAACTTCCCAACCTAGTACTAAAGTGCTCATTTCAAAGGAGAGTATAGTAGAAGGAGAGGTATCTCAATAAATGAGTTGGTAAGCTCTTTGAAGCAGCATGATGTATTGGTAACCAAGAAAAATAGATCCTCCCAGAGTTAGAAGCTGCCTCGCGGAGTTAAGAAAGCAGTAACCAAGATGCATGCTGTGTGCTACTATAGATCAAGAATAAAGGTAAAGTGGCCTACTGGAGAACATGCTTCCTAAAACTCTGCCTTTTTCCATAAGTTTTAAGGATTGTTCGGTGAAGGTAATAAATACATTAGTTGCTTACTTCAAGTCTTTGTTTGAAACTGATTACATTTATGCTTCAAACGTAAAGAAAAAGGTACAAGAAATTGAGTATACAATGCCAGTGCACCAATGTGTTTATCCATTTATTTGAGGTCAATAGAATTCCAAGAGCTACCACTGAAACTCAATATGAAAAGTACTTTTAAGTACATTAAGACTTCTCACCTTCCCATCATAAATTTCATCCTTATGATTGACGTCAATAGATCCAGATGCCATCACTCTAACTGGATTCGCAGCTGCAAACAGTCTCATCAAATCAAAGAAGTGGCAGCACTTCTCCACCAGAGTCCCCCCTGTGTTAACATTGAACCTATTCCAATTCTTAACCTACAAAGTAGAGAGAAGAGAACCAGCTAGGACATTATAAAGAAGAACCATAACCACAAACAACAATATACTACCTCCAGTGCAGCAAGCTTTAACAGCTCATTGTACCTTAACCAGAAAAGGAAATCGATGCTCACGGATAGCCACCATTTTGACTTCTCCAAGTGTTCCACTCTTGACAATTTCTATTAGCTTAGCTACTGGAGGCATATACCTGTATTCAAGTCCAACTTGCACCAACATCTCAGGCCTTTGTTTTGCTGCATCTATGACCTACAGTAAAAACCTTACTTTCTGGTATCAAAAGCAGTAAATCTATGTTGGGAAGTAATCACATACATATGAAAAGATGAATACAGAAATGTAGAAACGACAAAGTTAAAGAAAACTTTTGAGGAAGCTCTAGTCCACAACTAGCATAGAACTAATAGCATTCTGTATTAAAACTTGATATAAGCGAAATCCTTAGATGCGAATTCAATCCGATAAATAAAGCAATACTTCTAGTTGTGAATGAAGGCCAAAATAGAGTGAAATTAGAATACTTTATGCAATGCCCACTTGAGAAGTGACTATAGAATCACTGTCCCATCCTGAAGGATAATTATTAACATTCAACTGCAAAGATTTTTGGTTCTTATAGGGGTAAAATATGATCAGAATTCAGAAGAGCCATTCATACAAATTGGTTCAAAAATTTGGAGAATCTTTCTAGACGCAGCCATGATTCGAGCATATTCATTAACATTGACACTGACACCACATGTCATGGCCTTAATGGAAGTATACTTTAGAATGTGTACTATTGGCTCTCCACTTATTTGTTACGGTGAATTCAGAAGAATAAAGAGGGTAAACCATTTAGTGAGATATCATGTGCAATAGAAAGATCTATGACCAAAAATGAGCTGCAGTTTAAGGTCCAGTGTCACATAAAATTTCTACTTGCAGTGACCACAATAACAAGCTAACATATAAATGACTCCACGTATATAAACATATTATACCAAACCTTTCTACAATCTGAAACTGTGGTACACAAAGGTTTCTCCACCAATACATGATGAGGCTTTGAATGATTGATGATATCCGTAAGAATCCCAAAATGTGTCATGTTTGGAGATGACACAACAACCACATCACAAAGTCCACTGTCTAGTAGCTCACGATGCCCTGAAAATACCTAAACTGGAAACAGAAATAAGAAAGAATGCGCATAAAGGATAACAATATTTCTGAAATAACTTCGACATGCACAAAATACACAGTGCTGTTTTCATAAACATGGTAACCTTCCGACGACTAACAAGACAACATTGCAGCTTCGAGAGTTTGAAAAGTAAGAAAAAGACCACTTCTAGTAAGTACAAAACCAAATAACAACAGATGCAAAGATTTCACGACTACTACAATGAAAAATTGGTCAGATCCTGCAATAGATAATGTGGGAATTACTTCACATGCCATAAACAAGTACAGTTTGGTCACATCAAATTCTGATGTCTAGATCGACTAGCACACTTCTAATCGGATGCAAGCAATCATGTTCAGTCTTCACAAAATTTTACTCGCGCCCGGAAGATGAGTTATCCTTCTGAAAAGTGAACTAAGTGATAACCTTGTGCTCTAATCGGCAAGGATAAGGGCTATCAAAAGAACCAACAAATTTACAAAGCAAACAGGTCCATTAAACTCTCAAAAAATCAAGCTGTGAAGAAGCAATATCGATCTATTAATCAAATTATCATTACTAGGATAGCCAAAATTGACGAAAGAATTACTCCGCTTCATACGTTCCCCTCTAGGTTCCACAGTCTACTCATGGAGCTCAAGAAAGCATAACCTAACTAGGTTTCATCTTCCATTATCAATTCAAGTGTCGGCATTCTAATCCACATGAGAAGTTTAAGACGCAGCATTCTGATTAACTGTTTGAGTTTAGAGGAGCGTACATAGAACCCAAACCCGGAAATATCTAAACGGTGTTAATGAGCCACAAACGCAATCTAGTCTACTTCCAACCATGCTAAACAAAGACCTTAAATTAAGCATCAAAATCCATTCTTCACTCTTGTTTCGTATCAGCAGGAAGGGAACCGATTGAATCATCGCGGAGACACAGAAAAGAAAGAAAGTGGACAAAAGGTTAAGAAGGAGAAGAAAGACCTTGGGAGGAGGGCAGTGGAGGGAGCGGGCGAGGTCGAGGGCGAGCTGCTGGGATTCAGCGTGCGGGTCGGCGATACAGGTGACGGTGGCGCCCTCGGGGCGGAGGTGGGACAGGTTGATCATGTGCTCCCTCCCCATCATCCCCACCCCCACGATCCCATACCTCACCACCCCACCACCATCAACACCACCACTACTCATCTCTCTCTCTATCCCTCCCTCAATCCGATCACTAATAAGCAACTCGCGGTGGTGGCCGGAGACGGTCGGGACAATGGCTATAGAACAGTGGATTTTTGGGTCAATTATATCAAATTCCCCGAATATATTTTCTTTTTTTCTTATCACAAAATCTCATACGAAACACGTAGATCCCTGAGTTCGGTTGCGGTTGGTTCGGATGAATCATAACACCCTCAACGATCCTACGTGGTTCACCACATATATCAATTGATGTATTTTTAAGACCAAGTCGGGTATACATTTCATGCTATGCACCCATCTACTGTGCATCTCTTATACATCCCGTGAACATATTAAAATGGAAAATAATTTATACACATGGACATGCCATCGAATCGGTAGTGTACTAGCAATTCATCCATGTAGTCCATCGGTAGTCTATCGATGGACTACATTAATGAATCGGTAGTACACTATCGATTAATTTGTATCGGTAGTGAGGTACCGATTCATTGATAGAGTCCATCGATATCTCACTACCGATGGACTAGATGAATAATTCAATCGGTATTGATCTAGTCCATCGATAGTACCGGTGGACTACATGAAAGAATCCGTAGTCCACTACCGATTCGCCCATGTATAATGCACATATGACGTCAGCATGTACACCAATCAACGGCCTATTAAAATATTTTTAATAAAGTTATGTAAGATTTAAAATTATGTTAACATTATTTTAATCTCAATAAAGTCATTATATTATTTTAATCTCAATAATATATATAAATCATATAGTGTTTATATACAATAAAGTTCAATTTTAATATATACATATTAAAAATTTAATGTACATTATATGAATAGTATATATAATGTTTTAATATATATATTATTTTAATAATTTTTATTGAATATATTTAAAAATATAAACATTATATATCAACCTTATAAATGAGTAAAAACGGTTACAACCGTTTACCTCCTATTAGTTTATTTACATGTATATTTTCCTAAAGTTAACTTTGTATATTCTTATCATCTTCCCTAGATTAGTTTTAAATATACATCCTTATAATCATAAGCCAGGAGATTAGTTTTAAATATACATACTTATCTACCTTATAAGATCCAAAGTAGTTACTTTTATGACTCATCATCTGAGTCATAAACTTATACACACATGGCATACACGTGATATAAAATTATAATTAAATAAACAAAAAAAGAATAGTGGCTGATGTGGCGTAAGTTATAATAGAGATAGTGGGGGCGGACAGTTAGTCGTGCCATGTGGCACGGACCCACCACCTAGTATATATATATAATCAGAGTGCATCGGCTGATCCAAAAAAGAACCAAACAAGTGCATCCTACAATCCCATGCATCAGGCAATGTATCATTAATTTATTAAATGACTAATATACCCTTGGATACAGGGGCGGACCTATTCAGAGATTAGGGGGGGCCTGGGCCCCCCCTGAATTTTTTTATTTTTACCTAACCTTTCGTGGGCCCCACGCCCCCCACCCCCTATTCCAATGTCCCTGGCCCCACCTCATGCATCTCATGTAGTGCCTTCCTCCCATGGCCCCCTTGCTTGAAAGGCTGGGTCCGCCCCTGCTTGGATATTAGTATTGAAGTTTAAAAATATATGAATATTATACTCATATACTCATTATAGCTAGGGCAGTTTGGTAACTTTATTTTATATTATCTATGCTTGAATTAATTATATAATCCAATATTTTCGGGCTAACACGCTAAATTTTTATCTAATCAAATTCCCACGATTGTCCCCGTTCGTGCTTTTACAATTACCGTTCGTGTTTTTACGATTATAGAATTGTTTTTAGTCCATTCTTTTCTATTCTAAAAATTGCTTTAACCCATTCGCAAAAATATGAATCAGTAGAAAATAGAAATATATGTTTACAATTTGACATATGCGTTAGGGACTAAGCGTCTCTACTTATTGGATTCCAATTTTGAGGTTGGATTGAGTTGGGTTCTATTAAGGGTGTGTTTGGCAGTCTTGAATCAGCCGGATGAGGGATGCAATGGGATCCGTGCGTTTGGATTGGTCTCGGATCCCATTTTTTATGTTCGCTTAGCGCGTTTTCGTGAATTCCGAATCCGTCCATTGGCCAAACAGACCCTACCCTTAGTTTCAGGGATGACGTGTATGAGCAGACAAGCGGATTTGGATGTTCACAGCTTTTATTCGATTCGAAACTTGGTATCCACACATCACCCCATTTACAAAAATTCCGGAAAGAAATATGCCAGGTATGAGACCAAATCAGATAAAAAGGAAATGAATAAAACAGCGTATCTTTCAAATGTTCTGCATTTGTTCTGTTTTAAAGTTCAAAATTCTAGATAAAATATAAGAGGAAAATCCATCACAGTAGTACATGCCCACGTGGCATGTGTATTATATATGCCCACTCAGGGGTGTACAACGGGTTGGGTAACCCGTTTCGATCCGAAAAATTAACCCGACTCGAACCTTAACGGGCGGGTCATAAGGTAGTCATAAAACTGGTCGGGTCAATAATACCGGGTCGGGTAATGGGTGTTTAAGTTTTTGCTTAACGGGTAACCCGTTTTACCTGTTTCGAATAAAGACTATTTACAAATTACAAGTATATATCCAAGTTAATTGGAACTTGGAACTTACATTGGAAACTTTATATTTCTTCATGTGGCAGAACTTAGATTTACGTGCTTATGTTGTTTGAATTTTGGATTAATAGATTGTAATTTAAAACATTATATTTATTCATGTGGTACTAATAACGGGTTAATGGGTTACCTGTAGACATGTTGACCCGTTAACCTGTTAACATGTTGATAAATTAACAGGTTAATGGGCGGGTCATAAGGCCCTCAAAAATTAACGGGTCCGACCCGACCCGTTGTACACCCCTAGCCCACGTGACATGTGTATTACAGATGCATTCGTGTCACGCGTGCATATACACAAAAACTTTATTATTTAAGAAAAAGAAAAAGGTACGCTCAGTTGCATGAACATGCGAGATCCACAGCATCTTCCAATTAATTGCTCATATCTCGCCAAAATCTCGTACGCAAAGGAAACATTTGGTATATAAACCCATGGGCTGCTGGAAAATGGATCAAAGAGCATCACCAACAAAATCCTCCTCATCAAAATAGAATTATTTCTCCTTCCATCTTTCTCGATTTTCTTTTTAATTTTGCGACATTTAAATTGGTGGGTGAGTTGGGATCGAATAGGAGTAGTATTGAAATTGTGGAGCTCCAGGTTCTTGAACGTCAAGCTTGAAGAAATAACTGCCTCAAATTCGCCACTCCTCGCATTTTGGTAATCAGATCTCTCCCCAGCTGCATGTCTTTTCTTGATATTTTTAGTCACTTCGTGCAATGTTCTGATCGTCTGAATTGTTTTCTTGGCAGAGACCTCAGGGAGCAGCATGCCCAGGTCCCTCAGCAATTGAGATTGATGATGCGGAGACCTCAGATGACGATGCTTTGAGATCATATCTCGAAGCACCTTGGGTATCCACTCCTGTCGGATATGCACTATCATAGCTGATAGTGTCCCCAAATTAAACATCTGCTTTGTTATTTTTTCTTTTTTTTTGTTGGGGCTTTCTTCTTATGAGAATGATCATGTAAATCATCGAGTACATTAGGGTGGATTCATGGTTTTTTTTTTTTGTTCCAAGTTGAGCCAAAAGACTGAGCGATACAAAGCACCATATCAAACCACATCAAAACAAGAGACATAAAGACAGAGGTTGAGATGAACCCAACTCCCCAGCCGCATCTGCTTTGTTAATTTTCATGTTTTTTTTGGCCTTTGTTTCTATGAGGATGATCGTGTAATTGCCAGAAGCCATTTGACTGAGTCTGTAATCTCCTTGTCATTCTGGTGAGGATCATGTAATATCTATCTGCCTATTCCAGTATCAGCAATCTTTTGGAGAATATTTAGCTGCTGCATTCAGGCATGTTGATGAAAGTGTATACACAAGTAACGTACACACAATTTGAATGCACTCAGAAAGGCTTGTTCTCAATCAAACATAACAAGCAAACATAGGATGGCCTGCTTCCAATCCAGACAGAAAATGATACAAAAAATTAACACTTAAAACTGCAAGACTAAAATTCTCCAAGGGAAAACATACAAGAACAAACATTGATTCTAACAAATCAATCTACAAACCTCTACAAACTCTAACAAAAAAGCACTAAATCCCCAAGTTTTAGCTGCCAACTCCTGCATGTCCACAGTAGCACCATCCTAGAGCAGCCCTCCTCCTTCACCTACGCTGCCGGCTGGCTTCCGGTTCGGCTTGGCCTCTCGAAGCATGGAAACGACATCCCTCATCGAGGGCCGGTCAGCCGGGTTCCGACTAGTGCACAGCAGCGCCACTCTGAGCACCAGCATCATCTCCTCCCTAACATCCTCGCACTCCGCCCCAGCCTCGCGGTCCAGCACCTCCCATGCGCCGCCCCTCTCCCCCTTTGCCGCCTTCTCCCTCGCCCACTCCACAATGCTCCTCCCCTCCCCGAACTCCGCCTCCACCGCCCTCCTCCCGCTCACCATCTCCATCAGCACCACCCCGAAGCTGTATACGTCGCTCTTCTCGTCCACCCGCGCCGTGTACGCGTACTCTGCTCCACTCCAACCATACAAAGACTCGCATCAGAACTATTTCGAGAGAACAATGGCATTAGCGAAAATTTCATACTCACCAGGTGCAATGTAGCCGTAGGAGCCGGCGATGGCAGACATGGGCGAGCTGCCATTCGCCTGAATCAGCTTCGCCAGCCCGAAGTCGGCCACCCTGGCCTCCATCGCGGCGTCCAAGAGTATGTTACTCGGTTTGACGTCGCGGTGGAAGATCGCCGGTGCGCAGTCATGGTGAAGGTAGCATATCCCCTGGGCGACTCCCATCGCGATACGGTATCTCGTCGTCCAGTCGGCCGCCGCGACGGGCTCGCCTTTGCCGCCGGTGCTCTCTTTCTCTTTCCGGTGAAGCAAGTCCTCCAGGCTTCCGTTGGGCATGTACTCGTACAGCAGCATGGTCGTCTCCCGGTTGCTGCAGCACCCGAGAAGGCGGACGATGTTCCGGTGCCTCACCGTCCCTAAGACCTCCACCTCTGTTATCGGACTTCTCTTTCTCGAGCACCTGTTCTTTTGCCTCCCCCATAGCTTCTTCACGGCGATGACGTCGCCGTTGGGCATCTCGGCGCGGTACACCGTCCCAGTGGAGCCCATTCCGATGACGTGCTCGCTCGCGGACACGCACTCAGCCACGTCCTCAGCCGTGAAGTTGAGCCGCTGGAACGCCGTCAGCCGCCATGGCCCCGGCCCCGGCCCCTCGGTTACCTCATTCCCTCTTGTCCACCGCGCCCCGATGATTAGCACCACAAGCCCCGTGCCCACCGCTGCGGCGGTTATCCAGACGATCGACGCCCCCGCCGACCCCCTGGCCTCTTGCTGCTCTGTTCGTTGTTTAGCTTGCGCGCATGGCTTCCCGACCGGCACGCCGCAGAGACCGTCGTTTCCAACAAAAGAAGAAGGGTGGAGGTTGCCGAGCACCGAGCCGGAGGAGGGGACCGGGCCGGAGAGGCGGTTGAAAGAGACGTTGAAGCTCTCCAACGTGCTGCAATTGTCGAAGCTCGCAGGGATTGAACCACTGAGGTGGTTACTACCCAAGTCGACATCAGTGATCAAGGGAAGCTCCGCGAGCTCCGGTGGGATGCGGCCGGTGAGCTTGTTCCGGTCCAGCTTCAAGCTTAGTAACCTCTGGCACCGAGCAACATCAACGGGAATGCTGCCATTGAGCTCATTGTTCTCCAACTCAACCTTATAAAAATATCGACACCCAGAGTTGAAGCTGGGTATATAGCCGACCAATCCGCATGAGCTCGCTGAGAAGATTTGCAGGCTCGGCGAGCTCCAGATAGTCTCCGGCAATGTACTTCGGAGAGGATTCTCAGACACATTCAAGAATTCGAGCCTCGGGGCCCCGACAAGGTCGGCCGGGATCCTGCCGGAGAAGTTGTTGCGGCTGAGGTCCGCGAATGTGAGATTAGGCAAGCGGCCGAAGCCGGAAGGTATCACGCCGGAGAAGAGGTTGTCCTCGATCCTCATTCGCCACAGTGACGAACAGTTTGCGAGTCCGGCGGGGAGTTCCGAATGGAATTGGTTGGAGAAGAGTATAAGTCGAACAAGCCGGTTGCCGGAGCAGAGGCCGGGAGGTAATGGGCCGCCAAGGTTGTTCGACGAAACGTCCAGCTTCTCCAGCCTCCCATTTAAGCCCAGCTTCGGTGGCAGCGTTCCGGTGAGGGAATTGTTCCAGAGAAGCAGAGCTTCGAGGCTCGGGAGGTCGCCGATGCCGGCGGGGATCCCGCCGGAAAGCTCATTGTTCATGAGACTAAGTAGGGTGACGTTGGCAAAGGAGGAAAACCCAGACGGGATTATGCCGGATAGCCGGTTATCCGAGAGGTCCAACTCCTTCAGAGCCTTCAATTCTAAGAACCTCTCCGGTATACTGCCGGAAAGCCCGTTATTGAACAAAAGGATTGACTCGAGCCGAGTGAGGTTACCTAAGTCCGGCGGCAGAGCGCCGGACAGGTTTGCAGACGAGATATCCAAGTAGCAGAGACTTGGCAACCCGCCGAGCTCCGCCGGCACACCGCCTATATACGAATTGTATCCAATCTCCAAATGCTCGAGCTTTCGAAGCGATCCGAGCTGCTCCGGCAACCTTCCGGTGAGCAAGTTGCCAGCCAAATGCAGATGCCGCAACTCAGAAAGCTCGCCGATCTCCTCGGGGATATCGCCACTAAAGAAGCTGCCACCGAGGTTGAGGTACTCGAGAAGGCGGAGCCGGACGAGGTCAGGCGGCACTGGGCCTACGAAGCTGTTGCTATAAGCATTGAAGACCGTGAGACACCTCAGCCGGGAGATGCCAGGGGGGGAGGTGGAGTTGAAGTCGTTGCGGCTGATGTCGAGCGTCCGCAGCCGGCGGAGGTCGAAGAGCGCCGGTGGCAGCGGTCCTTTGAATGCGTTGCCGCTGAGGTTGAGGTGGAGCAAGCTATGGTAGAGCAAGCGGAGCTCAGGGGAGATGGTGCCGGAGAGGTTCTTGTAGGAGAGGTCTAAATGGGTGACGTCGCCGGTGAAGGGGTCGCAGGTGACGCCTGACCAAGAGCACCAGATGGCGTCGAGGTTGGTCGAGGGGGAGTAGTTCCATGAGCGGAGTGAAGAGAGGGGGTCGGAGAGGGAGGACTTGAGAGAGAGGAGGGCGAGGAGAGGCAGTGGGAGGCCAACGGAGGAGGAGGCGATAGCAACGGTGGTTGAGAGGAGAAAGAGTATATAGTATCGAGACATGGCGAACGGCGGCAAATGGTGGCGGTGGCACCGGTGGGGCGGTGGCGGATATAAGAAAGGAGTGATCTTGGAGAGTGGTGGTGATGGGAGGAGGGGTGGGGATCATCATCATTGGGGCACCGCGGTGGGGGATGATTGCTGGTTATTTGCAGGTCATCCTTGCCATCTTTTCTTTTTGTTCCCCAGGAGTGCTGCTGCTGCTGGCCTGCTGGCCTGCTGGCCTGCTACTGTATTCTTTCTCTTTATCTCTTTTTCATTTGTTCTCATCTTTAATAAGTTCTAGAACTCTGCTCTTTTTTTCAGCCAAATCCTCTCCTGTACCTCTTTAGTTACTGTTCCTCATTCACCTATTTTTAAATGTTGGCTATTGTTCCTTTTGCTGTGCAGTTAAATCCAGTATGTGAGCAAAGCGCAGATCAAAACAAAGCTGCAAGTACGTACAAAACAAAGGAAAGTGGGGGATATATAATGATGTATGGTAATGGAGAAGAGAGGCAAGATCAGCGCGTGGCATGGGTTTAGTATTGGACGGCGGATGGCGCACGCCGGATCCAAGAAAAGGGCTTTGGAATGTACGGTCGGATTTCGATTGGTTTCCGATTTGGGAGAGACCAACGCGGTACTGGACTGACCAAATGCTCGCTTTGTTCCTGTGGATTTATGTTAGGGCGTGTCTGGTTGGACTGGGTGGGGGCGTAAAATCAGTTTAATCTTCTAGCCACGTGGTTGGTTGGATTCGAAAGTGAATGAACCGAGGCTGAGCCCGAGTCAGTTCACTGAACTCGTTGAACTGCTGCCCATCTAGCAAATATCGCGATCTCCACGTGAAGCTCTCCCATTCTCACCGGTGATGAACTCGATAGGTTACTTTTCTCTCCGACCTCCCTCCTCCTTCCCCACGGACGCTAATGTTGGCTTTCATCCTCCTCCCATGAAGATGGCGTCCTCTTCTCTTCTCCTTCATCCTTTCCCACCGACGCTGATTTAGGGTTGTTAGTGAAGATTAGATCTAGATCTTATTGTTATACATAGATAGGCTTGATATGGTTAGTTACTGATATGTACAGCTAGCTTATAGCAGATACTATATGTACTCTGTTTACCATATACCTTGTACTCTGTTTTTCATATATCAATGAGAATATCCTCAATACGATGCATTGAGGTTTCTTCCAAATCTCTCTAGGGTTTTTAACATTATCTTGGTATCAGACGTTTCGTGGGACTCGCCGCCCGGCTACGATCCGTCATGGCCGATTCTTCTTCTTCCGCTGCTATTCCTCTTAGCACGTTGGTTCATATGCTCAACTTCAAGCTTGATTCTGTCAACTACCTCTTTTGGCGAGAGCAGATGGAGACTCTTCTTTCGGGTCAAGGGTTGCTCCGGTTTGTCGACGGCTCTACCTCCGCTCCGGCTGCGACCATCCAACGTGATGAGAGGGACGTTCCCAATCCAGACTTTCTGTCCTGGTTTTCCACTAATCGTGTTCTTCTTAGTTTGATTCACTCCTCCTTATCTGCTGATGCCATGAGTGAAGTCTTAGGTTTGAAGACTTCTCGAGATGCATGGCTTGCTTTGGAGGCCGCCTTCGCCAACACATCCAAACCCCGTGAGCTTCAGTTGCGTGATGCGCTTCAGATGATGCAGCGTGGATCTCGTAGTGTTGCTGTTTATGCTCGTGAGTTTAAAGGGGTTTGTGATCAACTGAGTGCGATTGGAGCTCCGGCCGATGACAGGGACAAAACTCATTGGTTTCTTCGTGGCCTTGGCGTCGAGTTTGCTTCTTTTTCCACCATGATGATGTGCCAGTCACCGCTTCCCAGCTTTCGTGATTTGGTGCCGCAAGCTCAAAGTCATGAGCTCTTTGTTCGGTCCTTGCACTCCAGCTCGTCGTCTTCGACTTCGGCTTTCACTGCCTCTCGTGGAGGATCTTCGCTGACTCGTAGTGGTGGTGGTGGTCGCTCTTCACGTGGCGGTGCTTCTCGTGGCTCTTCTCCTTCGCCTCGTAGTGCTCCTTCTGCTGCTCTGCTCCTCCTTCCTCCTCGGATGGGGTTGTTTGTCAGTTCTGTGATAAGCCGGGCCATGTTGCTAAGCGCTGTTGGCGGTTCTTGAAGCAGAGAAAGAAGCAGTCTGCTAATATTGCAGAGAACTTTGCTCATGTTTCCTTACAGGAGCAATCTGATGTTGAGTGGTATACCGATTCTGGAGCTACTTCTCACATGACTGGAGACTCTGCGTTGCTTGAAGATACCCAACCTTACAACGGTACTGATCGTGTGGTTGTTGGTAATGGTGATTTCTTATCCATCTCTGCTACTGGCTCTCTCAATCCCGTTTCTTCTTTATCTATGCCTCATGTTTTGGTTGTTCCTGGTCTTACCAAAAATCTCTTATCCATTAGTAAACTCACTTATGACAATTCTTGTTCTGTGACGTTTACCTCCACTGGCTTTACTGTACAGGATCTAACGACAGGGGTCGTGATGGGAACCGGAAGATGTGAGAAGGGTCTTTATGTTCTTGATCGGAGTCAAGCCGCTTTCATTTCTGCTTTAGCTTCCACTCAGTTGCGTGCTCCTATTTCTGTCTGGCATGCACGTTTAGGTCATCCCTCTATGAGGATTGTTAGTTCTTTGAATAAAAAGGGTGTCATAGAGTTGTCTGGTATTTCTACAGATTCTTCTTCTCGTCTTTGTGTTGGTTGTAGACTTGGGAAAAGTCATCGTTTACCTTTTGATCATAATGGAAATCATTCTTCCTTTATTTTAGATGTGGTGCATTGTGATCTTTGGGGACCTTCCCCCATTCCTTCGCCTAATGGCTACCGTTATTATGTGGTTTTCATTGATGATCATTCCAGGTTTACATGGTTTTATCCTCTTAAATTTAAGTCCGCGCTCTATGATGTCTTTCTTAAGTTTCAGAAGCTGGTCAAAAATCAATTCTCCTGTCGTATTAAAACTTTTCAATGCGATGGGGGAGGCGAGTTTGCTAGCTCTCGTTTCCAGACACATTTGTCTGACTGTGGTATTGCTCAACGTTTGTCCTGTCCTTATACTCCGAATCAAAATGGTGTGTCCGAGCGTAAGCATCGTCATGTTACTGAGACTGGGCTTACCTTGCTTTTTCATTCTGGTGTGCCCCTCTCTTTGTGGGTTGAGGCCTTTTCTACAGCTGCCTATCTTATCAACCGGCTTCCCACTCCGACCCTTGGCGGCAGATCACCGTATGAGCTTTTGTATGGTATGTCTCCTTCTTACAGTATGCTTCGTACTTTTGGATGCCTTTGCTTTCCATATTTGCGTGATTACTCTCCTCACAAATTATCTCCACGCTCTTCTCCTTGTGTCTTTCTTGGCTATAGTTCTCTTCACAAGGGATTTCGCTGTCTTGATCAGCGCACTCAGCGTCTGTACATCTCTCGCCATGTTGTTTTTCATGAGATCATTTTTCCGCTTTCTGACTCATCCTTGCAGGCACCTTCTTCTCCTGGTGACTATGTTGCCTTTGATGATTTTTCCGTTACCTTACCTCATGTGCCGCAGCCTGAGTCTTTGCCTACAACATCTCCTTCTTTTCCTGTTATGGGGTGCCTACCTTGCACTGATGCTTCTGTCTCTGTGTCCGGGCCCTCCCATCCACCCGCTCCTCCACCTGCTACCAACACCGATCCACCCGCTCCTTCACCTGCTACCAACACTCATCCGATGACTACTCGGAGTAAGGCGGGTATTTCTCAACCTCGTGTGATCCACTCTCTTACTGCTTTGCCTTCTACACCGCTTTTTCAGGCTTTACTAGCTCTTAAGGAGCCTCGGGGGTTTAAGTCTGCTGCTAAGCATTCTGAATGGTTGGCTGCTATGGATGATGAGATGGCGGCACTTCGACAAAACGATACCTGGTCTTTGGTTCCTCGTCCTTCTGATCGCAATGTCGCTGGGTGTCGTTGGGTGTTCAAGACTAAGCTCCGTGCTGATGGTTCCGTTGAGCGTTATAAGGCACGACTGGTGGCTCAGGGTTATACTCAGGTGCCTGGCTTGGACTTTGCCGAGACCTTCAGTCCTGTTGTTCGTGCTGCTACTGTTCGTATTGTTTTGAGTTTGGCTACTAATTCTGGTTGGCCCCTCCATCAGCTTGATGTGAAGAATGCCTTTCTTCACGGTGCTCTTAGCGAGGAAGTGTATATGGAGCAGCCTCCTGGCTATATGGATCCTCTTTACCCTTCTCATGTCTGTCGCTTGCGTAAGGCCCTTTATGAACTCAAACAGGCGCCGCGTGCTTGGTTCCATCGCTTCAACACTTTCTTGTTGAGTCTTGGGTTTCACTCTAGTCAGGCTGATTCATCCTTATTTGTTTATACTGGTCCTTCTGGTACTATTTATTTGCTCTTGTATGTTGATGATATGGTTGTCACTGGGAGTGATTCTGCTCTGGTTGGCCGGCTTCTGCAGCGTCTTGCTACTGAGTTCTCTATGAAGGATCTTGGGGAGCTTCATTATTTTCTGGGTGTTGAGATTCATCGTTCTGCTAAGGGTTTATTTCTCAGTCAGGCTAAGTATGCTCTTGATCTCTTGGAGCGTGCGGGTATGTCTGATTGTGCTCCAGTTTCGACTCCCTTAGTTGTTAGCTCTCATTTGACTTCTGCTGGTACTGCTTATGAGGATCCTTCGCTCTTTCACTCTTTGGCCGGTGCTCTTCAATATCTAACTATCACTCGCCCCGATTTATCTCATGCAGTTAATTCCGTTTGTCAATTTATGCATTCTCCGACTGCTGAGCATTTTCAGGCATTGAAGCGGATTCTCCGGTATGTCAAGGGTACTTATGCTTACGGTCTTCGCCTCTCTTCTCCTTCTTCGCTTGTGTTGACTGCTTATACCGATGCGGACTGGGGGGGTTGTCCTGATACTCGTCGCTCCACTAGTGGCTATGCTGTTTTCCTTGGCTCGAATCTTATTTCATGGTGTTCCAAGAAGCAAGCCACGGTCTCTCGGTCTAGTACTGAAGCAGAGTATCGTTCTATGGCGCACGTTGCTGCTGAGGTGTCATGGATTTGTCAGCTGTTACGTGATCTTCGTATCAGCTTGTCTACTTCGCCTTGTATTCTCTGTGACAATAAGAGTGCTTTATTTATGGCCGGCAATCTTGTTACCCGTCCTCGCTCCAAGCACATTGCACTTGACTATCATTTTGTTTGTGAGATGGTGGCTAGTGGTGCTCTTCAAGTTAAATTTATTCCTACCGATCTTCAGGTTGCTGATATCTTCACTAAGAGTATCTCCAAGCCTCAGTTTGCTCTCTTTCGTAGCAAGCTCACCGTTGCTTCTGCTTCCGCGGTTCCCTTGAGGGGGGGTGTTAGTGAAGATTAGATCTAGATCTTATTGTTATACATAGATAGGCTTGATATGGTTAGTTACTGATATGTACAGCTAGCTTATAGCAGATACTATATGTACTCTGTTTACCATATACCTTGTACTCTATTTTTCATATATCAATGAGAATATCCTCAATACGATGCATTGAGGTTTCTTCCAAATCTCTCTAGGGTTTTTTAACATTATCTAGGGTTTGCTCTCACGCTTGAAACTGCGAGCCTAGACTGCAATATTGGGGATCTTCTTTGCCATCGACAACTGATCTAAGGTTTCCTCTCACGCTTGAAGCCGCCCCTTGGATCTTGGGTTCTCTCATTCCTCTGGCCGTCAAGAGACCACGAGATCCTCTCCTAACTTTCGTCTTCCCCAGTCTGAATCCCAACCCTAACGGCATATTTGGTTGGGCAAAAAGGTTGGGAATGGAATGGTCAATTCCCAAGTCAAATCACATTCCCATGTTTGGTTGGGACTTAGGCCACGTTTGGTTGCCATGGGAATTGGAATGGGAACGGGAACGGGAGCGGGATTGGGAATGGGAACATGAACTGAAAAAGGAATTGTGATTGTTTGGTACGTCAAGGAACTGGAATGGGAACAGAACTTACAAGTGTTTGGTATACATAATAAACATGGGAACTAGAATGGGAATACAAATTAAAGACCAAAATACCCCTAGCTATAATAGCATAGATTTACGAATATATTTCTGTATGTATATGTATTTGCATCACCGTGACTTATTTGGATGAAACACTATTAATAATGAGCGAAAGAAATAAGATTATTATTTGAAATATTATTAATAAATAACAGTATTAATATGAGAGTTCCTAATATTATTAATAAATAAGAGAAAGAAATAAGATTATTAATATGATTTAAAATATTATTAATAAATAAGAGAGAAATAATATTATTATTATTATTTGAAAATATTATTAATAAATAAGAGAAAGAAATAAGATTATTAATATGATTTAAAATATTATTAATAAATAAGAGAGAAATAATATTATTATTATTATTTGAAAAATATTATTAATAAATAAGAGAAAGAAATAAGATTATTAATATTATTTGAAATATTTTTAATAAATAAGAGAGAAATAATATTATTAATATTATTTGAAATATTATTAATAAATAAGAGAAAGAAATTAGATTATTAGTATTATTTGAAATATTATTAACAAATAAGAGAGAAATAATATTATTAATATTATTTGAAATATTATTAATTAATAAGATAAAGAAATATTATTATTAATATTATTTGAAAATTATTAATAAATAAGAGACATAAATAAGATTATTAATATTTTTTGAAATATTATTAATAAATAAGAGAAAGAAATAAGATTATTAATATTATTTGAAATATTATTAATAAATAAGAGAAAAAAAATAAGATTATTAATATAAAAAAAGATTATTTTTAAGATTGATCCTAGCCGTTTGATCAGTTTAATCAAACAAAGATGAATGATATTCATGTACATTCCATCAAATGAGAGTTCCTGTGTTTGAGGGATCTCTGGATTCCCATATCAAATTCAGGAATCCCAAGTTCCCTCAAACACAGGAACTTCAATTTCGGTTCCTGGATGAAGAGTGCAACCAAACACTCTGAATTCCTTATTTTAAAGAATTCCGATTCCCGTTCCTGAATCTAAAGTGCTACCAAACGTGGCATTAATGTTAGAAAGGGAATGCTTCATTCCTGACAACTTGAGAATAGACCATTCCCATCTCATATCCTGGACTGGTTCATTCCGTCCCGAACGATCGGGGATTAGAAAAGACAGTTACTAATCTACCCCTTGATCGGACTCTCTCTCCTGCGATCTTTTATCTCCCTGGCGTTCTCTCTCCCTGTGAAACCCTCTTCCGCGTGATCTCACTGCCGAGGCTCGAAGCGCAGTTTGCGGCTCCGGCGTCCTCTTGATCCCGACTTGCTGGTGGTCATCGGTGGAGGTATGCCCTTTCCCTCTTCCCCTCTCCTCTCTTCTTCTCCTTACCCGTCCCTCTTCTCCTCCCTCTTTCTCTCGTCCTCTGGCGTCCTCTCTGTCGATGCTTTCCATGGAGCCGCCTTGATATCCCGGAGGTTTTCCTCCGCCTCGTCGGCATGCGGCCATGGCGCAGGGGTGGCGTCGACGTGCGTGTGCGCGCCGGCGACGCACACGAGCTCGTTCAAGTCCAGGCCGCACAGGGTCAACTCCCATGGCCTCCCCGTCCCTCCTCTCCTCCCCTCTTTTTCTTCTCCTCCGGCGTCCTCTCCCCGTCCCTCTCCTCCTCCCCTCTTTCTCTTCCCTCCGGCGTCCTCTCCCCGTCCCTCTTCTCCTCCCCTCTTTCTCTCCTCCTCCGGTGTCCTCTCTCCCGACCTCTCTCCTCCGGCGATGGATTTCCATCACCTGGTTCAAACTCATCTCCCGGAGGTTTTCCCCAACCTCATCGGCATGCGGCCATGGCACAGGGTCAACTCCCATGGCCTCCCCGTCCCTCCTCTCCTCCCCTCTTTCTCTCCTCCTCCGGCGTCTTCTCCCCCGACCTCTCTCCTCCGGCGATGGATTTCCAACATTTGTCACCTTTCCTCTGTTTCTACTCTGCTTCTCACTCTGTTTCTCATTTTTGTTCTCCTTTCCACTGTTTGTTTATATGTAGCTGAGTTAATTTTGAATTGAAGCTTTAAGTGCATGATTAGTTTGTAATTTGTATATAGCTGAGTTCATGTTTGTCTATATCTAGATGAGATAATGTATATATCTAGCTGAGTTCATGTTTGTCTGACAAAGATGGTTTTAAGTGCAGTCGATTATGTTACCTATTATTTCAATTCATTGCAATTTCACTTCTTTATTTGCGGTGTATAAATTTTGCATCTATATTTGTGTATTTATGATTAGAAGTCATAGTGTGATATTATTAGATTGTCTCTGACTATAAGTAATATGCAGCTATGGCTCGTTTGAATTCAACTAGAAAATTGATGCTCAAGAGAAAGTATGCAGCTGTCATTTCTACATGGAATCAAATTCTCTACCTAGTAGAGCTACTTTTAAATCTTCTTTTTCTAGGTGCATCACTTTATACTACAAGAGTTACAAACAAGTCTTATAACTTGGACTTTGCGATTCAGAAAGCTCACATTCACGATTTAGTTTATGCAAGTGAACGGACTTGCATTGAGCAGCTTAGAATGGACAAAAAGACTTTCGAAACTTTGTGCTACATGGTAGATACTGTATGGGGGTTAACAGCAACAAAGCACTTGCAGATTAATGAGCAAGTTGCTATGTTTTTACACATTCTTGCCCATCATGTGAAGAACAGAGTGATTAAATTTCGGTTTATGCACTCGGGAGAAACTATTAGTAGACATTTCAATAGGGTTCTACATGCTGTGACCCGATTACATGAACAGTTGCTAAAAAAACCAGAGCCAGTACCTGTTGACTCCACAGATGAGCGATGGAAGTGGTTCAAGGTATAAAATTGAGTTATAAATTACTATTCAAGATTTTTAATTATAATTCTGAAGGGTGCATCTATTTGAATTGTAGAATTGTCTTGGTGCGTTAGATGGGACACATATCAATTTAAGAGTACCTATAAATGACAGAGCAAGATACCGCAATAGAAAGAATGAGATTTTCACAAACGTGTTAGGCGTTTGTTCACCAAATATGGAGTTTATATACGTTTTACCCGGTTGGGAGGTTTCAGCCGCAGATGGAAGGGTGCTTCGCGATGCATTGAGTACTGACAAGTTATTGAGGCTATTCATCAAGTTGCGTCGACTATTGGTTCCAAAATTCAGCATGCAACTCATGAACTTAGCCAAGCTATAGGTACTGACAAGTTACTTCTTGAGAGGAAGGATAATTTTTTTTCTGAGCTACAGAAATTGGAAGGATTGAATGAAGATGAGAGAGACGATGCTGGATACAAAATGGGTGTAGATGATACACTTATTTCCTATATTTTTAGCCTTCCAATGGAACAAAGAGCCCGATATGCCAAGAGATACCTCGACCGGCATTGAATGAAGTTGCTCATATCAATTTTGGACATATTTGATCTTTTATTATATTATTGTAGTTAATTTATGCCAAACATGGACTTGGTTGTAATCAATTTTAAATGCTTTAAGTGCTATTGGCTTTAGCTTTAATTGCTTTTGTGTGGATTTATTATGGATTTTGTTAAACTTTTTGTGGCTAATTAAGTGGTATAAAATGTTGGAATGCTTAATCTGCCTATCTACGTTGTATGTTATGGTTCTGTAAGGGTGCGTTTGGCAAACCTAAATCTGATGAATTAACTGAATGAGGAATCTGTGGAATTAGCTGAATGGGGAATGAGCTGAATCTGGTGATTCCGTGGATTTTGGTTCTGTTGTTTGGTTGGTCTGTATGGGATGAGCTGAATCTGTTGATTCTGGCGTTTGACTTGTCTATTATGGATGAGCTGAATCTGCTAATTTTGTTTAAATTAATAATAAAACTTTAAATTTTCTTCAAATTAAGACATGTTTTTTATTATAATAATAACAATACCCACGAGATATGATTGATCGAAATTATTGAAAATTTAGGTCAAATTAATTCTTTAAATGCATCTAATTATGTAAAATGATTGATCGAAATTATTGAAAATTTAGATATAATTTAAGTTATAATATATTAAATGATTTTATAAATTAAATTACATCTAATATTTGCTTTAAAAAATACTCAATATTGGTCTCTTAACGAAGATATCGATGATATCTTTCCAATGAGACTAATTTCATAAAGTTTCAACATGTATATTTAAAGTTATGATAAATATAACCATTTTAAATATCAAGGGACTAAAATAGTCATTTAAGATTTCTTCAAATTCGGGATTCCAAGCAGGATGTATAGCGGCGTCCGCTCAAATCGAGCGGACGCCGCGATTCCAAAATTTTGGAATCCGACGCGGTCGGATTCGGCCGGATTCCATGCACATTGCACGCCAAACAAAAGGATAAAGTGGATCCGGGATCCGCTCATCCCTTAATCCACTGGATTCACCTCATACAGCGCTTGCCAAACGGACCCTAAATGCACTTCCACATTGCAAGAATGAGATGCCTGCAAGAATGAGATGCCTTTCTAAGATAATTTAATTAATGTCGAGAAAGAAAATAAAGAGAAGGGAAGGTGTATAGGCAATGCCTGCATCCAGAGCCTATTGTACGAACAAAACATCACTTGAGCAACAACAACATTTTCTCAGAATAATTTAATTAATGTCGAGAAAGAAAGTACGGACATATATAGGATTAAATCTAGATCATACAAACTGCATAATTATGTTTGCTCAAAAATATAGGGAAGAAGAAATTTTCTCCCATCATATAAACAACAAAGAAAAGAAAAGGAGGGTATTTTAGTCATCTGTATCTCATTCCTATTCCATTCCCAGGCTTTTGTTTGTATACCAAACATGGTCATGCTTCATTCCCATTCCCAATCCTGATATCACAAAATCACCTTGGTAATAGCCCATTCCTAATCCCATTCCCATTCCTAATCCCATTCCCATTCCTTGTGCGAACCAAACGTGCCGTAAATCTTCCACCCTATTCACAAATCGGCGATCTGAAATCGTAAACAGGGGATATCGAGTGCTAGACGACGTCCTTCTGGCGAGGTTCGTGAATGTGGATTCTGGTGGTTTTATTGGCCTTTTTCTGTTTTTCTTCTCTGACGAGCAATATATTCCGGTGTCACCCCAGTCAATATCGCCAGTGAGGCGAACGATGTGTGCGGCGCCAGCCGCGAACTCCTGGTTTGTGCTTGTGGCGACTGCAGTGCCTGCCTTTGGGCACTGGGGCTGCCGTTGGGCACTGGGGCCGTCCTCGCTGGGGAGGACTGCTGCGGGTCATTGGTGGTGGACCCTCTTGCCGCCCGGCCTTGACGGCAGGTGCGGCAACTGTGGTGCCCGGAGATGTGACCACTTGATTCATGTGGAGCAATATGGTGAAAATTGGGCTGATGGTTTTCTTGGACAGTTGAAAGAATGTAACTCACCACCACTATTGACGCCGAAGATCCATGCCTTCAATATCCTCAAAAACACCGTTTGTTTGTCAAAAGGAGCATACAATTTTGACAAAACTTGAATTTGCTTTCTCAAAAAATGGAAGTAGATTGTCTAATTCTAAAGGGCAAGGATAGGTCTGATTTTATCTATTAGACGAATGAAAATTCGCAGAACTGGCTTGATTTAGTCATCTCAGGTTAAGGTTCAATTAAAGTTAACTCGTTACGTGAAGTGCGTAGCTTGAGTCTAATCCAAAAGATTCAGAAACCGCGACCTTTTCTTTTCTACTGATGGTTTTTTATATTGGTACACCACGTGTTGCTTATGTGAGGTGATCTGAATGATGAAACATGCTTAAGTGCTTTTAGGTGATACAATTAAGCATGTGGGATCTTTGATGTATAACCAGTCGATGTTTGCTGCAGGAGCAACTAGTTGTCTAATTCTACTCGTAATGTAACTGAATGCACCATAGAATCGTGTCTAGCATAATAATGTCCGACCCTCACTAAATTTATACCAGATGTATATGTTCGTCCGTTATAAGTGTAAGGATCCTGTAACCGCAAGTGTAAATGTGGTTTTTATCTTTCGTCAAGGGATGCAAACAAGGTTGTTTAGAGTCTTTAGACTTGTTGGCTTCCTTCCTTGCATGTGCAAAAATGATGATAAGCTATTTACTTATTCATTTGCTTTCAATTTTTTCCCTGCAGGATATTTGATTGGTTCTTGCTGATTATTGACTGAAACCGGTTTACAGATCAAAAGAATGGTTGTCTACTCGATTCTTTGTTCTTTCTTGTATTTCTAATTGTAATTCGAGTTGCAGCATCTCGTTTTTGGTATTGTCTATTTTTATGCTTTAGTACTATGAGACAGGAAAGGCGTCTAGTGTTCTCAGATGTCTGTCCTAGCTTCTTGATTGGCTTCTTTATCTCTAATGATAATAATATACCCCTCATGTTCAATTTTGACTAAGTTTCAGTTTCTTACTTACAAAGTGATAACGCTATATCCCATGATATTGTTTGATAACGATAAGCTCGATTATGCATTTTTCAAGACCAAAACCTTTATGTCAAACCTTTCTCTTCATTAATTATGAAGTTCACCTATTTATGATCATGCCTAGAATGTTTAGTACATGGCTTGTAGTATTAGAGTTGATGATGTGCGAATTTACAATGTTTAGTCATTTGTCTAAGTTTGAATGTACCACTTTGTCTTTCTTCCTTCATGAGCGTGAAATGCTCTCCATCACGCTCAGTATATATTTGTTTTGGCCCCATACAAACATTTGTAAACCCTATAGTATGATTTGGATACAATTGTGAGATACTTAAATCATATGGGAGATCTCCATTGTCGGTTTTGTGACAATCTTGGGGGTAGACGGGTAAACTCACTTCTGGCTAGAACCTATTTATCCGGACCCAAACTTGTTTATTTCCTTGGTTGTGTGGCAGGTTGGTTCCTTGGCGGGTTGGTCAAGAATTGCCACCTAAAATTTTGAAGATATTCCCGTATTGCTTTTTGTAATCGTATGTTTGATTCGTGGACTCCCATCCAAATCTGATATCTTGAATCTGTTTCTAGGCAACAATGTTTATGGTGTAAGCTGATGCCTTCCATGTTTCTAGTTAGAGAATATATGTATTTCGTCTTTTGGGTATATTGCCCAAGGCTGTTCCTATCAAATATAGATTATTGTTATGGAATGACACTTGTAAAAGGTATAATCGTTTAGATGCGGTGTTTTCGAGTTGACCAAGTGATGCATAGTTGTGAGATACAAATCTCCTAGGTGGTCTAGTATCTCGTCACAATGCGAAAAATATCTCTCTGATTTCACTTTGATCGTAAAAAGCATGAAGCCGCAAATGAAACACTATACTTTAATCATTCCTACGGTCGCTTGCGATATATGTTTGAGCTACACAATATAACAAATGATAGAACTGCAATATGTATCTACATATACATTTGTATATGTGCCCGAATATATAATATGTTTACATATACTTCTAAGTGTCAAAACAATCATGACTTCCTACTTGCAATGTAAAGCTCATGACCAATAATATGTAATAGCCTAAGGTGTTTTTCCAAAGAACATTTTTTTAATCTTTTGCTTAACCCCTGGACAGGTTTAGCCAGACCACTGGATGTGATCTAGCCCCCGATTTTAAGTTACAATCTAGGCATTAGGTAGGTTGGCTTTTTAGGTCTCCGTCTAGGACTTTAGGCAGCCTCTTAGGAGGTCCATTACTTAAGGTGGGTTTCACCTATGTGACCCGACTTAATTTTCAGAGGAGCAATATTTGGCATAGATCTCTTCTAGTTTTATGTTCGGATACATGTGTTTTAGTTTTATGTACATTTTTGTATTGATTATTTGTTTCTTGGTTTTCTTAGGCCAATCTTGCTGATTCTTTCTTGGCTGACCTTGATGATTTATCTGACAATGAAGAACATTTGCTGGTGAGTAAAGTTCTCATCTCTGGTCTCAATTTCAACCTTGTGGTTTACAAAGTCGAGAAACTCAGATGTTTTGTAAATTTAATTGTTTTTCCCCCATGTTCTGTTGTTCTACCCTATTGTGCTCTATGATCATTGGTCTTCTCGATCCTTCTTTGTCAGGAGGAAGAAGTTGCCGACGCAGCAAATATGGAAGAGGATATTGAAGGAGAAATTGCTGACATTGAGTCTCTTACTTATGAGGACTTGGACAGTGTTTCAAAGCTGCAGAAAACCCCACGTTATAATGACATCATGCAGGTGATTGTGCTAACTTGTGTATATGAGCACTTGTTTTTGGCATCTACTTAGAACTCGAACATTGAATTGTTCTTCAATACTGTTTCTCTATCCTTTTTTTCTTGGTTCCTTGACGGGAAATGTCTTCCATCTGATTTCATAATCTTGATTTATTCACAATAGTGCATTATCTTGAATTAAGTGCTTTCAGTGTTAATTAATGTGAATGAAATACGTAAATATTGTATGGTTAATTTCAGATTCATTTCTTCAGTTTGTATAGAAATTTCAGGCATGGGCAGATATATTTAATCTTTTAGCCCTTGAGAAGGATTAACTTTGCCTGATTAATTAGAATTTGCTTTATCATAGGAGGATGTTGATGTTGTTTATGGGAACTTAGGTTATTCAGCATCCGATGATGTTGATTTTTTCACATTTTTTGCTCGATTGCAGAAAGTTGAAGATGCACTGGAGAAAGGATCAGATATTTCTACTAATGGAACTGTGTTAGAAGATGATCCTGAATATCAACTAATTGTAGATTGCAATGCTTTGTCAGTTGACATAGAAAATGAAATTCTTGTAATTCACAATTTTATACGCGACAAATACCGTTTGAAGTTCCCTGAGCTTGAATCTCTTGTTCATCATCCAATTGATTATGCTCGGGTTGTTAAGAAGATTGGAAATGAAATGGACTTGACACTTGTTGATTTGGAAGGGCTCTTACCTTCAGCTATTATTATGGTTGTTTCTGTTACGGCATCAACTACAAGTGGGAAGCCCCTCCCAGAAGAGAACCTTAAGAAAACAATAGATGCTTGTGACCGAGCACTTGCTCTAGATGTAGCAAAGAAGAAAGTCCTTGATTTTGTAGAGAGTAGAATGGGATATATTGCGCCAAATCTTTCTGCTATTGTTGGTAGCGCAGTTGCAGCAAAACTTATGGGGACTGCTGGCGGTTTATCAGCTTTAGCGAAAATGCCAGCTTGCAATGTTCAGCTTCTTGGGGCTAAGAGAAAGAATCTCGCAGGGTTCTCAACTGCTACTTCTCAATTTCGTGTTGGTTATCTTGACCAAACAGAGATATTTCAAAGCACCCCTCCCGCGCTACGGATCCGCGCCTGTCGACTGTTGGCTTCAAAATCAACTTTAGCAGCAAGAGTGGATTCGACTAGGGGAGATCCAACTGGAAAGACTGGAAGAAACCTAAGAGAGGAAGTCCGTAAAAAGATTGAGAAGTGGCAAGAGCCACCCCCTGCTAAGCAGCCAAAACCTCTTCCAGCTCCTGACTCAGAGCCTAAAAAAAAGAGAGGTGGTCGGCGGCTGCGTAAAATGAAGGAAAGGTATGATACTTGTTTAATCACGGCAATTGATTGTGGCAGAATTCTGAAATTCTTTGTTTATACTGATTTCTCAGATAATTTGATACTTTTCAGATATGCGATAACTGATATGAGGAAGCTGGCAAATAGAATGCAGTTTGGAATCCCTGAGGAGAGTTCCTTGGGTAAGTAGAAACAGTGTTGAATTCATTCCTGCGCATGTTCTTATATTTCTAGCGCAGTTCTTTTTTCAATTCTGAGGTGCTTGTTGATTGCTTTAAAGTTACTGTTCACGAGCTGTTCTTCTAGTGTGCCACAAAAATTCGGACAAGTCTTGGTACCACTCTGGGAGATTGGAAGGGCTGATGGATGCCTCAAGTTTGGCTCTCGCCTTTGTTTTGGTTGACTGTACTTCTAGTGTCTGATTTCTGATTTATAAATAAACACGATTATCGATGTCTAATCAACCACCTCCCACATGATGACATTTGATTGTCTTCATATTTTGCCTAATGATTTGAATGAAGGAATATTTGTTCACGACTAGACTCTGTAACCCATCTCCTATCGGTTTGCAGTTTTTCCTCACCGACCTGCTTACAAATTGCTTAATTTGTTTCCAAGATATATTAATCTCTGATCCTCTGGCCAAGTCTATTGATCTGCATATTATTGTTCTGTTTTGCCAGTGTATGACTTATGTCCAAACTCACTGATTAACCAAATCAGTAAAAAATTCTTTTGATTTTGTATGTTCATCCTCATGGAATAATGCATGTCTATGAAAGAAACTTGATGACTATCTTATGTGGGAACTACGATAAACTGTTGAGAGTGCAATCGACATTTTATCATGCTGCCTTTTGAATGGGGAGCTTTGTCTATTTTTAAACAAAACCTGCTAGAATTTCCCTACAGAATGATGCAAATTTCGTGTGAGCAGATAACCTTTAAGTGGGTTGTATGGAACTAAATTGCATGTATTGGTTTTGAAATTTAATACTCTTTGGAAACCCTTTGTGCTAGGGTTTCATTGCACTTTGATATAGACTACAATCAACTGAGACTTTAAGGGATGGCACGATACTCTGTAGTGAGGTTGAATCGCACCAAATTGCATGTAAAAGATTTGCTGAACATGTAACATGTAGAATCAATGAGCTTCTTTCTCCATTGTGTTCCTGAGAGTCGATAGTTATCACATTGCATTGACACTTTAGATGTGTCATTTGTGGTTGTCTTACAGATTAAGATTGATTTGGCAGATGGTTTATGGATATTTGGGTCAGTGAATGGGTTGCTAGTTTCGTTTCATGAACAACTACATTATGCATTTATATGTTTGAATATGAGGGATGTTCAGCCACTAATTCTAGTTATTGAATTTTTCATGTTTTTCTTGCTTACTATATAAGAAAGAAAATCTACACTGTCCACAACATTTGCTTGTGGAGTAATATTTGATCTATCGGCAGTTGTTGGTCTGGATCAGTTTCAGCCCTCTGATGCTGGATGAGTTCCAGAGGCTTATGTGTCAGCTTGAAGTTGTAATTGTGTTATGACACTGCATGTCATTCGCTGATTATGACTTTCTACCTCATGTTCAGGCGATGGATTGGGCGAAGGGTATGGCATGCTTGGTCAGGCAGGAAGTGGGAAGTTACGTGTTTCACTCGGTCAAAATAAACTTGCTGCTAAGGCGGCTAAGAAGTATGTACTTTTGTTCTCCCTCTCAGCTCTAAACGGATTTAGATATCCTATTTGTTTAACGCTTTGGATAACCATGCTTTGACCAATGCTTCTTTTTTTTTTTTGGTGGATTCTCTGATTTCCAAGCTCTTTTAAGTAGCCTTAAAGTGGCTGATCAACTGAAACAACCTCGCTATGTTTCAGGTTCAAGGACAAGCACGTTGGAAGCGGTGGTACTACTTCAGGACTGACATCAAGTTTGGCATTTACACCGGTTCAAGTGAGTATGCTGTACAGTAGCACGTGTTGGGTAGTTAAGTCATTTAATCTCTTCTCAAGGGCCTGCAGTTCATTATGATTAGGTTTATTGTTATGCTCTTCGAGCTAAAGCTATTTAGAAACACAAACACTCAGGATGAAGTTTTTTAAATGATATCTAGCTTCAGCAATTCTTCTTTGCTTCCACAAAAATTAGAAACCGTAAAGATTGATAAAGATAATAACATACTTTTACTGTATAGAGGACATAGTTACAGACATAAGATGTTTATTACACCACCATCACTCTACTTTTTCCCATCCCCATTCCTTAACCCCACTTTTTCTAACCCTTTCTAACCCTATCCCCCCTTAACCCCATTTTTTCTAACTCCATACCAAACGGGGTAGCGGTAATTTTATGCACATCTCTAACACATGGCATGGTCAAATTTCTGGACATCACAAAATAAGTAGGCTCCATGTTGTTATGCCTGATTATTGTGGAATGTCTATGGGTTGTGCACTTTTTGTTGACTCTACTATCTTGAGTGGTGCCCCTAATTCCAATAATTGTGATCGGATGTGTATTGCCTTTTCTTTGGCGAGCTTATTCACAAGAGAAATCTGATTATTTTGGATTATTCACAAATATCTTGTGGAGTGGTGGCATCTCTTCTGTCATAGTTCAATTTTTAGTTCCTTCTAATTTCTATTATATTAACTGGATTCACTTGACTGTCTTTGTTTTCTTCAGGGAATTGAACTTTCAAACCCCCAGTCTCACGGAAATTTGCTCGGCAGTGGGACTCAGAGCACCTACTTCAGTGAAATAGGCACATTCTCAAAGATAAAGAGGACATGAGTTTGTATAGCTGCATCAACCTTTGAAACTGTTACTTATAGCCTGCCGAATGCCATAATGAGTTTCCTAGCTTTCAGAGTATCTTAATGTAGATACATGAGGCAGTGCTTTGTAATTGGTGATCAGCCATCCAGTTAATCATGCCCACATAGCTTGGAAAACAGACAGTTACTGTAGATGGGCATTTTACTGCCTGCCTGCCTTCCAAATTATGTGTTCTGTGGAAGTATTTCTGTTCAGTTTATCGCTATTACTCCTTTGTTTTGCCAGAGATTGCTATCCATAATTTATGTTCTTCCTCGTATGTGTACAAGATAATAGTTTCAGCATGTCAGTTGAGTGTGTTGGGATCGTGCATGGCGCGATCCCAATCAATGTGTTTTGATTGCATTTGGATCAGGGAAGATAGACCAGACCAACGTGTTTAATTGCTTATGGATCAGGTAAACCATGAAAACAGAGCATAAAAGCTTATAGGACTGTCATATCGGTGATGTAAGTAGTGATGACTGGAGAATATTCATGAAAAGGGTTTTGAGACTAAAAATAACATGCTTATCATCCTTGCAGCTTATTGTGACGTAGCAGTAGTATTGTCAAGCATATCTTATGAAGCCTGTATCTCCGGACTGGAATGCTGGCTGTGGACACCATTCTCAGAACCTACTGATTCCTTACTCCCAATCATGTTCATCTCCTGCACGCCCGGGGGCGTCACAACTGTGGTCATCATCGGCAGCTCAACGCTGTCGGAGAGGCGCCCCTTCATCTCCCGGTGCTCTTGGCAGATGGCACACCAGTGCATGCAGCAATGCACCATACAAGGATCACACGGAGAGTTCTGCAAATCGAGTGGATCAATAATGATACGATCAAAGATGTGTGTGGTATTGGAAATGACAGTGTTGGTCGATGAAAACAGACCTTGAGATGATACTTCCTCTGCAGAGATTGCCGGAAGATGCCGGTGTAGATTCCGCACATCCACCACGCAAACATCAGTCCTTCGCCGATCAGAAATGACGTCTGTGGATCGATACCGTGAAACACTGCTGTAGCAGCTGCAAGGGCAATGCCACCTTCAATGCAGATTGCATGACAAATGCATGGCTGTGTCCAGTGTACTTGTTCATCTTGAATCCTCTCGACATTACGCCCAAACACAACACACGGACACAACAATCCAGTCCGACCTATCAAGATCAAAAGTATACATCATACATGTGCAAGTCATGAGAGCAAAATGCCCTGAGTTGCTTAAAAGTGGATTATTTGGAAGAGCAAAATGCCCTGAGTTGCTTAAAAGTGTGATTTTGTTGTTTAATTTCTCGTTGGATCGATTTATTTTGGTTCTTATCTTTATCTTTGACTAATTTATTTATTTATTAATATTTACGATAATGAACTATACCATTTACAAATTACAACTCCTTATCATTGCATGCATCAAAAGCTTCTAGATTCATATAAACAAATGGTCTCTAATAGCGAGGAAATTGTAAGTAATGGAGGAATATTTGGCATCTCGAACTAACTAAAATTAATATAAATCAAGAAGAGGAAAACAAAAATTCCTTACAGCTCTCCGGATCCTCGGCGCAACCGAAGACTCCGGTGGTCCACGGCTCGTCCGCCGGCGGCTCATGGCTTTCCGGCAGGGACTGCCCACACTCACTGCATCTCCGAACCTCCAACTACATATACAAAATGCCACCTCTCAGCATCAAACAAAGGATCGACCCAATGCAAATGAAAGAATAATTAGATAGATAGACACCCACCTGAGGGACTCGGACGGGCTGGTTGAGCTCGCCGGGAAGGATCTCCTCCGCCGGAGCATCCTGGTTCTTGGTCAGCTTCACGTAATGCAACGTCGAAACCTCCGCCATCTCACCGGCGAATCTAATCCACAAGATTCATATGTATTAAAATGGATGGATGGAAGAGAGATGCATGGAAGTCGCAGAGTTATGCGGTTGTGTAGTTTATTTGGGACTTAATGGATATGGATAGTAAACGGGGGAGTTAGTGAGTCTTCAGGAAAAGCCTGGTTACAGATGGATATATAATATATTCTAGTTGGATCAAATCTGAACGTTATATATGTTGTCAAAACGTGCTCTTTCTGTTCGATCGGGTGGGCCTTGGGTGGGGGAGGAAGAAAGCGCGGGCTGGATCAACTTGTGGAAAACTCTGGCGGGGCCACGTGTTCTTTTTTTCCTGTGGCGGCTCTTTCATGGCAAGATCATGACGGCGGGCATTCTTTGGCGGTGTGGTTCTTCTATCAGCCCCCTGTGTCCTCGATGTAGAGAGGAAGATGAGTCGCCCGATCATCTTTTTTTCCACTGCCCCTATGCTGCGGGAATTTGGGCGGCGGTATGTAGGGGAAGGGAGTCACTAACAAGCATTGATGACTGCTGGACTCTGTTTACTACCTCCCCCAAGAAAGGTTTAAACGACTGGAAGTGTTTGGCAGCTTATGCACTTTGGTGTTTGTGGAAGGAGCGGAATGCGGTGGTCTTTGATGAAAAGCAGAGCAACCCTTCCCAGTTGGCACGGTTAATTGCGTGACAAGTCAAGAAGTTCTCCTTAGCCAATAGGCCGCGACCAAATCGAGAAAACTCTGTTGTGCCGCCGGCGCCGCCATGTCCAGGGCTAGTCCTCCAAACGGATGCCTCTTTCCGGGATGGGAGGGCTGGCTTGGGGGCTGCATGCTTGTCTGATGTGAGTTCGCTACCTTCTTGGGCGTGGCAAGGTTATGCGTCAGTGGCTACGATGGTTGAAGCGGAGCTACTGGCCAGTGATGGCGGTTTGTTAAAAGCAAGGCGGCGCAGTTTGACGTCGATCATCACGGAGTCGGATTCCCTGTTGGCGATTGGTTATATTACTGGGAGATTTGCTTGGCCCTGAGAATTGGAGGGTGTCCTCAAATCGATCTGGTGGTCGTCTTCGCAATTTCTCTTTTCTTGTTTTGTAACAATTCCTAGAGAGCAGAACTTGGTTTTGGGGGGGGGGGGGGGCTCGGTGACCATTTTTGTTCACCTGATTGCCTTCTAGTGTAATCCCAACCTATGGGCTTATCTAATCAAAAAAAAAAAAGCTCTTTAAAGTGTTTTCATCTGTGTTAATTTCCATTTACTCTCTATATATGACCTTTTATATAATTGATTTTATGTGTGTTAATTTCCATTTACTCTCTACAACTCTTTATAGAATGAATAAAGCTTCGTGTATATGGTCACGTGGCATGTGTAATGCACGTACACATGATCTGTAATGAGGGACTGACTAATTGATCTATTCCATCGGTATTAGATCAACCGATCATTTATACATTCAATCGCCAGTGAGGTACCAACAGTTGGTATTTCACTACCGATTGGATCGCGTGTGTAACTGTTACCTGAAAAAATAACAAAAAAATAGAGATGCGCCGACGATGGGCATGTGGTCGCCAGCCATGCACTTGGAGTGTGCTAACCTTGAAGAAGATCAAAAGGATGATGGGTTCTACCGTGCCTCAATTAAAAGGACTTTTGGGATTTCTAGATCTAAGTTTATGATATGGTTGTGGCTACTCCTATGAAAGGTCGGAGACTACTCCTACTCATAGGTAGATTAATGGCTACTACTCCTATGTAGAGTAAGGCTATGCTACTCCTAGGTAGAAAAGAGCACTGGTTACACTACTCCTATATAGAAGAAGAACTGTTTACACTACTCCTAAGTAGAAGACGCAGTAAGAATAAAAGAAGAATTCATTGATAGAGTTGTTCGGTTCGTGTTACAATACTCTTCTTCCATAAGATATTTATACAACCTCTTAATGGAATAACTCCTCATGATTCCATGACCTCGGATGGTTGCTCTGCACGTTGCCTCCCATGATCTCCTATGATTTCTCCATGACTTCTGGTTGTTGCCCTCCATGATCAGTTCCACATTCTGTCAATTTTGACCACATTTTTGACCCTCAAAATATGCTAATTTTTAACGGTAACAGTAACAGTAACGTTAATGGTTTTGACCTCAGCGCTCTTATAGAATGGATTTTGCTTTCGTATGAAAACTTAACAGATGGTCTTATCTTCTTGCTCCATTTTTTTCCCTTGAAAAAAAGTCTTTCTAATCTGCAATGAACTGGATAGATTATATCTTTCTGTCATGAGAAACTAACAGATTATGATTTTCTGAGGGGGTTAATGGAGAAGCAATTACTATTAGAAAGATAGTAATGGAGAAGCAATTACTATGATTTTCTGAGGAGGTTCAGTATCTGTCGGGTGCTGAAGATGATGAAGGCCATGGAGTTCCTCAAGTATCTGGGTGTTCCAATCGATGGGGCCAGACTGAAGCCAGCGGCGTTCAATGATCTACTTGAGTCATTTCAAAAGAAGCTCGGGGATTGGTCGTCATTGAAGCTGGCGGGGGCAGGGCGGGTAACTCTTATCAAATCCGTGCTGCAGTCTTCTCCTACTCATTTGTTCTTGGCGACACACGTCCCGATGTCTATCATTAGGGATCTTGAGCTCTTGTCAAGGAACTTCTTGTGGAATGGAAAGAAGATGGGTCGGGTTGCATGGGAACGGGTCTGCTCGCCTACTGAGGATGGTGGACTGGGTCTTCGCCGGTTCGATATGTGGCAGGAGGCCCTCCGGATGAAGCGTTCGGCGAGCCTCAGGTTGGAGCCTAACTCTGTTTGGGCTAGGATCTCTCACTCCAAGTACCGATGGGAGGGCAACCTACCAACGGCTAGTATCCCGGGCAGATGCTCCTCCCATTGGCGCCGGATTTGTCTAGCGGCGGGCAAGCTTCAAGGTGGTATTCGTTGGATCCCAACGGTTCGAGGGAAGGTTAGTGTACTTTCGGACCGTTGGATTTCCGACCAGCCTCTGTTACAGACTCCCTCCTTCTTTTCCTCTTTTCTCCCGGCGAATCTGTTGGTGAGCGATCTGTTGGACGCTTCCGACTGGTGGAGAGAGGACGTGTTGCGTGACTACTTCCACCCGGATCTCATTGACCGCATCAGGGATCTGGATATCATCAGGGGGGAGGCAGAGGACAAGATGGTCTGGATGTTTGCCGGGGATGGGGCTATTTCCTCCAAGTCGATCTATCTGTGGCTCTCTCAGAGGTTGGCGTGGAACGGGGAGGAGACTAGTGCGGGGTGGCTCAATTTCTGGAAAGCACCGGTGGGCCCAAGGGTAAAGTTCTTCTTATGGCAGCTGCTACATGGCAAGGTGGTTACATCGGAGATCCTTTGGTCCCTGGGGTGTATTTCTATTCCTCTCTGCTCCTTTTGCGAGTTTGATGTTGAATCGCCGATCCACCTCTTCTTCCTCTGCCCTTTCTCGTGGGATGTTTGGGATCGGGTAGCCTTGGGCCGGCTTCGCCCTGGTTCGATGGAGGATTGCTGGTCTCTTTTTTCATCATCGGCGCGTAGTCGGTTGGCGGAGGATAAGACCTGGGTGGGTTATACGTTGTGGTGGCTTTGGAAGAATCACAATGCTAAGGTCTTTAACGAGCATCCTCTTCCGGCTGATAGGCTTGCTCATCTCATTTCCAGACAAGTCAAAGAATTTAACCTCTCAAATTTTCCTCGGGCTTTGTCTATTTCTGGAACCCCGGCGGCCTTTCCGGTCATTCGGTGCGATGCAACGGTTCGAGGTAGGAGGGCGGGGCTTGCGGCGGTTTGTTTCCCGGATGGGTCTTCCCCGTCTTGGAGCTGGGCTGCGAGGAAGGAGGTCGGATCCGTCGTCGAAGCGGAGATTTTAGCTATGTCGGAGGGTTAAGGGAAGCAAAGCGCAGGGGGATCCAGAAAGTGGTTATTGAGTCTGATTCGCTTTTGGGGATCGGCTTTGTATCGGGACGTATGGCTTGGCCGCAAGATCTTGCTGGAATTCTCCTTCCTATATGGAGAGTTACATCCCAGTTCTCTTCCCTATGTTTTGTTCTTATTCCGCGGGAGTTCAACTCTGTGGCGGATGTCTTGGCGGCTGCTGCCTGGGCTAACCCTTTGGTGCCCCAGATGTGAAGTAGATGGGCTCTTGTACTTTCCATTTGTTTTAAGTTTTTATTTGCTTCCTTAGCCCTCGGGCTCAATTAATTCAAAAAAAAAAAGCAATTACTATTAGAAAGATGATGAGAATATTTAATTAAGATCTATAGAGTATTAGAATCTTCAATTTTTTGTAGGAGATATATAATTATCAATATTCTAAGACAGATTAAATGATATTAAATTATCATGCATGCAGTAGTGCTCTAGTAATTAAATAACTGAGATAGATGTTGGTGGCAAATTAAATGGCACGAAATAATCAGCTCTATTATTTCCAAGAAATTTGCATGCCTCCGAGACAAATATATAACATTACACGTAGACACTCACTTCCTACTCTGCGTTGATGCCCTCAATCAAAAACCTCGAGGTTTTGGAACTCGTCGCCGGCGATGGCGGCCTCCATGAACCTCATCGGATGCTCGATAGCGTCCCCGTCCAGGAACAGCTTCAGCAGGTTCTTCGAGAACCCGCTCATCAACGCCACCCCACACTGCCCCGCCGTCACCGGCACCGACCTCGAGTTCCTCAGGTTCCAGAACACCATCTCCGGCACCGCCGCCCCGTACCCACTCCTCCGGAACTTTTCCGTTATCACCATGTAGTCCGTCTCCCATGGGTTGGCCGACGCCACGTCGAACTCCATGTCGCTGAACACCAGCACCCTCCTGACCATCTTGTCCGCCGGCAGCTTCCCGTCCATGGCCACCTGGAGGATCCCGTCGAACACTCGCTGGAAGTCCGTGTTCCAGCCACAATCCATTGCACGAACGAAGCTGGCCTTCTCCTTTAACGTCTCGCCGGCGATCTTATGCAGCTGCGGGTACGTGCTGAAGGTGATGACCCTGCCCTTCCACGGCTCCTCACAGAGTTCCGAGACGAGGATGCCCAGTGCCACGCACACCTCCATCGGAGTGCCGGTCATGCTCCCGGACACGTCGCACACCGCGATGCAGTTGCTCAGCTTCCCCAGCTTTAAGAGGTCGTCCACCATCCGCCGCCACTGGAGCTCTGCCACCTCGTCGTGCTCCCCTCGCAACGCCACCGCCGCGATCTCGTGGGGAAGGAGAGCGCCGGCGGCGATGTTCGCCTTCCCCTCCTTTACCTTCTCCAGGTACCCGGCGAACCGATCCTTGTCGTGCTTCGAGAACACGTCCTTGTAGTTCTTCATGGCGACGGAGGCCACCCGGTTGTACGGAAGCTCGTCCCATCTCCCCGCGCTCATGTACACCTCCGGCAGCTCGAGCACCTTCCGCAGCGGCACGAGCACCTCCCGCCGGAGCCGGTCCCGGACGCGATAGGCATAGTGCCGGTCATCGATGTTTAGGTACTCCGGTGTAGACTCGCGGGGGAACATGCGGCGGGCGATGCTCTCGCAGAGGAGGGTGGAGCGATCAAAGGACGAGTCGAGCGACGGGCACCACTTGGCGGCCAGGCCGATCTTGTTGACCCTCCCCGCCGTCAACTCATCGAGGTCGGACTTAAGAAGCCCGGCGAAGAAGTCGGCGACGCGGTCGTAGAGGAACCGGTAGTGCCGGTCCTCTGAGTACATCTCCAGCGCCCGCTCCGCCATATCCGCCCTCTTCCTTCTCCGCTCCTCCCCGGCGTTAACCGACTCGATCTTGACGCGGGCCAGTTCGGCGGCGAGTCGCTCTTCTCTGGTCCCCCACTTCTTCGTCTTGTTCTGCTTCCTTCTCGAGGGGCGAAAGAACTGTCTCCGGCGGGCGGAGCGAAAGGGCTGTCCGCCGCGGACGAAGCGGGAGGCCCTGCTTGGCTTCTCGGCGGCGGCGTCGTAGTTGCGGGGGTCGGAGCCTCCAACGAGACGGAAGAGGATCTCGAGGAGATCCTTCATGCATCCGAACTCGGCGAAGCTGGCGATGTTCAAAGCCAGAGTCTTTGGGTGGTGGGAATGGAGCCACAGCGCCGCGACGTGGAACCCTTTGCGGTCGGACTTGCCGGAGCCGCGGACGCCGCGGAGTTGGCAGACGAGCTTGAGGGCTTTGAGGGGGTGGTGATCCCAGGCGGCGGAGAGGAGGGCGGTGACGGCGGAGGAAGGGGTGGAGGGGACCACCAGGAAGAAGAAGTCGAGATGAGGGTTGCCGCTGGAGATGAAGGTGGGGGAGAGGTTCTCGGTGAGTCCCATAAGAGCACCGCCGGAGTCATCATAGTCGAAGTCGTCGAGGGCTTCCGTGTCTTCCAGTTGACCCGGTCGAACCACCGGGAGAGAGGCCGGATCATCCTTGCGGGGTCGGCCCATGGTGGCGCTGCAGGGAACGAAGTGGCGGCGCTGGGACGGGGAAGGGATTTGGACGATGGAGAATAAATAAGAGGGTTCCACGCCTTTCTTCGTTAATCCTTTAAATAGCTATAAGAGTCATATTACAATTAAATTAGGAAATAATTAACTTGAGAAAGAAGGAAGCCTATAGGAATCCTAATCAAGCTAATAATTTGAAGCTAAGTAATATGTCTAATATATGATAACCATAAACCCAAGTAAGATGGAGATTCGACTTAATCCAAATTAGGAAAGCAGATAAAGATCGACCTTGAAATCTAAAAACAGAGTAAAGCTAGGCTTGGGAAATAATGAAAAAAGATTATGACTACTTGACTTGATATCATGAGAATCATCTATTTTCAATCAGACCTAAGTCAAATAATGCTCTGGATTCAACCTTAAGGCCACGTCTCGTTCGCAGCGTGGAATGGAACGTCTCGTTCGCAAGGAGTAATGGAATGGATTAAGAATAGAATGCACTGAAAAAATGGAGCGATCATGATCGTGTTTGGTTGAATAAGGAATGATAATTGAAATAATGATTTCATATGTTTATAATCCACTAATAAACATAGAAATGGAATGAGAATAATTTATAAATGACCATATTATTATTGACATATACAACACTTTATATATATATGTCAAAACGCATTTTAGTACCATGTGGTTTCAAAATTTTACAGTTTAGTACATTGTCGTTTAAAAATTATAAAAAAATGACTGATATTACAAAACCATTCTGATTAGATCCAAGGGGCCAACGGCGTCACATGGGCTAACGGTAAACAAGTTATGTGAACCGCACGTGACCTGTAGTAACAAATCTGGACCGTCCATTTAAATGGAAGGCGGGATTAAATATCTCAAACCCATTTTATACTAACGCGAAACCCACCCTTCATGCATGGTTGTCCTCCTCGTTGGCGTCGGCATCCTCGTCGGCGCTCTTCGGATGAGGACACCGTCGATGAAGGTTGGGTTTTTTGGAGGACGAGGACCCACTCGGACATCGTCGTTGTCGTTGTCGTTGTGGAGAACTTGCTCGGGCTCGTCCTCGTCCTCGCCGTCTCATGCGTGGCCGGTGGTGAGCGAGGACGAGGACGATGAAGGTTGGATTTTGTGGAGGACGAGGACTCGCTTGGACGTCTTCGTCGTCATCATGGAGAACTCGCTCGGGCGCGTCCTCCTCCTCCTCGTCATTCCATGCGTGGCCGGTGGCGGACGAGGACGCTGACGATGAAGGATGGGTTTCGTGGAGGATGAGGACCCGCTAAGACGCCGTCATCGTCATGAAGAACCAGCTCAGGCTCATCCTCATCCTCGTCATCCTCGTCGTGGAAATACCGCTCGGGCTCGTCCTCCTCATCTTCGTCGTGGAGAACACTGACTATCACAATCTCAACTATAAAGAGACATCCACTATTCATTTGGCAGAGCACCAAAAATAGGGCATGCAAACTCAAACAAAACAGGGCAGAGCACCCAAAATAGAGCAACTAGGTCACCGCCTATCTACCCGACTCACAAGACTCACCCAGGAGAACTAGCCCAAGCCGACGCCGCAACATAGTCCGCGAGAGCATTAAACTCTCGAGAAATATGCACAAAGAGAACTCTGCTGAAGGTAGCTGCCGCTCACCACACAGCGACGAGGGTTCCATGTTTGTGGGGTTGATGAAGCCCTTCCTTTTCTTGTGAGAGAGGAGGGAGGAGGTGGAACGCCCGGCGAGCTCGATGATATGGAGGACGTAGGCGGAGAGGGGATGGATGTCGGGGCAGGAGGCCTTGAGGATGCTGATGATGGAGGGGATTGGGTTGTCGTAGTGGACGCAAGTCAGGACGTGGCCATCACCGGCGCGCTCGTTCTGATGATTCTAGTCACCACCGTCTTCATCATCCTTCTCCTCCCATTGTCCCTCGTCATCTGAGAAGAGTTCTTCCTCTAGAACCAAAAGAAGCAACACCTCCAGAACCCCATGCCCCCATCCATCACCATCGAGAAGCCATCGACACCGACGCCGGTAATGAAGCTTAACTTCACCAAGATAACCAATAACAAGCCGGTGCCAGTAGGGTCTTGGATGGTTAGAACGTTCAAGACACCCAAGAGAGGGGAAGACTACACCATCCCTCAAGTCCTTACATTGGAAACACCACTTATTCTCCGCTCCGGCTCAGGCAAAGATGCCCGCCTCCCATGCAAGCGTTGCTTGTGACTAGGAAACGGGTGCAAAACCACTGACGTCGTGGGAAATGGATGTAAAACTGATCACGTGCTCGCACGTGACTATTTTGCCTTCAAGATTTAGTAATGGCATCACAATGTCCGGACTATACTGCATTAGTATGTAACTTCAAGCATGTTTTGGTAATTTTTAAATGGCATGGTACTAAATCGCAAAAATTTGAACCTATAGGGTACTAAAGTGCCTTTTGGCCTATATATAATTATAATAGTTTATATACTTTTCATTTTAGCCTTTGGATTTATATTTATATATACATATAGTATATGTAAACATATATGTGTGTATATAAATATATGTGTGTGGATCAGATCTTCTTAGTGTAATCCAACGGTGATGATTTAATCCATCCAATGAACAAGATGATTTAATTCTAGGGTTGAGATTGACTACTTAGGGGTAATTATGTCATTAGACATCTCATTCATGTCTGAATGGAATAAGTTTAATACAAGGGGTGGGAGGAACGGGTTATCCCTCGAAATAAATGAGGCATTCTATTTCGGCCAGAATGGATGAACCAAACGACAGAATGCCTCCTTAGAATGGAAAAATGCATTCCATTCTGACTAGAATGAGTGAACCAAACGTCCCATAAGGGCTCGTTTGTTGCATGGTATTACAGTTAGGATATGATTAACAATCCTATGGATTCCAATTTATCTCACGTTTGATGTGTTTTAAGGTTGAAATAAATAATCTCATTGAGACTCCATATTCCATGTACATGGAATAAAATAATTTTCGAGGAGGTGGGATATGTAGGGTATCTTATGAGATGAGATGAGATTCATTGAATTAAAAAATTAAAAAGTTCAAATATTTGATTAAGGCCCCCCAACACGCAATCCTATTTTACTTTTACTAATTACTGGAGAAGAGTTTCACCCTCACATCACCTTCTCCGTATTCTATATCATGTCCCGTGAAATAAACATGGCCTGTAGGTTATCCAAACAAGAAAGAGCTGAATTAACCTTAATCCAACTGAAATTAACTCTGGATTCCAGTTCTTATTAGGAAACCTGTACGGGGATGATCTTAATCAGTTTAAGCCGGATTAGCATAACAGATTTTCCTTGAAGACATTCCATCTAAGAGAAAACTCAAGAAAGGAAAACAGAATTTGAAGGACGGGACTCGATCAAAGCAGAAACCCAATCCTTGCCTAAACAGGATCTTGATTGAATCTCGTCCTGCTTTAGATTAATTGCAAGAGGAAGATAAATCCTTGATCCTTATCCTCACATAGCAGCATGATTGGTTTCATAACATAGGGATTGATTAACGTTTACACTAGTGAATGATGGAGAACCCATTCATTGAGAAACATAACATGAAAGCTGTAAGGCAGACTTTGATATAAAATCATGGTGGATTTAGAATTACCTCTATTTGTGACCTCTATTTGTGACCTAATATGTAGTAAGAATAGATAAGTTGGAATCAAATAAACGAGGTGATGGGGATGCCCGGCCAGCTACTGAGCTAATGCTTATTCTGATTTTGACAGCGTGAGTTTGTTTTTTCGATATTAAAAAAGCATACAGTTATAAAAAATATGAAGAAAAAAAACGATAAATAGATGAATTGAGTATTTGCATTCATTTCTGACTCCGTTTGGAGGAATTTTCTTTTTAAATTCACTTGTCTTTCGATTTGTCAATCGATGGACACTTTCGTGTTTGTTTACAAAACAGGTCAAATTCATAAATTCGGGACCAAATTACCCTCTCCTAACTCTCTCTCATCATTTAATGGCACCTGACACAAATACGAGAGAGAGAATGGAGAAAATTCCTTAGTTATGTAATGAATTCCTTAATAAATTCGGAACCAAAATACTCAATAAGTGAGGATTCCTTGTCAATTTCAAGGAATCCTTGGTTATTAGTTAGAAATATTTAGTTATTAATTATTACTTAGAAGATACCATTCACATGTAGAATAAGAAACAGAGTGTCGAGGTTCTTTGGAAGATGGGAGCTGGATCCGGAGGGGAGGAGAGAGAGAGAGAGGTCGGCGTTGGCGGAGAGAGAGAGGTCGAGCCAGTGGGGGACGAGCTCGAGACCAGGGGATGGAGATGGCTCCGTAGGCGGGGGACGCTCGAGACAACGGAGGGGCGGCGGGGGACGAGCTTGGGATGGCAGAGGGGCGGCCGGGGACGACCTCGAGACGCTCGGATGGAGAGAGTGGGAAAGGAGAGGAGAGAGAGATCGGCTGGAGAGAGAGAGAGTGGGAAAGGAGAGGGGAGAGAGAGTGGGAAAGGAGGAGGGAAAGGAGAGAGGAGAGGCTGGAGAGGGGGGGAGAGAGAGTGGGAAAGGAGAGAGGAGAGAGAGATCGGCTGAGAGAGAGGGAGAGAGAGAGAGGGGGGGGGGAGAGAGAGTGGGAAATGAGAGAGGAGAGAGAGATCGACTGGAGGGGGGGGGGGAGAGAGAGTGGGAAAGGAGAGAGGAGAGAGAGATCGGCTGGAGAGAGAGGGAGGGAGAGAGAGTGGGGGGGAAGAGTGGATGGAGTGAAGGGATGGATTTCATAGAATATCTAAGGAATTGGCTAAGACCAATGAATTCCTTAGCTATGTGAGGATTTCCTTAATTATGTGAGGATTTCCTTAGTTATGTGAAGAATTCATTCCTTAGGAATTCCTTGGTCTTACTTAGGAATTCCTTGGTCTTACTGGGATTATATGAAGTATTACTTACAATTATTTTAACATTTTCAGGTATTTATTTAAATATTTCTTCAAGTTGTTTAACGTTTCCAAGTATTCCGTTATTTTAGCCTTCATGAGGTCGGTGACTGCCCCCACCCTCTCCATTTCCTTCCACCCTCTCCATCTTCGTCCCCACTCTCCAACTCATCCCCTCCTCCCCCACCTCATCTCCGGACACCTCCCCATCCCACTCCACCTCCCCCTCATCCCTCTCCTCGGGTCCCCTCCTCCTCCACCTCTTCCTCCTCTCCCAGGCCTCCACGCCGCCAGCTTTGTCCTCGTGTCCCCATCGCAGAGCACCCTCTCCACCACCCCCACCGCCCCCTCCATCTCATGCTCCCATCTCCACCCTTTCGCTTTCGTCCTCATTTCCCGGGCCAAGATGATGGCGTGGCAGGCCAAGGCCATGGCCGACCAAGCCATCGCCGCATCCCTCCATGCCCAGCTCCAGGAAGCTGTCGCGGTGGCCCAGCCCATAGGGTCAGCAGAGTGCGCGGAGCCGGCGGCCGACGACGCCGAGGCGGACCCACATCGACCCGAGCAGAGCCGTGATGGAACGCCTCCCGGGCACCACATGTCGCACGTGCAGGGCACACCCCGCCTCAGTGGTCCTCCTTGCAAATACTTCATGGCGCCGGTCCGTCCTCACCCTCCTCGTCGACAACGACCCCCACGCCCGCTCCGCCCAGCCTTTGTCCTCGTCTCTGGTGCCAATGCCGGGGTGGTCGGGGGGAGAGAGAGAGAGAGCGCGAGGGCGGGGGGAGAGAAATCGAGGTCGGGGGAGAGAGAAAGCGAGGGCGGGGGGAGAGAGAAAGCGAGGGCGGGGAGAAGAAAGCGAGGTCGGGGGAGAAGAAAGCGAGGGCGGGGGAAGAGAGAAAGCGAGGGCGGGGAGAAGAAAGCGAGGTCGGGGAGAAGAAAGCGATGGCGGGGGAGAGAGAAAGCGAGGCCGGTGGGAGGAGAGAGAGCGAGGAGAGAGAGAGGCCGGAGCAACCCCGACGCCGTTCTCCCTGAGCTTGGTCGCTGTCCGCGGGAACGCCGTTGACGCTTCTCTCTCCCGAACACCCTCCTGCGCCGGCGTGCAACCCCGACGCCGCTCAATCTAGCTTCATTGCCGTCCTCGGGAACGCTATTGACGCTCTTCTCTCTCTCTCCATCAACGTCTCTGGGAAGGTTCATGGAGGTTGCCATCGCTGGCGCCGAGTTCCAGAAGCTCCTCCCCTCCAGCTTCGGCTCTTCCCCCTCCCCTCCGGCTCCTCCTCTCCTCCCCTCCTGCTCTCCTCTGTTTTTCTCTCTCTCTTCTCCGTCGCCTCCTCCCCTCCCACGCCCACTGCTTGCATCGCGACTCGCGCCCCACTGCTTACAACGAGGACATTTCGCCGTCGTCTCCCACCGTTCGCTGTCGCGCCAACATCGTCGCCGGCAGAGACCGACGTTGCTCAGGGACGTTCGCTCGACGCTCGAGCTCGGGGACGGTCGCTCGACGCTGGAGTTGCTGGAGTTGGTCGACGCTGGAGCTCCTCGACGCTCGAGCTCGAGTTGGTCGACGCTGGAGATGCTCGATTTGGTCGACGCTGGAGCTATCGATGCTCGACGCTCGAGCTGCTCGATGCTCGAGTTGAGCTCGACGCCCGCACGAGCGGTTCGCTGATGTTGGGAGCGGGTCCCACTTATATTGAATAGGCAGTGCATCAGTCATCTGTGTTGTTTTGGTAATATTTAAAAAATATCTTGTAATATTTAAAGGAATACATGGTAATGTTTAAGTATTCCTTAGTTTTTTGTAAATTTGAAGCATCTGAGCATCTTTCCCTTTCCTTGTGAGGAATCATTGTAAATTTGAGGTATTCAAAGCCAAACATCCACATGGTCTTCTCTCTCCATCGAGAGAGAGGGAAGAAATTCTCTCCGCCGCACTCTCTCTCTCCATCCATCTTTCTCTCTCCTCCACACTCTCTCCCCACGCATCTTTCTCTCTCCATCGAGAGTGTGTGTAGAGGAGAGAGAGAGTGCGAAGGAGAGAGAAAAATGGGAGGAGAGAGAGAGTACGGAGGAGAGAGAAAGATGGGTGGAGAGAGAGTGTGGGGAGGAGAGAGAGAGGCAAGAGGAGAGAGAGGAAATCATTACTTATGTGCGGGGGGGGGGGGGGGGGGGGGGGGGGGGTGGGAGAGAGAGAGAGAGTGAGAAATTCCTTAGTTATGTGGCTAAGTAAGACCAAGGAATTCCTAAGGAAGGAATTCTTCACATAACTAAGGAATTCCTCACATAACTAAGGAAATCCTCACATAACTAAGGAATTCATTGGTCTTACTTAGCTAATTTCTTAGATATTCTATGGAATCCATCCCTTCACTCCATCCACTCTTCCCCATGCTCTCTCTCCGTCCCTCTCTCTCCAGCCGATCTCTCTCTCCTCTCTCCTTTCCCACTCTCTCTCCCCCCCCCCCTCTCCCGTCGATCTCTCCCTCCTCTCTCCTTTCCCACTCTCTCTCCCCCCCCTCTCCAACCGATCTCTCTCTCCTCTCTCCTTTCCCTCCTCTCTCCTTTCCCACTCTCTGTCCCCCCCCTCTCTCTCCCTCCCTCTCTCTCCAGCCGATCTCTCTCTCCTCTCTCCTTTCCAACTCTCTCTCCCCCCTCTCCAGCCGATCTTTCTCTCCTCTCTCCTTTCCCACTCTCTCTCCCCCCTCTCTCTCTCTCTCCAGCCGATCTCTCTCTCCTCTCTCCTTTCCCACTCTCTCCATCCGAGCGTCTCGAGGTCGTCCCCGGCTGCCCCTCTGCCATCCCAAGCTCGTCCCCCGCCACCCCTCTGTCGTCTCGAGCGTCCCCCGCCTACGGAGCCATCTCCGTCCCCTGGTCTCGAGCTCGTCCCCCGCCGGCTCGACCTCTCTCTCTCCGCCAACGCCGACCTCTCTCTCTCTCTCCTCCCCTCCGGATCTAGCTCCCATCTTCCAAAGAATCTCGACACTCTGTTTTTTATTCTACATGTGAATGGTATCTTCTAAGTAATAATTAATAACTAAATATTTCTAACTAATAACCAAGGATTGCTTGAAATTGACAAGGATTCCTCACTTATTGAAGAATAAAATTGACATGCATATGTCAGGTGGCATTAAAGGAATTCATTGCATAACTAAGGAATTTTTTCCATTCTCTCTCTCGTATTTGTGTCAGGTGCCATTAAATGATGAGAGAGAGTTGGGAAAGGGTATTTTGGTCTCGAATTTATGAATTTGACATGTTTTGTAAACAAACACGAAAGTGTCCATCGATTGACAAATCAAAAGACAAGTAGATTTAAAAAGAAAATTCCTCCTCCGTTTGGGCGTGCATTTATGCTGCCCAAACCCTTTTTTTTTTTGACCGAACGCAGTCGCGTTCATAAAAATGCGTTCATAAAAATCCCGTTTGGAAATAGTAACAGACTGATAGGAACCACACCAAAACTGCGTCAGAGACGAAGCAGTTTATAGGTGCTTCCATTTGATTACACTTTGGCTGCGGCGCAACAAACACAGAAACAAAATAATGAACTAATATTTTACACTGTACATTTGAAAATAAACGCACACCCAAACAACAAATTACATGAATACACTATTCTACCACAGTTATTAACTTATCATACCAAACAGTTTTGGGGCCGTTACTGCATCACACCTCACCACAGTTTACAAACACACATCATCTCACCATGGACATAAAAAAAACACACCAGACGGCCAGAGGGATCATCCTTCTTCTATTCTCTATACTATTATGAAAAAAGATTTGTGTACATGACTGAAATGTACATTGCATATGGCTTAGGTGGCCGTGATGGGGACCAATGGATGTGAGTGAATCTAGACCATTGAAAGTGACCATGTACAATGCACATGCCTACGTGGCATGTACCTCAATCACTTCTCTACTATTATTTCCAAGAAAGTGATACCTTTGGCAGTTGACATGTACATATCCCTCAATCAAAAACCACGAGCTTTTGGTACTCATCGCCGGCGATGGCGGCGTCCATGAGGCTCTCCGGATCCACGATCCCATCCCCATCCAAGAACAGCTTCAGCACGTTCTTCGAGAACCCGCTCACCAGCGCCACCCCCTTCTGCTCCGCCGTCACCGGGACCGACGTCGAGTCCCTCAGGTTCCAGAACACTATCTCCGGCACTGCCTCCCCGTACCCACACCTCTGGAACTTTTCGCATATCACCCGGTAGTCCGTCTCCCATGGGTTGGCCGACGCCTGGTCGAACTCCATGTCGCTGAACACCAGCACCCTCTTGATCATCTTCTCCGCCGGCAGCTTCCCATCCATGGAAGCCTGGAGAATCCTGTCGAACACTCGCTGGAAGTCCGTGTTCATTCCCCAGTCCATATTACTAACAAATTTGGCCTTCTCCTTTAACGTCGCGCCGGCGATCGTGTGCAGCTCCGGATTACTGCTGAAGGTGATGACCCTCCCCTTCCACGGCTCCTCACTGAGTTCCGAGACGAGGATGCCCAGCGCCACGCACACCTCCATCGGAGTGCCGGTCATGCTCCCGGACACGTCGCACACCGCGATGCAGTTGCTCAGCTTCCCCAGCTTCAAGAGGTCGTCCACCATCCGCTGCCACTGGAGCTCAGCCACCTCGTCATCCTCGCCTCGCAACGCCGCCGTCGCGATCTCATGCGGGAGAAGCGCACCAGCGGCGATATTAGCCTTCCCCTCCTTCACCCTCACCAGGTACCCGGCGAACCGATCCTTGTCGTGCTTCGAGAACACGCCCTTGTAGTTCTTCATAGCCACGGAGGCCACCCGGCTGTACGGAATCTCGGCCCATCTTCCTGCGGTCATGTAAACCTCTGGCAGCTCGAGAGCATCTCGCAACGGCACGAGCACCTCTCGCCGGAGCCGGTCGCGGACACGGTAGGCATAATGCCGCTCGTCGATTTCTAGGTACTCCGGTTTAGACTCGCGGGGGAACATCCGGCGGGCGATGCTCTCGCAGAGGAGGGTGGAGCGATCAAAGGACGAGTCAAGCGTTGGGCACCACTTGGCGGCGAGGCCGATCTTGTTGACCCTCCCCGCCGTGAACTCTTCGAGGTCGGATTTAAGAAGGCCGGCAAAGAAGTCGGCGACGCGGTCGTGGAGGAACCGGTACTCCGGGTCCCGTGAGTACTTCTCCAGTGCCCGCAGCGCCATATCCGCTCGCTTCCTACGCCGCTCCTCCCCGGCCTTATCCGACTCGATCTTGGCGCGGGCCAAATCGGCGGCGATCCGCACTTCTCTGGTCCCAGACTCCTTCTTCGACTTCTTGGTCTGGGCACTTTTGGATTCCTGTGTGTAAAAAAAGGGACCCCTGCGGCAGTGGATGGAGATGGCCTTGCGTTGCCGCTTCTCGGCGATTTTGCGGGCCTCGGAGCCTTGGACGAGGCGGAAGAGTATCTCGAGGAGGTCCTTCATGTAACCGAACTCGGCGAAGCTGGCGATGTTCAAAGCCAGAGTCTTAGGGTGGTTGGAATGGAGCCACAGCGCGGCGGCGTAGAACCCCTGGCGGTCGGACTTTCCGGTGCCGCGGACACCGCGGAGTTGGCAGATGAGCTTGAGGGCTTTGAGGGGTTCACGATCCCATGCGGAGGAAAGCAGGGCAGTGACGGTGGAGGAAGGGGTGGACGGGACAACCTGGAAGAAGAAGTCGAGGAGAGGGTTGCCAGTGGAGAGGAAGGTTGGGGAGAGGTTCTCGGTGAGTCCCATTGGCGGGGTAGGGTTGTTGAAGCTGGCGTCCATAAGAGACATGAAGGGGTCGCCGGAATCGGTGGTCGTGGTTGGGGTGGGAGTAGGCGGAGGGAGGGCGTGGATCTCTGGCGGGCCGAGAAGGCCATTGGAGGGGCACATATCGTTTAATAGGGTTAGGGTTAGGGTTAGGGTTGGAGAGGAGATGGAGATCATGCGAGGAGGACGAAGGGATTTTTATACACAGACCGGGGTTTCTTGGTGGGCAAGGCAAGGCTAGTTCGAGGAGGAGGGGACTGGGGGAATGGAGATAGGAATCGGTTGGAAACGGACACGTGTCCTTGGGAAAACTATATGGGGTTTCTTGGATGCTACGGTTCATGGCGATCAATATTGGGAATCGGCTAATAAAACTTGGATACGCATAGGGCTGGCGGCACGGTTCATGGCGATCAATATTGGGAATCGGCTAATGGCCGTTTGGTCTGGGACAGTCTATTCTGGATTAAACCAGTTTTGGGATAGGAAAAAAGGGTCTGGATATAAAAGATGGAATAGGTATAGATATAGTTTATTTTTTTTGTTTATACTTTTAATTTTGTGAGTATTAAGGTTTTTATTTATATTTTCGATTTTAATATTCAATGTATAGATGCATTGATGTTTGTGGACACAAATATATTATAATATATATAATATACTATAACATATAATACATATTAAATAATACAAAAATATTATACTATTACATATTATATAATACTATTATACTACAGAATATAGTATAATATAATATATAAAAATTATTATCAACCTTATAAGGAGCAATAACGGTTAACCTGCATTAATTCATATCAATCTAAGTTCTATTAATATTATATTATGTAATATGCAAAGACTTATATTTATTTTATATACCCTAAGTTATATTTTATATTTTATTGGCTATGTTTTATGGTGACAATGAACAAAAAGCTATGACCAACCTTCAAACCCTGTACCACCTACGGGTCAACACAGCCGTCTAACCAGACAAACTACAGGGAGTTTGTTAAAGTTTTATATTAACAATAACTAAAATCTGTGCCAGGGGCACAGGTGAGTACTAGTATATTATAGAATACAATATATCAAATATAATATATATTTCTCGATTATATTATATTTTAAAAATAATATATTAATCTAATTCAATCATATCTCTCACTAGGTGGTCGGCCCGTGCCACCTGACACGGCTACCTGCTCGCCCCCACTATCTCTATTATAACTTACGCCTAACTGTCCGCCCTCACTATCTCTATTATAACTTACGCCACATCATCCACTATCCTTTTTTTTATTTATTTAATTATAATTTTATACCACGTGTATGTCCTATATGTATAAGTTTATGACTCAGATGATGAGTCATAAAAGTAACTACCCTTGGATCATATAAGGTAGATAAGTATGTATATTTAAAACTAATCTCCTGGCTTATGATTATAAGAATGTATATTTAAAACTAACCTAGGGAATATGATAAAAATATACAAAGTTAACTTAGGAAAATATACATGTAAATAAACTAATAAGAGGTAAACGGTTGTAATCGTTTTTGCTTCTTATAAGATTGATGTTATATCAATTAACATCAAGATTCGTAACTCAATTATGTCTCGGGAATAGTGATATAATAAAATTAAAATATTCTTTGCTACTCATATTTATGTTAAATGTAAAAATAAAATCAAAGTTTGACAAAATTCCAAATTCGACCTTAACCTCAAATCCAAAAGTAGGGATAACTTGATGGATCAGTAAACCTAGGTCCGGAATCTTATTCCCTTTCTAATCCTACGATTTTTGGGAACATATCAAGAAATAATGGGGTTATTCACCCTATCAAATGGGCAGGTCTGGATGAGAGAAAGAAAAGAGGGAATATGAGAGACGAGAGGGCTCCATAAGAAAAGTCTTTTGGTGCCTGTAATCTTCTTGACAATAGAATCTCTCTTTAACCATTTAAATCTTTATGTCATTCACTTTTGTATTCTTTTTTTTATTAACTTGTCATCTTTTGGTTTGGTTCTATCGATCTGAGGTTTGTAAATATCGACAGAAGGATCTCGTGTCAACAAAAGATCCTCTTGAATTATGTTTTTGGGATATTTTATTTTTAACAAAGCAAAAGTCGAAATATTTTATTTTAATTTCATTAAAAAAAAAAGGTAAAATTAGGCGAAGTTTTACTGCAAAAATACAATTGATGACACTAATTTTGGTATCCAGATTTGAGTCTGGTGCCCACTTCGTTCCTTGGTTCGAGTCAGATCCATTAACACATCAAAGCCTTAAAACCCTATTTTAGATCTCATCCTCCGACGCCGACGCGCCCGCCGTTCATACCGATCCCAATGGCCGAATCGTCGGAGGATCAGATCCCGACGGCCTCCGAAGTCTCCACCTCCGTGGCGTCCATCTCCCTGTCGGAGGATCAGATCGCGACGGCCTCCGAAGCCTCCACCTCCGTGGCCTCCATCTCCCTCGACCCTCCCGTCCCCATTTCTGGGTGAGTCGTTGCTCTAAAATTCGTACCCGCCGCTGGTTTGTCACATCTAACCCCGTTTCGTTCGGATTTATTTGTTTCCTCAGGACGGCGACGGCGATGACGCTGGAGGAGAGGTTCAGGTTAGTGAGAAGCATAGGGGAGGAGTGCATCAACGACGACGAGCTCTGGAATCTGCTGGACAAGAAGCCGAATCCCATCTGCTATGATGGATTTGAGCCCTCCGGAAGGATGCACATCGCTCAGGTCAGTCTATAACTCACATTTTTCTTTGAAAGTGTTTGGTTAATTTGGAAAGTGTCTATTATCAAAGATTGTGCTGCTTCTGTGTTATAACTGTTATACATGTGTAGCAATCTCGATAGTTTGGGGTAGTGTTATCCATTGGTTTCTGAGTTCTAAGTCGGGCACACCACAATTTAGTGTAATGTCCGGTGTTTTAGGATCAAATATTTTGTTTCAACTCTTAAGCATTGACTCGCTAGTGTAATTTGGTTTCTTGCAGGGTGTCATGAAAGCAATCAATGTGAACAAGTTGACCGGAGCTGGATGCACGGTTAGATTATGGATAGCAGATTGGTTCGCTCTGATGAATAACAAGATGGGGGGTGATTTGAAAAAAATCAAGACGGTAGGACTTTACTTTATTGAGATATGGAAAGCTGTTGGAATGAAACTTGACAAGGTTGAGTTTTTATGGTCTTCGGATGAAATTAATTTGCGGGCTAGCGAATACTGGCCTCTTGTTATAGATATAGCTCGGAAATTTTCGATTGCTCGGATGCAAAGGTATGTTTATCCATTCATACACTAGGCTTTTAGTGATGCCATTACAGTGTGATGATGATGTTCTATTAGCTGCATTAGTTACTTACTATTTGCTGGAGGCTGCACTTTTAGTTCATGGCTATAAAATTAATGGTCTTTGTGTGTCTGGGTTGCAGATGCTGTCAAATAATGGGTCGAAATGAGAAAGAGGAACTATCTACTGCTCAGATTCTATACCCGTCCATGCAGTGTGCTGATATTTTTTTCCTAAAGGTTCCTTTCTCTTCCTTGACCAGCCTTATTATCGATAACCTTTCTCATTCTATCTCTAATTATGATCATGTATCTATAGTTAGATAAACGTCTTTTCCAAGGTTTCTAGTGACGAGGCTGGATCAACAGTTATAGGGTGGTTGGGGTTTTGTGATGGAGTACGCAAACATACTTATAATGTCCGTAAAATCTTTTACAGAGTTTAATGTTGAAGTGCCTTAGCATGTCAGCCAATTGCATATGAAACAAATTATTTCAGGAATAAAGCATGATGGGCAAAATCTTTTTAAGGCAATTCGAACTTTCCTCTATATGCTTCACTCAATGCCATTTACTATGAAATAGCTTTTAGTTTCTAACAGGTTTTGCTGTACTTTCCATCATATGCCACGTAAGCTGATTGTTGCTAATTGCCAAGCTTCCTTCCTTTGCAGGCTGACATCTGCCAGTTAGGGATGGACCAGCGGAAAGTGAATGTGCTTGCTAGGGAGTATTGTGATGCAATTAAAAGAAAAAACAAGCCCATCATTTTGTCACACCGTATCCTACTTTCCTTTTGTGCTGTCTTTGCAGTAATTATTACTTGTTTTAGTTTAGCTAGAATGATTGGAGACCATAACTGAAGTTGAATTCTAGACATGCTGTCTGGGTTACAGGAGGGCCAGGAGAAGATGTCAAAGAGTGATCCATCTTCTTCAATCTTCATGGAGGATGAGGAGGTATAAACTCTGCGACTTTAGAGGATACCATATTTGTTCGCAACCCATTGAGAATTTTTCTTGTTGATGGCAGATCATTCTGCTGGAGACATATCTTGTAGTGTGTATGATTGGATTTTTTTTTTCTTTTGGTAATTGGGACAAAAGGTAATAAATAACAAATACAAATACTGGTTGATGTTTTGCTGAAGAGATATCAAACATGACTCAGAATAAGTTGCTTTTTACGTGTTTCTACAACGGTAAGCTTGGCTATGGTGTTAGTAAATTTTTAGATTCTGAAAAATTTTCGGGTCAATGACGTACTAAATTGTTAAAGTCTTAAAAAACATCTATGACATCACAACTGGATTATGCTTTGGCATCATGTTGTAAATGAGCTTGAAATAGATTGGTTGGTACTTTATAAGCTCAAAACAAGTCCATAACATCAACAAAAGTTTTTGTAAATTGTTGACCACATAACATGTTTTTGACTTTTGAATGAGAGGAGGCTTGAGGAGAGACTAACGAAAAATAATGTTCTATTAATTGAAAACTTACTATCACCTACTGAGCATCTTGTCTTGAAATCCGTTCTGTGGGTCTTTTCTTTGTTTTCTTTCGTCTTGAAACGTCAGTTTGTTACTGTTACCAAGTGTGGACTTATTAGTGTGGTTGAATTGAGGGGGAGTCAACTCAGGAATTAATATAGTGCATTATGGCTGTTCCCTGACTTGAGTGATGTTAAAAGGATCGAGCTGATTATGGGAATATATCTTATCGCAAACTCCTTGTAATTAGTAAGTATTTTGGGGATTATATGCACTATGCTCTTGATAAGAGGCAATTCATATATTCAGGGTGGAGTATTTGTAGCTGTTTTTTGGAGTGATTGATGGATCCTTATATATGCAGGTCATAAGTGATAGTAGATGGAACAATTTGCTGATTTTGGGGACTGGTTAATGGGTCGTGCTATTCTGTTAATGCCAAAATATTTTTTGATGGCTGATGTTTACAGAACATATGTAGGAGGAGAAATTAGACAATTCAGGAAAGAAAAATTTTGACTACGGGATGTATATAACTAAATTGAAATGAAAGCAGAAGGAAAAGCTACGCCAAATGGTGCATCCTGTCAATTCGTATGATCTAATACTTTGAACTTATACGCTAATGTTGTAAGTTACATCACATCCTTAATCTTGAAACATGTTCTAGTGTGTCCGTTGGACCCTTTCCTTTGCTTACTTGGTCTACCAAATAGTTCACGTGTTTTCTTTCAGATTGTCATGGTCAAATCTGATTATTTTGTATATTTCCTTTTCCTCTTGCTGAATGCTGTCAAATATTTCGCTATGCACTACCAGTGACCTAAATTTTTCCAGCATTACTTAGTTGTCTTCCAGTTTTTGTTGGGTAATACTTAGTTTTTTGTTTGCAGGCTGAAGTAAATGTGAAGATAAAGAAAGCTTTTTGCCCACCAATGGTTGTTGACAAGAATCCTTGTCTAGAATACATAAAGTACATAGTTTTCCCATGGTTTGGCAGTTTTGAGGTTGTACGACGGCCAGAAAATGGTGGAAACAAGTGAGTGGTTGGAGAGTTTTCTACTATTCATTACATTTTCTGTTCTTTGCTTAGTTCATTGGTTCTGGAATTCATGTTGACCTCCATGAAAAGCAAGCTAAGCTTGTGGCTTAGTCTTCCTTATTTAAGCATGTTTGGTGATGTATTTGGTCATAACATAGCAACTCTCACATGCTTGCTCAGATTTTTTCCATTTTGAAATTACTTGCTGTTTGCACTACTTTGGTGCTTGAAACTATTTTCAGCATACGAGTGGTCTCTTCTTTTTCCCAGGACATTCACTAGCATGGAGGAGCTGATTGTGGACTATGAAAGTGGTGCACTGCATCCTGCTGATGTGAAGCCTGCGCTTTCAAAGGCAATAAATGTGATATTGCAGGTAATCATCTTTGAGCCCTGCCCTCACCTAGATTTTTACATGCTATGTTTTATAGCAAGTTTGACCTGATTGTGATGATTGTTGTCTGGCAAAAGTTTATCATTATTATGGCCAATTGTCTTTGTTTGATTTCTTTTGGAGGTGGAATATAGTTTTTGCTATCATTGGCCTTTCAGCTGCTTGGTCTTTGATTAGGAATATGTTGATTACTGCATCGTTGAGCTATGACTCTACTGCACTAACGAACTGACCATGTTAGGGTTGTAAACAGCTAGAGTTGAATCACTTTGGTGTAGACTCCTGCTGCCATCCAATGTGAGATGGTAGACTTTCCGTTCACAATCTATAACTTCTGAGGTTATTGCCATGGATTTAGTGGGTTTGAAATTAGAACCAGTTTGCTTTCTATTTTTTTTGTTATTCCTTTGCGGCTGATAGCATGCCTTGCTCAGCCTGCACTGATAACCTGGTTATGTAGATCAGCCTGCACTGATAAACCTGGTCATGTAGAACAACTGAAAGTTCCATGTTTTTTCTTGAAAAATTGACTGCTGAAAGAGGATCGTAATGGTGCGAGATGACCTTAATTTCTGATGATATGAGAGGCGCAGTGCTAATTGAATTGGGCTTACTGTTGGATCTAACAAACCATGGTTGGTGTATTATAGAGTGTGCATACAGATGGCTTTAATCAGGCAATGTAATTATCAGATGAATAATATGAAGTGATAAATACATTCTCAACAGCCATTGTCTGAATTCATTCGATGCCTATGTAAGAAACGATTGTCATGATGCAAACTTTTGTGGAGGTGTAATTGTTTAGCAATCTGATTTACGTGTCCGATTTACGTGTCCGATATTTCACTTGGTTTCATTTAACATATATTGGATCTTTAATGATTTCTCCGTCATATCTCATTTCCGTACTTGTTGACTTTCTTTCCAGCCTGTTCGGGATCACTTCAAAAACAACAGTCAAGCTAGAGAGCTATTGAAGACTGTAAAGGTTTGATCTCCATGCTCGCTTATCCCACTCATATATGTTGTCTTCCTTCCATAAATCTCTACTCTACATGGTGGCATGACTGAAGGGTTTTGTCACAATTATAATCCTTTCAACAAATTTTTTTGTTTACATGAGCTTCATCACTCGTCTACCTAATTGAAGTGGTAAAAGTGTCGGGAATTAATGAGACTTCTTTCTCACCTTTGCAGGCCTACAGAGTCACAAAATGAAGTTGAAGAACAGAGCAATTATTCTTTCCTTGCCTTGCAGATGCCATGCTTAATTATCCAAGTTATCATTGGGTCTTACTCTAATTATTGGTAGCTTGGAAGACCCTCTTATTGTGATGTCCCCACTTTTCTTCTGTTCAACAGAGCTATATTGATGTCTAGGATAATATAATGTCAGAAGAGCATACCGTGTAACCAAAGTCCTGTATTGATATCGTAGGATTTTATGATATGTTAGAAGAGCAAACCAGAACCCAAATACTTCACACAAGACGTATTTATCAACATACAAAAAAAAAAAACAAGAGTAAAAGAGAACACAAGTGATAGTGGTGATGATTTCCTCCCAGCCTTTTACTTTTGGTCCCTCAAGCATTGAACAAACTCGTCAACATACCTATCATGAAGCTCCTTGTCACCAAACACCTCTCCCAGTTCTCTCGCCTTGGCTCTCATAACCTCACCTTCTCCTCCTCCCATCACCGACCGCAGCGCCGCCGCCACGGCTTCCCTACTAAACCACCCATCCTCCTCCCTCCTCGCCACCTCCACCCCAACCTTCCTCTCCTCCAGCGAGCGAGCCGTGAAGAACTGGTCCCCGAAGATGGGCAGAAGAACAAGCGGATGCCCGAAGCCAATCCCTTCAATCACCGAGTTCCATCCACAGTGCGTCATGAACCCTCCAACGGCTCCATGGGCTAAGATTTTGGGCTGCGGAACCCACTTCATGGTGACAACCCCGCGTCCTTCCATCCTCTGCTCGAATCCTTCTAGTAGGACCAATGGTTTTCTAAGAGCCCAAATGAATGGAATGCCTGATAGCTCTATTCCTAAAGCGAGCTCGTGCAAGAACTCATCGCTGAGAGTTGCTTCGGTTCCAAAGGCTACATATACTACGGATTTTGGTGCCTGTTTTTGTAGGAACTCTGATATCTTGGCATCACCGAAATCACTATATCCTTCATCGACAGCCGCCGCTGGTGGAAGTAGACCAACCGGAACCACTGGCTTCTCGTACATGCGGCGGAGATGGCCCAGCCATTCGGATTCGAACTCCTCGCAGCTCCGTATAGCCACGAACCGACATCCTTTCACGTCCATGCTGAGGCGGCGACTGGGGGAGACGCCGGAGGCGTCGTCGACGTAGATAAAGGCCATGAATGGTGCCTCGTGCATGCGGAGGGACAGCTTAGAAGGGGAGGAGGAGAGCCAGTCCGGCACGGTGGTGAGCTGCTCGGCTGTGACGCGGTTGCTGGCGGCCTCGAGGTAAGACGGAGGGCCGAGGAACGCGTGAGCGGTGGCCGGGAAGGTGCTAAAGTAGACGCACGGCACCCCTAGCTTCGAAGCCAGTGGCGGCACCCAGTGTGCGTGGAAGTCGAAGAGTATCCAGTCCGGCGGCGGAGACGTGGATTCGAGGAAGCCGGCGAAGGAGGTGGCGAGGCCGTCGGCTGCCTTCTTGAAGTAGTGACCTTGATCGGGGGAGAGGTCGATGGTGGCCTCGGCTCCGGGGGGCAGCTCGGCCATCGGCGGTAGGGGGAGGGGGATGAGGTCGATGAGGTGGGCTATGGCCGGAGGGATTGGTGGCAAGCGAGGGATATTTCTTGGGGTGGATAGGAAGGAGATGCGGTGGCCTCTCATGGCTAAGGATTTGGAGAGCTCGAGATAAGGGATCATGTGACCGAAGGCCAGCCATGGGAACATGACGACGTGCAGAGGACGATGAGGAGGGCGATCAAGATCATCCATGGCGGGCGGCGATCGAACTGTAGTGAGAGTAAACTTTTGGTTCAATTGTTGGATCAATCACGTTACTGTCGGAAGTCTTGTCTTATTATAGATCGATATAGATACGATATGTGCAATTTTTATTATTATTAGTTAAGTCTAAAGGCCGAGTGAGTATGATTGGAGGCCGAATGCCTATCACTCAAGGTGTATCCTGTGGGTATAGAAAATTTTGGTGGGCAGGCCCTCATTTTCTAGATTTTCAGGTTGTGCATATCATGAGAGAAGAGAACTCTCGAGAAGATTGGGAAGTCCGAGCCCTTTTTTTTTATTTTTTATTAGTTGAGTCCAAGGGCTTAAAAAACAAACAAAAACTTAGGAGATGAACAAAAATCAAAACCCAACCATTTCACATATTGGTCATCGCATGGTTCGCCAAGGCAACAACTGTCAAAACGTCCGCGACGGAGTTGAATTCGCGCGGAATATGAATAAAAAAAAGGGAGGAGAACTTGGATGCTACTCTCCAGATAAAAAGAAGAAGTCTAGAGAGCTCATACGGTCAGGCCATACGTCCCGAAATGAAGCCGTCGAGCCGATCCCCAACAGCGAATCGGACTCCAATACCACTTTCCGGATCCCCATGTGCTTGGCTTCCCCTAACCCCCCAAACATAGCCAGGATCTCTGCTTCGACAACGGAACCAATCTCCTTTCTCGCAGCCCAGTTCCAAGTGGGTGAAGTGCCATCCGGAAAACAAACCGCCGCAAGGCCCGTCGACCCGCCTTGAACCACCGCAAGGGCCGCCAACCTATTGGGAAGTCCGAGCTATAAGAGAGTTGTTTTTATGTTTTGTTGCTGAGGTAGTTTTTGAATTGTCATGTTCTTAGAGCCCCATTTGGTACATGATTCTTACTCTCAAATACCAAAAGTAATCATTACTATTTTATTCTCATTCCATCTATCATCATCACTCTATTTTTTCTTATCCTCATTTCTTAATCTCATTTTTTCTAACCCAATTCCCCTTACCCTTATTTTTTTTTAACCACATACCAAACGGCCTAAGTGATCTAACCATTAGGCTCAACTTTTTTTTTATAAAAAAAGTCAAGTCTAAAGGCTGGAACAAATTAAGTGGGGTGTGTAATTTTTTTTTTTCAATAACTTAGAAAGCGACAGTTATCAAGAAATACAGTGACGAGAAGTTTTCAAAAGTATGAGACTATTGAAGGAGATGCGGAGTGGAAATTAGCAACTTTGACATTGTTTGGCAACGGGGTCAAGGGGTTATTCTCATTTTATCCCTATTTTTTCACCAAATATCAAAACAATAATTACATGGTTACTACTATTCCACCTATCACATTCCTCTCTACTTTTTCTTACCTCCATTTCTTACCTTCACTTTTTCTAACCCCATATTCCCCTTAACCCCCTTAACCCTAACCCCGAACCATGATCAACACACTTCTTTTGACCCGCGCGAACATGAATGACATCGTGAGCAATTGTTGGCTGTTGCATGTCATCTTCATGCATACATGTTTTTGTTTGCTTGATAAGAATAAAAGCCATGCACCATTGACTTCCTTCATGTTTTCTACACACGCTGGATGAAGAAAAAAAAAAAAAAAGATAGAAATTGTGGAATTTTCCCTCCTTAGTAGAGTCATGTATTACTATTGTTTAAATAGATATATGATACACGTAGATAAGGAAATACAAATTCATGCAATATGTCCCATTATGCATAGATATTAAAATAAGATTAACTTGCCTTATGTAGAGGATTTTATTCTCTGTGATTGATAGCATTGATCTTGCTTTCCCTTGATAGAGATTTGGCTGTATTTGTAGCTCTATGATCTGGATTTGCTCCTTTAGAAGGGATCTCATGCTTGATTGGTGGATCTCGATTATTACCACTCCGCAAACTGAGCCGTTGTGTGTAGGTTCAGTTTGGTGGTGTGTTCTTCAACTAAGCTCTTCAATGAGAGTCCCAGTGAGCCATCTTTGGAGTGGGCGATCCAATCCTTCCAAGCGTCATGAGCTTGATTTGCTGTCTTCCTGTCCATCAGTAGGGCCTTCGGGAGCAGAAAGAGATGGAGTAGGGCCTGATGTTGTGCCCGTTGAATCTCCACAAAGTCTTGACTTTCAACAGTAGAAGAAGCCATGTGAGCAAGATTGAAGGAGGAAAAAAAAAACTACATTGAGGATCGAAAATGGCGTTGGCCTTATTACGACTCTGATATCATGAAGAAAATAAAATAAGATAAAAATTGTGGAATTTTCCCTCCTTTGTAGAGTCATGTATTACTATTGTTTAAATAGATACATGATACACATAGATAAGGAAATACAGATTCATGCAATATGTCCCATTATGCATAGATATTAAAATAAGACTAAATTGTCTTATGTAGAGGATTTTTTTTTCTGTGATTGATAACATTGATCTTGCTTTCCCTTGATAAAGATTTGGTTGTATTTGTAGCTCCATGATTTGGATTTGCTTCTTTGGGAGAGATCTCATGCTTGATTGGTGGATCTTGATTATTACTGGAGACTTTGATGCAAAAGCCAAACCGCATGGGACATCCCCTCCAGTCCAAATTCAGGTTTAAAAAGTATTTTTTCTTAGTTAATCTTTTAGCTGACTTAGGTCGAGAAATGCGCTATATTTCCGATATATTTGAGAGCTTGGGATTGGACCCTAAGATCAATCCATTACTATCATCGGGTATATGTTAACCACTTGAGCTACTTAAGGCTTAGGGTTGAGAAATTTTTGATGCAGCTCTCTGATGCATTTGGAGCGATGCATCAAGCGTCCGATGTACCTCCATCAATTACTAAAATAATTGATCGTATTACATCATACATTATCATGAGGATGTCAAATTGCTTATGTAGTATGTCAAATTCATTCTCAGGGATTTTTTTCATGAGGGTTTTTTCACGTTAAAAATCATGTGCCTTTTGTTTCATGCGTGTTTAATTTCTTATTTATATATGTTTTCGTATTTTTCTGGTAATTCATGGGGTGTAGTTTTTTTTCAAGATAAGCTGGCTGGGGTTGCATTTTGTTCAACCCCATATGCTAGGATCCACTCTGTTTTATGTTTTCATAGACAAATTAGACGACGATATAAAGCTAGTACCTGTCGTGACAGCACGGGAAAAATATTAACGAGTGTAATATGAACTCATCTAAGTAGTGCTCTGTTCTACAAACAGAGCTGTTGGCTGTTTTGCATGCTATGAGATGGTCCTTTTTTTTTGATTAGATAAGCCCGAAGGCTGGGAGCTATGAGATGGTCCAAGGAGGAGGGACAGCATATGGTTGGTGGTGGTTTTTGAGTCTGATTCTAGAGAGACTGTTGATATTCTTAATGGGTTGTCTCTATAGTTCACAGACATGGAAGGGTTGGTGAGGAGTATTCTGTTTTGGTTGTTGCAATTCCGAGATCGGCTATTGATTGGGCCGATAAGGTTGCGTTGTAGAAGGACTCTCGCGGCATTCTTCTGAAGGGAGACGGGAGGATGGGCATGAAGTCCCCAGTTTTGCGTCGTAGGGCGCCTTGCTTTTAGCCTTTGGGCTCACTCAATCAAAAAAGACAACTCCTCATCTAATCGAAGCAAAACCATGCATATCAAAACTTAGACCTTCAATTGTCCTGGAATCTGATTCACTGTTGGGCGTGGGTTATGTAACATGCAGATTATTGTGGCTGCCAGAGCTTGGTACTGCCTTACTGCCCCTATGGCGGCTGGCTTCTCAATTCTCAAATCTGTTTTTTGTTCGTATCCCTTGTGATTTTAATCATGAGGTTGATGTTTTGGCAGCATCAGTGTGTGAGAATCTCTTGATTCCCCACATTTGAGGCTTTGTTTTTGTTGTATTTGTTTCTTTGGTTACTCAGCTTTAGGGCTCAACTAATAATAATAATAATAATAATAATAATAAACTTAGACCTTCACGTACAAAGACACTTGCGAGCAACGACCCTGTTTGTACAGGGTCCTCTTATCCCTACACTTATCCCCAAACATCAAGACACCAAGGCCTTGTTTGGTACGGGAATAGTTAACCCGGAATAACTTTTATCCTGGGTTCAAGGGGGAATATTCCCCTTATTCCATTCTTTATCCCCAAACATCCATAAAAAGTTATCCAAATTCCACCTACTACTTCTCTCTACTTTTTCCTTATTTCAAATAATCATTACTACTTAACCAAGAATAACTTTTATCCCATATAATCATTATTACTTTATTCCTATCCCAAAATCCCTTAACCCCCATTAACATGGAATAAACTATCCCCGTACCAAACAGGGCTCCACCGACTTACAATTTTCTGATCGTGGAATATTATATGAGCAAACAAAACATTATCAAAACTTAGAGCCTCTTCAGGATTGCACCCAGAGATTGCTGGTCTGCGTCTTGGTAGCAGCAACTTCTTTTCAAAATTAGGATGCTATTACCCAAATACTTCATAGAAGACGTATTTATCAAAATACCAAAAAAAAGAAAAGAAAAAGGATTCACAAGAGTAAAAGAAAACCCAAGTGATGATGGTGATGATTTCCTCCTCCCAGGTCCCAGACTCCCAGCCTTTTATCTTTGGTCCCTCAAGCATTGAACAAACTCGTCAACATACCTATCATGAAGCTCCTTGTCACCAAACACCTCTCCCAGTTCTCTCGCATTGGCTCTCATAACCTCACCTTCTCCTCCTCCCATCACCGACCGCAGCGCCGCCGGCACAGCCTCCCTACTAAACCACCCATCCTCCTCCCTCCTCGCCACCTCCACCCCAACCTTCCTCTCCTCCAGCAGGCGAGCCGTGAAGAACTGGTCCCCGAAGACGGGCAGAAGAACAAGCGGATGCCCGAAGCCAATCCCTTCAATCACCGAGTTCCATCCACAGTGCGTCATGAACCCTCCAACGGCCCCATGGGCTAAGATTTTGAGCTGCGGAACCCACTTCATGGCAACAACCCCGCGTCCTTCCATCCTCTGCTCGAATCCTTCTAGTAGGACCAATGGCTTTCTAAGAGCCCAGATGAATGGAATGCCTGATAGCTCTATTCCTAAAGCGAGCTCGTGCAAGAACTCATCGCTGAGAGTTGCTTCGGTTCCAAAGGCTACATATTCTACGGATTTTGGTGCCTGTTTTTGTAGGAACTCTGATATCTTGGCATCACCGAAATCACTATATCCTTCTTCATGGACCTCCGCCGCCGGCGGTGGAAGTAGACCCACCGGAACCACCGGCTTCTCATAGATGCTGCGGAGAACGCCCAGCCATTCGGATTCGAACTCCACGCAGCTCCGTATAACCACGAACCGGGATCCTCTAACGGCCATGGCGAGGCGGTGACTGGCGGCGACGCCGGAGGCGTCATCGTAGTAGAAATAGGCCATGTCTCGTGCCTCGTGCAGGCGGTAGTACAGCTTGGAAGCGGAGAAGGAGATCCAGTCCGGCACGGCGGTGAGCTGCTCGGCTGTGACGCGGTTGCTGGCGGCCTCGAGGCGGGACGGGGAGCCGAGGAACGCGTGTATGGAGGCCGGGAAGGTGGTGAAGTAGACGCACGGCACCCCTAGCTTCGACGCCATAGGTGGCGCCCAATAAGCGTGGAAGTCGAAGAGGATCCAGTCCGGCCGAGGAGACGTGGATTCCAGGAAGCCGGCGAAGGAGGCGGCGAGGCCGTCAGCTGCCTTCTTGAAGTAATGAGCTTGGTCCGGGGAGAGGTCGATGGTGGCCTCGGCTCCGGGGGGCAGCTCGGCCATCGGCGGGAGGGGGAGGGGGATGAGGTCGATGAGGTGGGCTATGGCCGGGGGGATTGGTGGCAAGCGAGGGATGTTTCTTGGGGTGGACAGGAAGGAGATACGGTGGCCTCTCATGGCTAAGGATTTGGAGAGCTCGAGATAAGGGATCATGTGACCGAAGGCCAGCCATGGGAACATGACGACGTGCAGAGGACGACGAGGAGGGCGATCAAGATCATCCATGGCGAGCGGCGATCGAACTGTAGTCAGAGTAAACTTTTGGTTTAATTGTTGAAATTGTGTTACTGATGGAAGTCTTGTCTTATATATCGATATTGATACGATATGTGCAATTAATATATGCCATGAGTGGATCATATTCCCTAAAAAAAAGGAACGATTCAGAATAGTTTGTGGGAAAAAAATGGAAATAAGATTGGTTTGGTTGGAGGCAGCGAGCCATGCTACATCATTCTCTTATCGCATCAGAACTTTTTATTTTATTTTTATTATTATTAGTTAAGTCCATGCGCTACTAACAGCGTTACAAAATATTAATTGAGCGAAAAATACACTAAATTTTCATCAAATTTTAGGGTATGGGGACTGGAGCCTAAAATCAACCCATTACCACCACCAAGTATATATTAGGAAGAAAGTATATTAACAGTCAATAGCAAGAGAATATATATTGAGAATCTAGAAAGGATATTTTAGTATTAAAACATATGTTAGACTCTAAGGGGGCGTTTGGTTGCTTGCATCAGTTGATGCAGTGCATCAGTTGATGCAGCATCAGTTGATGCAGTGCATCAGTTGATGCAGCATTAGCATCACCTGTTTGTTTGGTTGCTTGTATCAACTGATGCAGTATTAGCTCATTTTCTGTTTGGTTGGTATGTATTTCATCAGTTGATACAGCTGTTTTATATCATTTTTTTTCTTTAGCTGTTTTTTATTTAGCTATATTTTTTCTTTGACTATATTTATTAAATTACTGAGCACGTGCTAACTTAATAATTTCTTAATTATTAAAGTAAAAAAGATCAAGCAGGTGTGAGTATTAACCTAAAATCGTTTTAGCAAACTCTTAACTACAAAGTATCAACCAAATCTTGAACGACAGTGTCCAATTCTTTACTTATCTTCCGGGCTTAATTCGTTTATGATAATTTTTTTAATAAAAATCAACAAAAATACAAGCAAAAATAATATATTCATGTAAAGTTTGTTTCCCACGAATTTTCCGATTTTCTGGTTGGGTTTTCAGATTTTTCGGAATTCATATATTGATTTTTCGGATTTATTCAAGGTTTTATTAATTACGAAAATAATATTTTAATTCATATAGTGTAAAGTTTTTTCCCACGAATTTTCGGATATTCTGATTGGGTTTTCAGATTTTTCGGAATTCATATATTGATTTTTCAGATTTATTCAAGGTTTTATTAATTCCGAAAATAATATTTTAATTCATATAGTGTAAAGTTTTTTTTTCACGAATTTTCGGATTTTCTGGTTGGGTTTTCAGATTTTTCGGAATTCATATATTGATTTTTCGGATTTATTCAAAGATTTATTAATTCCGAAAATAATATTTTAATTTATATAGTGATGCATCAGCTGATGCTGCATCAGCAGAAACAGCCATTTTGGCTGCATCTGCTGATGCAGCATCTGAGCCTCTTTTTGCATCAGCTGATACATGCATTAGCTGATGCATTGACCAACCAAACACAGATTTGTATCAAAATGCTGCATCAACTGATGCATGTATCAGCTGATACATGCAACCAAACAGCCCCTAAATGTTTTAAGAAAAAAATATCCGATATTCTGGACAAATATTTCCTTCTCGGAAGCCTAAACACCAATTAAGACTACCCTACTCGTTATCTCTCTTTATATGACTCAGATGTCACATATACATAGTTTTATATGAATCATAAGGCACATCATACAAGTTACTTTATAAGATAGATTTGGAGGATGTCGAGTTAATTTGCTGATGCAGTATGCCAAATGCATTCGCAGGAATTTTATAGTTTTCTCAAGAGTATGCTTCAGATAAGCTGGCTCGGGTTGCATTTTGTTCCACCGTAACCAATTTACTAAGGATCCACTCTATTTTCTGATTTCATAAACAAATTATATGACGATATAAAGCTAGGTAGGACATCTAGTCACAGTAACGGGAAAATATCAACGAGTGTAATATGGACTCGTCATCTTTTCTTTTCTTTTTTGATTAGATAAGCCCGTGGGCTGCGGAGTCAAAAAGAAAGAAAATGAGTACAAACACTCAGCTAAGTGGGATGAAAGCATCCCCAAAACTGATGAGGCCATGGCATCCGCTAAGCGATTGAACTCCCGCGGAATGTTGACAAACAAAGCTGCATTCAACTCAGAAGCTAATCTCCAGATAGAGGAAATAACAAAGACGAGATCCTGTGGCCAAGCAAGTCTCCCAGACACATATCCAATTCCAATCAGAGAGTCTGATTCAAGAATGACTGACCTGAGACCTCTTCACTTTAACTCCAGCAACCCTCCATCCATTGCCCGTAGTTCCGCCTCAACGACAGACTAAGAACACGCCTTGGCAGCCCAACACCGGGTGTGGGAGACGCCGTCGGGAAAGAACACTGCTGCCTGTATCTGGACCACGAACTGCAGCATCCGTGCGCAGGACAGCAGAAGCACCATCAACTGTGCAAGAAGCTCGAACTGGGCGACATGAAACTGCGAACTCTTTGACTTGCCTAGAAATGAGGCGGGCCAGGTCGTCGGCAGTAGAGAACTGATCATTGAAGACGCCTACATTTCGATCCTTCCATAACCACCACAGTGTGTACCCCGCCCAAGTCTTGTGCGCCGTCAAGGTCGAGCGAGGGGATGCTGACATAAGCCTCCAACACGCATCTAGAGACAAGGGGCAAGGACGCCCGCACGATACTCTAGCCAACACCTCACGAGAGAAACGACAATCAAAGAAAAGGTGACCCGGAGTCTCCACCTCGACCCTGCATCTAAGGCAGACAGGATCAGGGATGCAGCCAAAGTACCAGAGGAAATCGGCAGCCAAAGCACCCGATGCCCGACCGGAGCTGTGAGGACCTGTCCCTCCATTCCTGGGTCGACCGCCTGGGTCGGACCCGTGGCTTGTTGTGGACCACAAGGGCAATTTTTGGTAAATTACGCATTGTCGGTTTGTTTCAACCCGCGTGTGCACACACAGCTTCTGATTGATGATTGTGTTTGACTAGATCCGTTTAGGGGGGTTTTTGACTTGTGGATCGATCCAAACTGGTGTTGGATCGATCCAGTCAAGTCTTGGATCGATCCCTCTTGGCTTGGATCGATCCCTCTTAGTTTTCGATCGATCCATTTTCGCCTTGGATCGATCCGGATACTGTAGCAGGGCAGTTGAGCTTGTAGCAGGGCAGTTGAGCGGCGAGGACGGCCGGCATGGCCGTCGCTCTCCGTTGTCAGAGGAGAGGACCTCTCCTTCACCTTCCCCCTCCTTCCCCGGGCCTTCCCCCTCACTCTTCTCTTTCCCCTCCTTCCTTCCTTCTTCTTCTTCCCGCGGGCTCTGTTTCCCCTGTTCTGGCAGCCCCTTCTTCTCCTCTTTTCTCCCCCCTCCGGCCACCGTTTTGGGAGCTTGAAGGCTCGTTGAAACCGTGGCGGCATGAGGAAGATCTCTGGCGTGGTTTGGAGCTGGGTTGGTGACTGTTTAGCGGGGAATCAACCGAGGAGTGCGTTTCCGGTAGGTGTTCTACCTACGAGAGTTGTTTATGGGTTTCTCTTAGTTTAGCCGTTAGATCTTGCTGTACTTGTATTGTTAGATGCATGTTGCTTAATATAATCTCTGGTTTAAGTTTCATGAACTTTGGTTAAGATTTTAGTAGGATTTATGCATGCTTTATCTCGGATTTTCCGGTTTCTGCTGAACAGCCGGTTTGCGACACATTTTCCGATTGGTATGTGTATTATCTTGGGTTGTGATGAGAATAAGAGTTGTAGAGCTCTGCGTTATCTTTCCATTCCAGTTTATTTCGTATTTTTCCGATTTTTCTATGAATTGTGGTGATTTTTCTCGTGGCCTACGACGAGGCTGATCTGAAGCTGGTATGAAGCTGTTTGGATCGATCCAAACATTCCGGATCGATCCAAAAGCTGTTTGATGAGGTTTTGTGGACTATTTTTAGTGATTTTGATTAGTGTTTTTCTGGTAATAGAACCGTTGGATGTTTCCCGATTTTGGATATGTTGATTCCAACATGTAGATCTACTAGAGTCTAAGTTGAATCTTGAATCCGACGTCGTTTGGATGTCGGATCGACGGGGTCAACTAGCTGCTATGTAGAGAATGTTTTGGTGCTTTCATATAATAATATATGTTCGGATTATAATATTATATTTTACTTTTCTTCGGTTTTCGGGGTTGCTTCCCATTGCAGGAGTTCGCGATTGACGGTCGTGGTACCGTCGTAATGCCGGGACCCGCTGCGGATCGGCTGGCAGCGGTTGGTAGTACCGCTGCAGCGATCCTGTTGGACTTGTATGCTGCCTTGACATACTGTTGCATGCATATTTTCTCTTGCTTGTGTATGTTCATAGCATGCATTCTCTGTTGTGCATTAGTTGCATGGTTAGGGCGTGGGTGATTTGTGGATTGCCGTCCCGAGGCTGGAAGCTCGGATTTAGCCCTAGGACCGGAGTTGGGTAGTTAGGACTCGGTTCGAATTGTGGTGTCCAGTCAAACTTGATGATAGGCTTAGATGACTGGTACACATGTTGCTTGATGATTATAGAGGTCGTGTCGGCCTTGAGTTGGATGTTGAGGTGTAGCCCGTGTTCCACTGTGTTGACCGTTGAGTAGAGAGGTTGACTACTTAGCGGTGCTATTTCCCGCCTACAGTGTCGTTCCCTGCTTGTGGGCCAGTAGTGTTGTTTCCTGCTACTGAGTGTGACCAGACATGTGACCAGCTCGGCTGGAAGACCATGATCGTGGGCCTCATGGATACGTGGTGGGGTTATGGGGCCCCTGTGTACACCAAGGTCTTACTTGAGGGCGACACTGTTGCGTTCCCCCTTCCTTCTGTGTGACGTAGTGTAGAACCCTACTGAGCTTTATGCTCACTCCTAACCGGGCTGCGTTTTGCAGGTGCAAGCGCCAGCTCTTCTTCGGTAGCCCCTACCAGGCAGGTGTTTGGTGGCGCGGCGGCGTCTGGCGGGGTCTGAGGATCGGTGATCACTTTCTACACTTTTGTTATAGTTAGTCTCATACGGGAGTATGATGTATAAACTATTGTAACCCCTTTGAGGTTTTTGAATATTGTATTATATCTTTTGAGGTTTTAAATTATTGTATTATTCAGGGGTGCTTATGAACTGTTTAATGAAACCAGTAAGTTAGACGAAACCCCTCGCCATTATTTTCCGCATTTAGTTAGGTTCCGGTTCGCGTCGTCCGGCCCGGTTGGGCTTCCGCGGGTCGGGGCGCGACAGGAGCCTTCCACATGTTTCAACCACCCCACCGTCCCTTCCTCCCCAATCCACCTAGCCCCCTGATCCAGCCAAACATAGATAGATGCAGCGGAGATCTGACCCCTACCATCAAACATCCAACGTGTTTGATCCGTGGAAGAACTCCTCAAAATTCTGGTCTCCCGGATAGCATCTGCCATATCAGGGTGGAAAAACTCAGAGAGCAAGTCCTCTCGCCAACGTCCCGTCTCCTCCAATAGGTCGCAAACTTTCAAATTTGTCGGGATGCTGGTAGAAAATGTCACACCCCGACCCAGAAAACCCATCCAGATCGAGGCGTGAGCCACCTAAACCTATGTACATCATCAATTGGCGCATCAAGATATAACTGCTATGAATTTAAACAATTCAAATCCTCAAGTTGATAAAAATTTTGACAGAATCCCCTTAATAATTACAACACAAGAAACCTGTACATTTTACAATTTCAACATTCTCACATTCCTCAACATTTATATCAAAGAATATTACAATATTTCTCAAATACAACTGGATGAATAATCATATAATTATATCCTTGTATACATCATGTTATACATCAATTTGTACATCATTGATTAAAACAATAAATTATCTGTAGAAGAACTCCTCGAAGCTCCAAGTCCTCGATCACCCCGAAATATCAATCTATCTTCTAGAAGATCACCTGAAAGAAGGAACTGCATCGACCTTCATCGCCGATGCAACCCAGGTAGGGTGAGCAACAATGCCCAGTAGGGTTCTACTCTACGTCGCACAGAAAGGAAGGGAAACTGCAATTGTGTCGTTCTCCGCCTGAGCCTAAGGTATGCCAAGGGGCCCCATAACCCCGTCGATTCCCGAGGGCTCCTGTCCAGGTCCCACCCTCACCCAAGAACAAACGAGAGGAAACACAGACTGCGGGCTCCTGTCCAGGTACCACCCTGCCCAGTCATACCATCTCTCGCGGGGACACATAGGTCAGGGACATCGACAACCATCCTTAGCGATTGGCCTTGGAGACCCGACACGACCTCTACACCTCAAATACAAGAATAATCCATAGTCTACTATAACAGAAACCTCAAATGATATCAAGCATTATCATTGATGACAATCACGTCCTAATCCTCGACTACCCAAACCCCGGTCCGAGGGCTAGATTCGGGCTACCCGAGAACCCCGGATCGGCGATCGAAACCATCGCCTACCACCTAGCCTTAATGCTTCTAATGCATACAACATGCATGAGCCTATACAAACAACTAGGCCTAGGTGTCTCTACATGCCAAATCATCATTCAATTGTCCAGTAGCTTATACAGAAGAACCAAACCCTGTTTTCATGAATTCCGACAGCACAACGGCGCTATAGCAAAGCCGCGGCTAGAAGCCGGTATCAACAAGCCAAAAGGCTACAATACACCAAGACACATCACTTACAGAGAAAGAATCCGAAAACGAGGCACACTGTCGGCCCATAGGTTTATACATGATACAAGAGTATATGATTGACATAATTGAAAATTACTAATCCGACATCCACTTCAAAGGGAGGGAAGCAATTTGACAGACAGCTAAGATCGAAGCCAGAACCCCCAACTCAATTCTAATAAGGTTGGTACATTTATATATTACATATATATAAGTAAAATATGCTGGTAGACTAATTGCAAGAAAGGATAGCTCTGCATAAATAACACCGAGGGCTACACATGCATAAATCCTTCGAAATTCCTCTAGAACAAGTGTGCATGCTATCTAGCATCCCTATTAGTCTTATGCAAGAAGAACGAAGTAGCTAAATTGAAGGAAAATCAATATTTCAGCCAAAACTCCAAGCTTTTATAAAAAGTCCAGTTTCGTCACAGATCAAGGAATAATTCACTGTAAATTATAGGAAAGTCCGAAAATTACGAAATCAGCGGCAACCAAAAGATAACTCGATGATCTACAACTCTCATCTTGAAAGTTACACGAGATCATGCTCACAAAGTTCAGAAACTGAGCTTGAATCCGGCTGTTCATCCAAGAACAGGGCATCTATGAAATCCGGAAAAACTGATGGATAAAACTCCATTGAAACCACATCAATGATCAATCAAACCTTGGTCAGTTGGAATCCAATCCTAGGGAAACAAGGTAGAAGAGGAAATCCCCAAAGAATCCGGTTCAAACCTTCTCAAACGAAATCCAAAATCTAAGAATCCGAAATCAGCAACTACTCTAGCATGAAAAGCAAGGAATAACAACCAAACAATGAAAAGAACAACCCACAATCACTACCTAGAACTGAATCAAGGATTCAGGTAGGAAACCCCTTCGATCAACAAAACCAAAGCAGGAAATGAGCAATCTCATCAACAAACCATGCAAACCCATCGAAACCTTACCACTGCCGCAAGAGGAGAGAAGATCTCATCGGAGATCTATCAAAACCCAGCAAAACGGAGGAGAAGAAGAGGTAACAACACAGTAACCTTAGCTAACAAACCTCGACGGAGCAGCAAGGATGCAAATAGAGAACATAAAAACTGGGGAGGGGAAATCTCATCAATACACATCACTAATCCGTAGATACAAGGGCAGCAAACAAAGTCCAACACAATCCAACAAATTCCAACAGACTCCAGCAAGAATTCGGGAATGCGAGCAAAGCATCCGAGAGGAGTGGGTAGCCTCACAGAGATCCTAGGCTAGCATACATCTCGACGAAAACAGCAGAGGAAGAGAGAAAATATTCCTCGATCCGGAAACAGGGGAAGCAACAATCACCAACCAGTCAACCCCAAGGAAGAGAAGAAGGAAGGGATATCCTCAAAACAACCCATCGGAAGCCAAGAAATCCAGAGAGAAAACCAACGAGAAATCCCATAAGAAATCCAAAGAGATTCACAGAGAAATCCACAGAGTCACCAACAGTCCAAACCACAAGCATCGAACCGATCCTACTCTAAGCTAGTAGAGTCTAAACCAAGTTTAGGGAAGAAGCCCTACCTCTTGCGTCGAATTCGTCTTCTCCTTCCTCTTCTCCGGCCGTGCATCACCCCCGAGCTCGAGATCTCCGCGGCTCGCATGTCGCCGCCGATCATCATTGAGAGAAACCCAGCCACCGCCGTCCTCCATCGCCGCTGACGTCGCCAAGTCCTCCTCCAGTCGTCGTCCGGCCGCAGGACTCTCTCCTCTCTCCCCGATTTGCTGGGTCGCGCCGCCTCTCTCTCGATCTCTCTCTCTCAATCGCGGCTGAAGACCTAACGGGAGATGGGTTAATTGGAGCCTTAAGTACTAATGGCTTAAGATTAGATCCTGGCCGTCCGATCGGCCAGATCTGATCCCATAAGCTCAAACCTTGATCTAATAAAGATCTTCTGGTCTAGGATTCCCCTGATGATCTAATCAAGCACATACATCACCACATGGCCGTGTGTGCACAACGCGTGTGTGAAACCAACTCCGCAAAGGGTAATTTACCAAATTACCCCCGGGGCCGCAACGATCAAAGGGAATCGCGAAGCAATGCCAACCAAGCCCAAAACCAACAGAGCCAGACCCTCGACCGACGCGGTCGAACCGGGTTGGAGGTACAGGTCCTCACAGAAAAAAGAGAGGGAGATCTCGCCAGTGGGTGCTCCAGGACCCAACGATCCTCCAAGACACGTACCTGCCCACGATCTGCCGGCGTCCAACGTAGCCCATCTTGAAGCTAAGCACGATGCCCTACAAATGCGGCGCCAGTGTGAAGAGCATCTATTAGGGATACATCCGCATGGCAAGTTACCTGACCACTTGTATTTGGCCCGTGTAAGCCTTGCCCAGATTGAATTTGGCTCTAGGAGGAGACAAGCCGCTCTCTTTATCCTTAGCGAAAGCTGCCAAGTACCAAACCGTCTCAAGCCAAGCCCACCAGCTTCAATAGGGGAGCAAACCTGATCCCAAGCTACCCGCCCTGATCTCTTGCCGTTCCACAAGAAAGAGCATGAAATAAACTCTAGATCTCGGATCACCGCCTGTGGAACATGAGTCGCCAGAAAAAGATGATTCGGAGTAGCTTGAAGCACAGATTTGATCAACATGACCCGGCCTGCGCCCGCCAGCTTGAGAGAAGACCACTCATTCAAACGCCTTTGGAACGTGTCCTGCAGATCGTTGAACGCCGCCTTCTTGAGTCTTCCGGAGTCAACGGGGACGCCCAAGTATTCGAAGAAGTCCTTCACTTCCATCACCTTGAGCACACGAGAGATGCTGAGCCGCATGGGAGCATCTACAGACGGAGAGAAGCGGATGTGAGACTTCTCTTGGTTGATCTCCAGGGCGGACAGTGAGAAGAACTCCTCCAAAATGCGTAGGATTATGTGTGCTTCCCCAGCGGTGGCCTTCGTCACCAACAAACAGTCGTCGGCGTAGAGCATATGTGAGAAGACTGCCGGCTTAGTTTACAACACTTTCAGAATATGAAGCCCCGTAGGATGCAATTATCACGATTAGCGACGACTTAGTTTGTTTATTTCTTTTATCATGTATTTTTGTTAGTTATTCTTATACATTGGTATTTTGGTATTTTGTGTTAGTGAATGAGGTGGCCAATGTGCATTATGTATGTAGGCATTCTTCTGCCTTTTGAATGAGGCTTAAAAAAATTTTATGTCGCGCCCCGACCCGCGGACGCCAGACCGGGCCGGGACACGAGGGGGAAAACCTACAACTACTAGCCTCAACTGGCGAAAGCAGTTGAGACTAACACACAGCTGGCGGAAACAGCTGACAACAGGAACAAGGCGGAAGCAAACTCAACAACTTCTATTAATATCTATTACAAAACAGATATAACAGAGCTACACAAGGGTTCTAGTACAACAGACTTTACAAGGGATCAACACAGTCCCCAAAAAGAGCTATGACACCCACCGGGGTCTCCGCGAAGGCACAAACAAAACCCTCCTGACCCTCAGACATGGCCAGGAGCCGGCGCGCTGCCACGAGACGACCGAGGGGGAAGCACCGGAGAGGAGCGGGGACCTGCACCTGCAAACAACATAGTCCAGGTAGGAATGAGCAACAGCTTAGCAGGGTCCTACTCTACCACTCTCGCTAGGAAGACAACACCCAACGAACCAACTCTGAAGCGAAGTACTGAGGCTTGCCAAGGATCCCATAAATCCGGCAATAACCCGAAGGGCTCCTGTTCCAAGTACGCCCCTCCGACAACCGCTGCTCAGGGGTGGGCAACTCCGACAACCCCTGACACAGGGTGGACATGACGCTACTAGTAGGACACCCTTCTCCAAGCGGAATCTCCACACTTGGCCGAACGACCGTGGTTAAGACTACCATCTCTCAGTACTCCAAGCAACAGAGCCCACACGACCCCTAATTCTCGACCAAAGACTAAGTCTAGCCATGGAGTCCATCGATCCCATCGATGTCTCTCCCCCCCCAAGGTTCCTGTCCAACATATGTCCCTCCGATAGCCACTGCTCGAGGACTGGGCTACCTCCGACGGTCCTTGACACAGGGTGGCCAGACGATACCTGTAGGACACCCTCACCCATACTGGACACCAGCATGGGGACACGAGTCGGGGTAACGGCATCCACCACCTAGCCTTTGATCACCGAAGTTCACGAGTCAACCCCACCCAGTAAAACCTAGCATGTCTAATGCACAGGAAGCAGGGCAGGATATGAGTAGGGAAAACAGTAACAAACAGCACAACAGGGGTACACCTTCGGCCCATTTATACTATCACTCCCGAGGGTCATGACTCCTTCGGTTCACCACAAAGCAGTAAAGGGCATAACCCATGGCCCATTTATACTAAGCATTCCCGAGGGTTCATTACTCCCTCGGTTAACCACAAAGCAGTAAACAATAAGCATGATAAGCAGCATGTTAAGCCCTGAGGGCAAAACCGTCAAAACCACGTGTATGCGCAACCCCGTGGGCAAAACAGCACTTAAAACAAGTAGAAACCCTCTCTGCACCGAAGGAGATCGATCTCATATAGAATGAGATCGATCTGCTTCGAGGCTAGAAGCACCCGTCCTGGTCTCCCCAACGGGATCGATCTCCACCCATATAGAGATCGATCTCGTAGGTGACGTAGGGCACACTGACGCCAGCCGCCAAGAGATCAATCTCCCTCCCAGGGAGATCGCTCTCGCTCGGGCGGGCTGGGCCACCCCGACCGAGATCGATCTCATCCCATGAGATCGATCTGGATTGGGTTCACTGGCGGCCGGACGGCGAGGAATACCACCGGAAACCTCAACCACACCTCACCAAACTAGGTGGGCTGGTAGATCCAAGTGCCACGAAGCTCCTCAAGGCTTCAAAACCGGAAAACATCAACTCCACAAGAAGATCTATCGAAATCAAAACCGGATTTCAAACCCTCAAAAGAAACCGGAGTCTTTGAGTAAGAACCCTACCTCCACAAAGCTGCTTCGATCCACGAAGCCTAGCCTAGGATCTTCCTCACGCCGTCACGGTTCAAACGAGCCTTCAAGCTCCGAGAACGGTGGCCGGAGGAGGGAGAACGGAGGAGGAAAGGGGCTGCCGGAACAGGGGAGGAAAAACAGAGCCGGGAGGAAGAAGAAGAAAGAAGAGAAAGAAAGGAAGGAGGAGGGGAAGGGGATAAGGCCGGGGAAAACCGGCGAAGGCGGGGGAAAGGCGAAGGAGGGGAGCAAAAGTCTCCCCTCCCCTGACAGGGGAAGCGACGGCCATCGTCGTGGCCGTCCTTCGAACGCCACAGCCAACGACTTCCAGGCACAGAGAGATCGATCTCCATTCCATGCAGATCGATCTCCATTGCCCAGAACGACAACCTTGGGCTGAGACCCAAGCCCAAGCCCAGAACTTCCGATCCCGGGTCCACCTAATCTTTCTAAACAAACACAAGCACCAAACAAGGTCTGTATGTGCACACCCAGTGTGAAACGACCGCCAAGGCGCAATTTCCCAAATTGCCCTTGGGTCAGCAACAAGCCAAAGGAAAAAGAGAGGCGGGTCCTCACATTTTAAGCCCCCACTTACTTAAATTTTTAAATCCGCCACTGAGTAGAAGGGTCCGGTGAGGACGGTGATGTTGCCGCCGAAGGCCAGGCCGAAGGTGACGGCGGGGTTTAGGAGGCCGCCGGAGATGTTGGCCACCATGGCGACGCCCACGAACAAGGCAAAGGCATGGGCTAGGGCGATGGCCACCAGCCCGGCTGGGTCCAGCGGTGCGTCCGTCGTCAGCTTAGCTGAAACAAATTAAACATCACAACCTATTATAAACTCATCTAGCTAGCCTTTTTTTTTCCTATCGGTTTAATTAAGCTTTAAGCTTTTGGGTTAAATGGCACTTCGAAGACTCACCAAAAGAAATGCGGATCCGACGCCGGCAAAGACAAAGAGAAGAGTGGCGATGAATTCGGCGAGGTACGCCTTGAGCGACACCGCGCTGAAGGAATCACCGAAGCTTCCGATTGCGAGGTTCATGATTTTAGATCAGTTATAAGCTTCTGAGCTTGAGCTTGGATTCTCAACATAAGTTCATGGGCGGCTTTATAGCAGTGTCTCAAGTGCTGAACAAGCTTAATTCGTTGGCACCAGCATCCATTTGGCCCACTTACATATATATACAATACAATACGATACGATATATATAGCTCAAAATAGTGATGATGCCAGGAAATTGATAGCAATTGGGTTCAATTACTTGCGTGACAGGAATCAAACTATAGCTCCAAAGGCAATAAGATGAGAAGATGATGTGGCCTCTCTATCTTGAACTGTTGTTCAAAATGCATGTGAATGTTTAGCCCACCAATTTTTTTGTTTTTTTTTTTTTGGGAAGAAAAATCCGACCTTTTATCCTTATTGGATAATGCCATTTGTGTGAATAATCCTTGAGGCACGTTCAACATAAGATTTGTCTAGTCCATGCTAGCAATTAGTTATTTATGTTATTCTATAACGACGTTATTATTACAGAGTATGTTTAGTTATTCAAATCATATGGGTTTTGAGGGATATCAGGGAATCTGGTCAGCATATTCTGGAATACAGGGTGGAAGGATGGGAAGTATTAGGTAATGTTCTAGGTAGTGGTTTGGGGTGTGCTATCTTGCTTACCATATATGATGTATTATCTCGTAATTATTATTAATATTATCATGGTCGGTTTAAATGATTCTCTCGGGTTTGGTATTTCTTGAATCAACCATGCTTCTTAAAATCTTAATGGCCCCATCTTCTATTAGAAGAATACTCTCCAATTAGGCGGGCTCCAATTGGGGCAGGTCACAATATATGGGCGAGGTTGGATTAGTACTGCATTACACAATTCAGCCCATATCGGATGCATGGCCGGCTAGTAACAACAATGTTGGACTGGATCGGTCTCAATATAGGCCAGGACGTGATCCAATGGGCCACTACTACTACCCATTTAAAAGCCTCATTCGACAGAACAATGGTCCAGGTCAGTTGGGCTGGGTCAATGGGCTACAACCCATTAAAACTATCATTAAGCTCAATTGAAACTAAACAAGCCAAACTTGAACGTCAAACCTAAGCCCGAAATTAATTTGAAGACAATCCCGACCAAAAGCTAGACTCGATTGGGTTTAAGATTCAATATAAGTGGAACAGAGTTTAAAATACTCATGGTCATTGAAAACATGAAATAGGACTATAGGAGGGAAGATTTGAAACCAAATGATGATAGGGTTGCGAATGATCATGATTTCTTATAATATTTTTTTATGACAACCAACAAGAAGTGTTACTATGATATGATATAATCCCTACAAATAATGTGTATTGACATTTTGGAGTTTTTGAGGGGGTAATATGCTATATTATCTCAACAACAAAAAAAGTTGTGTGTGTGTGTGGGGTTGTGTGTGTTCCCCCTTTTAAGATTCTTCACATCCGATCTAGTATTTGGAAGTCTCCGATTTGCTTGTGTTGTTTGGAGGTGTCTACATACTCGGAGCGAGTGGCATCATCCAATTTTCTTTATCCGGAGAATCTACTGTCTCTCCTCTTTTATGGGCTGTGAACTAGAATCTTTGTTATAGCCCAATAGGGACCCACGACACCAATAATTTAATGCGAGATAAGTGGGGGCCTGCCTCCTTTTTTCTGATCATATCTCTCCAGACTCTGTTCATGATAGTTCTCTGTTTAAGAACAAGTTGACATGAAATACACAACAAATTTATCGGGGAATTTTTTTTTATTTAAAGATCCTATATTAGGACCAGAAACGTTGTCATAACCCATCCAATTTTTTTTAAATGATCATGAGTTCTCACATATGAATAAGATTATTAGAAAATATTAATTTTTATTTATACAATATAATACTAACAAACTCATAGCGGGGCTATAAATGCATAACTCACGGTATCATATGAGATGGAGTTGGATTCAAGTTAAAGTTTGAGTCTTTAACCCCACTGATACCTGCTCCAAAAAAAAAAAAGAAAAAAAAAAGAAAAAAAAAAGAGAATTAAAAGTTCAAGTTGGGTCCACTGAAACATAAGTTTGCTAGTTGAGACAAAGGACAAAACAGTGGCACAGCTCAACATTTTGGCCTTTGGTGTTTAGGTGGGGGCAATTGTACATCTGCGTGTAGTCATATGAGTAGTCCATATGAGTAGCAGCAGTTTTTGTGCAGTTCCAGTGCTCATTGTTTCTGCTGCTTTATTTCCAAGTGTGTTAATATTTGGAGTATTCTACTGAGAGTCTGAGATGTCTCATCGTTTCCTTGAGAACTAACTCTCATCATACTTAACTATATATATATATCTGTGACACATCTGGACATGCAGCGTAGGATTGAAGGATTCTTCTTATTGGAGGATCCGGTTAACTCATCCAACGGCTCAGATGGAAAACCCATCATCATCATCATCATCATCAGCATCATCATTTTCTCCGTAGAAAAAACTACTAGCTGGAATAGGATTGATTGAACTAGTTTTGGGAAAGATTATATAGGTTGCCAATATATATGCCTAACATTTTTATGGTAAACTTTGCGTTGGTTTCTTAGTTGGAAAGCAAAGTTGATTTGAAGTATGAAAGTTGCGTAAAATTGACTTGACTTGTCTGATTAGGATTAAGATTTAAGAGCAACCAACCATTATGTCACTATATATATATATGTTAGAGAACAACCAATTAAGAGCAACGACTCTTCTACTTTATAGTGAATTTTTTCCCTGATATTTTTCCATCAGTGATCTCCAAGCTGCAGGTACTCTCCTATCTAGTGGCCTATCATCGATCTTCTCGCTTTTGCATGTCATTAATTAGAATATAGTTTTCTTTTTTCTTGAAACATACAATTACGGCCCGTTTGGTATGGGTTTAGAAAAAAGGGGGAAGGGGCTAGAGCCCCACATGCAACAGATTATTTGACTATATATCTAGACACACTGTTTCGGGATAAAAAACCCAATATAAACTGCTATGGTCCTCACCTTTCACAACACAACACCTGTCTCCTTTTGCCAGCCCGACACATGAGAAAATCTCATCATTTCCCATGATGCTCACCCTCTCTCCTTTCCTACAGCATACACATCCTATCCACGTGTCATTTTTTTGCTATGGTCCCCACCTTTCCCAACACAACACTTGTCTCCTTTTGCCAGCCCGACACATGGGAAAATCTCATCTTAACCCATGCTGCTCACCCTCTCTCCTTTCTTACAGCATACAACATCCTATCCACGTGTCATTTTTTTGTGGCCACACGTGTTCAGGTCCTATGTGGCACCAGGTGTGCTACTAATGTCAGTGAAATTGCACATTTGCTGAGAAAATTCATCCTTTTTATGAATTTTTACTCAAATCATTTTCGCTGATATGGAATTTGTTCTCTCATGAATTTTTATCATTCCGAGAATGATAAAAAGGAATTTCCGAGAATGATAAAAATGAATTTTTATCATTCTTGAAATGATAAAAATGAAATTCTCGAAATGATAAAAATGATAAAAATTCATTTTTATCGTTATCGGAATGATAAAAATGAAATTCTCAGAATGATAAAACTGAATTTTTATCATTCTCAGAATGATAAAAATGAAATTCTCGGAATGATAAAAATCAATTTTTATCATTCTCGCTCGGAATGATAAAAATGGGATACATGACTTTTATTCTCATTTTTATCAATGATAAAAATGGCATTATCATTTTTATCAATGATAAAAATGGGATGCATGACTTTTTGATTATCAATGATAAAAATGGGATTATCATTTTTGTATTATCATTTTTATCAATGATAAAAATGGGATTCATGAGTGCTATGATTCTTATTTTTATCAATGATAAAAATTATTTTTATCAATGATAAAAATGGAATGAATGACTTTTTGGTTCTCATTTTCATCAAAGAAACAATTCAAGAGCTTCCCTCCCTCACCCTCCCGACATCCGACCACCGTTCTTTCGCCGCATAGACATTGGACAAGAGCACATAGTCACCGCAACCATTTGATCCCATTTCGGACAACTTTTGCGACACAATCTTGGCCATAACAACATTACTAGGGATCGAGACATGTTTTGGTTGCCTCGAGCCCTCATTAAGACTGATTCGCAACTTTTCAACTGAATCTTGCATCACTATGTGTGGATTTATTTGGAGTTGAACAACATCAGAGAGAGCAGAAGATACCCAAATTCCACTGATGTCCATAGTTTTCATACTAATTAAGAGACAGCTCAGTTCAGTGAACAGAATAACCTATGATTGATATACAACTTCATTTGCCAACACAGCAGGGCTTCAACTGAATATTGCATCACTACCTTGTTCTCAATCGGAGAGAGCAAAACATGACCAGATAAAACTCAAATCATTGCCGTACTTTACATGCTAATTTAAGAGACACATAAGCCCAATTTAATTGACAACCACAAGTTTACTCCTTTAAACAATAGCTATAGCACTCTAATATATGAATACTTTTCAGAGCTTTCAATCTTGTAGCAGGATGATGCTGTTTTCATGGCATGCGCGTCGTCCCGTAATCCTGATCTTTCGGAGGAGAGAGAAGGTCGCGATTGAGAATGAGGTAAGGCTGCTGATTAGATGAGTTTTTTTATCAAATAAGCTTTTAATAGGATTTTGGAATGACAAAGGTCACTAAATTGGGTATATCACCAATTAATCCTAGAAAAAATGGGATTAAAAGGGAAAAGGGTTAGAAAAAATGAGATTAATGAATAAGGATAAGAAAAAGTAGAGTGATAGTGGTAACTGGAATGAAGATAAAATAGTAATTATTACTTTTGTTGTTTGAGGATATGAGTAGGATCCGCTTTAACCCCATACCAAACAGGGGCTCACAGTGTGTTTGGTTGCAAGAAGTATATATATATATATACTCAGGGGCGGACCCATTCACAAATCGGGGGGCTTGGCCCCCCTTAATTTTTTTTTTAAAACTTAACCTTCTGTGGGCCCCTCGCCTCTCACCCTTACCCACAGTGCCCCTGCCCCCCCTCCTCCCTTGACCCCCCTTACTTGAGGGGCCGGGTCCGCCCCTGTATATACTAGAGACAAGTGACTTGCAAAAAAATATGATTCCTTGAAGTAGCTTTTTAGAAAGCATGGATCGATCAAATAGTCATTAATTTGGTTAAGATATATATATATATATATATATATAGAAAGCATAGGTAAGTATGAATAAGGAAAACACAGGAGTTATTTTCTAAAAAAATTAAAATAAATCTCACAACCAAAAACTTAAAAAGTTTCTCGAAATTAAGTACCTACTTGTTTCATTTTCTGATCAATATGCTTTTTTTTAAACTAAATACTTCACTTGTTGAGATTCATATGAACTGAAAGCAACGTAATCGAAATTTAATCCCAGCCAGTGATTAAATTATATTTTGTTTAAAGCTAATTTATAGTTATATAGCTACAGTAATAGCAGTCCTTCTATCTTCAATGTACGTAAAATAACAAATTTAATTACAAGATCCGTATGTGGTGCCAATTATTACATGTGCATCTATCGTCATCTCCAGTACCTCTTTCTTCTGTACACTGACGTGACTGAAACAGTACGTCTTGTTTGCTGAACTGTTCCCCCTTTCTCTCATTAACAACTATATATTACTAGGCTAAATTCTTCTTACTTGATCTGGAATTGTTCAACAACTTGAACCCTTCCCCAAATCCAAAGCCAAAGCCATACTCCCATAAATATGGTGTAATTTAGCTTTCACTCAACCAAATTCCCATATATTTCTTTCTTAGTAGCTAGCTTTTTGTCTGCATTTGTCCATCTGCAAGCAGCCAATGCCCCTCCTCTCACAACCTTATATTATGCTGCTGCATCTGATGCATGTGACTTTCTCTCTCTCTATCTCTCTCTCTCTCCCTCCTTAATTTCCTCTGCAAAAATGGAGATGGCAAAGCCCAAGTTGATCAAGTCCCCCATGAAAGCCATCCATCAAGCCATCACCAGATTCAGACCCAGTGCTCAAGCCAACTGCATCAAAGATGCCGGAGGAGCTGGCTCATTCAGAGGAACCATTGGAGTTGCAGGAGAAGTGGAAGAGCCTTGTGCAAGCTCCAATTCAATGTGCTACACACCTCCATCATCATCAACAACTGGCTCAAAATCTTATTGTTCCAATGACTTCAAAGAAGAGGACATGAAGGGGATTAATGTGTCCGGCGCCGAGCCCGAATTGGCGGTTCTGAGAGGCCCGGCGAACGTTGGCCGGTTCTTCTTCTCGCCGCGGAGCACCAAATCGATAATGGAGGAGGCCAAAGCCGAACATAGTGCGTCAGGGATGGCGGAAACAGGGGCGGCAGCGCCGGGATTCTACGAGGAGAGCACGGCGATGGCATTGGCATCCAACGACCCGTACTGGGACTTCCGGGTGTCTATGGAGGAGATGGTGGAGGCGCACCAGCTGCGGGAGTGGCCGCGGCTGCAGGAGCTGCTGCAGTGCTACCTGAGGCTCAACGAGAAGAAGACCCACAGGACCATAGTGCTGGCCTTTGTGGATTTGCTCATGCAACTCATGGCGCCACAAGACAATAAGGATGATGATCATGAGCTATGACGTACTACACCAATCAATCAATCATCATGATGCTGATCTGATGATTTGATGGTGAGTAGTAAGTAGTAACAAAGATGATGACTCTTCTTAGCTACATTGAGTGAGATTTTATTCTTTTCTGAGATAGTTATGATCATTAATTAATATAGCTACATAGCTGAGTAGTTATGCTGTTCCTTCATTTCTTATATGACTGTTCTCATCATGAGTTATATGGAGTGTTGAGAGTTATTAGACTATTAGTGCAGGGTGAGCTGAAAGAGAGAGAGATCGAGAGAGAGAGAGAGAGAGAGAGAGAGTTGCATGCCCTGTTGCAGCCTTGCAGTTACTTCAGTTCAGGACTTTAGCAAGCAGAGCCACATGACCTAAAGATCACCAAAAGATCCCCTGCCTCCTATCTGATCTAACTAACCCTCACCAACCCAACCACCCACCCCAGCTCTCTCTATCTCGCCACTGTTGTGTTTAATTTAGTTCAGACTGTTCAGTCGTGCTCACTGATGAAAGAGGGATAGCTAAAGTGGCAAATGGGCACTGGCCACCCAGTTATATTGTCTGCACATCATCATTTAATGGAAGGTGAGTCAGCATGTGCATTGCCTGACCAGCAAGCTGACCTTGCTTGACAGGTGGAACAAGGTTAATTTCATAGCCACATTCTGAATTCCGAGTGAGTCCTCCATTAATTTCATAAACCACGTGGCAGTCTATATCGCATCCCCCACGACCTGATCCATCACCACGATTGACCTCAGTAACCGGTACCCCAGGTGCGAGATCTATACTACGCTCCCAGAGAGCGAAATGGTAGGACGGATGCCATTCCATCTCTAGGTGGTGTAGGAGATCCAGGAGTTTTGGAAAGCATGGGTAGTTTTGTACCTTGTAATTAGAACTAATTAAAAAAAAAACTGGTACCCTACGCACGTAGGGCCCAAAATTATACTCTCCTCTCTTTAAGGCCCATCCAAACAAAATTTTCTACATGATTATATAAAGTCAAGAATTCGAACCAAGATCATGCAGAAGACATTTTAACAAATCAGGTGGTAACCATTCTTGCACATGCTACTCCACTGCCGTGATAATGAATTTGCTAAACTGAAATCCAAAATTTTTAACCCGCCTGGTGGTAGGGGTGTCCAACTGGGCCGGCCCGTGTAGGTTGGAGGCAATACACGGTCCGGCCCTGGTAAGCATCCGGATCGGACCGAGCCAGTGTCGGGCCCAATAGGTCTTCCACCCGGTCCGGTCCAATATGACCCTGCCCGGTTTGGAGATTAGGCTGGACCGGACCGGACTTCCGGTTCTTTAAAACAAAAAAAAATCATGTGGAGTCCCACTGCACCGGACATATTCATCTCTCGCGCGGCCCATTACACCAAACGACCACCACGCACTCCGCGCGGGGGACCACCCCCATCTCTCGCCGGATCCGAGCCCTTCCTCGCCACAACGACCCTCCTCCGACCCCGTCCAGGCGGGATCCGCCGTAGAGCCGCCCTGTCCCTCGCTAGCGGAGGTCTTCCAAGGGGATCGGGTGGATCGAGGCGACCGGCGGCGAGGTGGATGGATCGCGTGACGAGGAGGTTGGATCATGGACGACGGTGAGGTCGGTGAAGCTTGGGCGCGGGGATCTGGTGGTGTGGAAGCCGGTGGAGGTTGGAGGAGAGATCAAGTGGTGTGGAGGCATCGACGGAGGGAGCGGAGGGGTGCAGCGTGTCCAACTGTCCATCTTCTCTTCTCCGGTGACACCGCCGGCAATGAACACTCCACTACCACTCCACGCTACCCCAACCTCTCCGCTACCATTTCCCAGCAACCCACAGCCCCCCCGACACCTCCAACGACCTCGTAGCATCTCGTGACCTTCCACTACCCCCTGTGACGCCTCCAAGCTCCATTCCGGCGTCGTCCTCCTCTTCGATGGAACCCAACCCCCTCGAGCTCGAGCATGACCTCTCTCTCAATCCGGCGTCGCTATCATCGGAAATCGTTGCCTCCAGCCACCTCGACCTCCACAAGCTTCAGATATGGATATATGCAATCCCCCGATTCCTCCTTCTCCATTCCCGGTGAGATCTGGCCCGATCTAGCTATCGCTCGCCCTCCTCTCTGAACCCGGTGCTGCCACCACCTTTAACTCACCGCCTTCGACCTCTTTCCTCCTCCTAAACCCTAGATCCGGCAACATCTTCACCTCTCGACCTCTCCTTCTTCATCTTCAGCTCAAATCCACCGTTGCGACGGCTGTAGAGCGGTAGATGGAGAGATGGGGGCAGGGGGGAGGTGGAAGCGTCTACGAGGCGTGGCACTGGGGGAGGTGCTCGGAGGAGGATGACATCGACAACGGAGGTGGAGGAGAACCCGGCCCGCCTCCGGATCAGCGTTGGCTCCGGAGAGGAGAGGAGAGTAGGACTGGACCATAGGTGATTGAGTATAAATTATTTTTTTTAAAAAAATTCATTGGTGATCGGCTCCCCGCCGAGTTTTTGACCCTGGCCCTGAACCCGGATAAGGCCAGTCGGCCCAACACTCGGACCAGACTGGGCTATGGCCCAGGCGAGCCCGAGTTGGAGTCATACCGGGCTAGGCCATTTGGGCTTTTTGGACAGCCCTACCTGGTGGGCTGGGTTTGGGTCTAAACATTACATCGCTAACTCGCTAAGAAGGTGGGATTGGGCTGCACAAATATGTACCTATCGTGACGGATAATATCCATACTGGGCTGGGTCCGTGGACCAGCACGAATCCAATCCAAGTCAACCCATTACTCGGTTTACAAACTAAACCACTGTGGCTAGATATAACGCATCCGAACCACCCTAGCTTATGGTATCTTGAGCCAACTCTTCAAAAAAAAAAGATAGATTACAATACGTGTTTATCTTATACCTATCTAAACGGAAGGTGGGTGAACATACCAATCAGGCAATCATGATAGAAGAAAATATTTAATGAGAGCTTGGCATCATGTCAGTCCGCGTCCAGTTCCACTCAAAAGAGTGGCACATCATTATTTTTTATTTTGTTATTTGATCACATCATGAATAATATTTTGTTAAATTTCATCACGATGTTTGATATATATCAGTTCATTTTGATTTGAGATCTCATTAAAATCATTTAAACTTATTTGAAACTAAACTATACTTCCCGCTTAGAAAAAAAAAAAAGGTCTTCCAACTCACATTTATCTCACTAGGTCCGTTTGGATACACGGAATCCGCCGGGATCCCATGTATCCGGTGAACGCGCGGATCTCGCACCCTGCGTTTGGGTTCGGCGTCCGCTCGAATCAAGCAGACGCCACGGGATACCGCGGATCCCCCGGTAGCCAAACGCGCCCTTAAGTATCTTCTCACATAAAAATACATTGCATTGGCCACCTGAGAACCCAAATAAAAAAGCCTATATGAATGTGATATTTATTAGTGTATGGACGAAAAGGTATAACTAGAAATAGGAATTATTTTTTTCAATAATAGTATTTTAATAAAAATATTATTAATATATTCATGTGGAGAAAATATTGATGTGGATATGTCTCCTTTGATCACATCAGCGCCATGCTGACGTGACCTTTCATTTTTTTAATCTCGCCAATCAAGCCGTGGAGTTACGTCTTCAAGTTAAAAAATAAAAGGCCATGTCACCGTGGCGTTGACGTGGCCAGATGAGACATATCTCCATTAATATTTTCTCCGCATGTATAAATTAATAATATATTTTTAAAAATAATGTTATTTTTTTAAAAAATTTCCCTAGAAATAGTGTAACTGCCCAAAATACTTTTTGTATACATGGGGGTGTTGGCTTGGTAGTTGGCCTACAAACAAGATTAACACGTTCAAATTAGGCACTGTGAAGTCCAATTAGGCACTAAGATGGTCCAGCTACGTTTCTTAGTATCACATCATGTGGATGGATGGTAGTTATAGCTAAGAATAGGATCCATGGACCATGGGCACCTAGGATTTTCCTCTGAGGTATGAAGATTGAGTTCCAACCATTTCTATTTCTTGATCAGTAGTTTTTCTTGGTCAGTATGTTTTCACATCACACAAGATAATTTAATCTTATCATGCAATTCTTAACATTGTAATTACTTAGCCTTCGGGCTTATCTTTTAAAAAGAAAAAGAAAAAAAGAAGAAGATAATTTAATCTTATCATGCAATTGTTAACATCGTTCATGACCTGATATCTCCAGTATTCATCAATTTTAGTATTGTTACGGATGCATTGAGTTTGCCCACTTGAAGTACAAAATTAATGAAAACTTGAAGTAATATCTAATGTGCAAATTAATCAAAGTTAGGCAGGCAGATTCTGTTAGTCGAGTTCTTATCAACAATGTTGAAGTTGGTATCAATCCCTTGGACCCAACTCATCCATGTTTTATAAAAAAAAATCCCGGGATACTTGATCAACACCAGTTTGCTTCCAAAAAAAATATTGCCCAGTCACTCTCATGTCTATATAAAATACCATAGAGAAATCAGCAGGCAGCAAATCCAAACAACCACCAGAATAGTCTAGGAGGACACACTACTTGGTGACATATGATTCATAGTTTTAATAGAGCAGAAGAGCATGATGGGATCTTTCATTGAAGTAATGAACTTTTGAAACAATCCTATAGAGCAATGCCATATATAGCATCCAAAGAAATGATCCCCTCAGCTGTACCACCAAAGTTTTAATGAAGGAGCTCCTACAATGCCACATCATAATTTCCACTGGCATTTTCCATGGCAAACCACACAGTTAGGTGCTCAAGCTTGTTACTTAAGTAAACAATTCTATACATCCCATAGGAAGCTGTCTTACTGCTTCAACACTAAGCAAGTCCTCGAAGTTCATATATCGCGAAAGAAAACTAAAAAGTTTGAGTTGTACACAATGAACACCTGAAGCTGCTGTCATTAGAACCCAACCTTCGAGAACTCAATCAGCCGATAAAGCTAAACATCTGCTAGATGACACCGTACCAAACAAATCTTTGAACTAAATGAAAGTTTTCAAATGGTAATGAGGTCTAAAATTCAACAGCTAATTGATTATTATTTTCTAGATAACCAGATGGAATCCATATGAGACCAATTCATAGGCACTGTACAAGAGTTGAGCCTCCTATCCTATGATTCCTATCCTCTGCCCTGCAGCATAAAATAAGATGTCTCTCTCAGCTCAGATGAACAAGAACCACGGCTGCAAACTAAAAGAAAAAACCTAACCATGACATCACAAGAAAGAACAGCCACCCATATACTTAACCACCTGTAGTAAAATATAACATTCAGCTTAGCTAATGATAATCGACATAAAAAATTCTTTATACACTGATGCAAGATAGATGAAAAGGATGCCATCATCAAGATAACGATAAACAGAAAGATCCATACTTGTTGGCCAGTTCAAAGTTCACAAAAATAGTCAGACATAGCTAAACATTCAATCAAACTCAATTTGTTCAAAAGCCTCTTATTGCACAAAAATCTCACAACCATACTCCTATCCCTACAAAAAAGCTTATGATCACCAGTATTACACATAACTATACCAGAAGCTGGCATCCACCAAGATCTGTACATACTTATCTCATCAGAGAATTATCCATGTTTTAGTCTAAATCTTTCAACTTTTTATAGTTATTGGCTTAACAAATCACACAAGCATTTGGATTCTCCTCGGCGCTATGGACAATGTATTGTGTGGTCAGATGAGGCTTGTAGTCCTGGTAGGCCTTGACGAGCTCCGCGATTTGCTCGTTCACATCCTTCTTCTTGGCCGGCTCATCCTTCTTCTCTTCCTTTTTGGGCTCCTCCTTCTTCTTCTCCTCCTTGGCCGGCCCAACCGATACAATAACTGGGTGCCAGTGCTTCTTCTTCAGCTTCTCCACCACATCCACGGGGTCGACCGCCCCTACCACCGTCAGCTTGTGTTCTTTTATGTTCACCGAGATCTCATCGATCCCTGCAGAGTCAGTGACATATGATCGAACAGTCAGCGGACCCTTTTTCTTTCTCTAGTGATTCAAGAATCCAATTCTCAGTACAAGTATGAAGCAAAAGAACATCAAATTTCAAGAATCAAATGGTTGCTTCTCTGTTGTAACTCAAAGAAGAATTTTCACAAACCTGGAAGGGCTGAAACGGCTTTTATGGCCTTCCGCTTGTCGTTGTCATCATGAAAGTCCAATTTCACAATAATTTTCTGCAGGTACCCAAAAAAGTTCAAAATCCAAAAAGAAGCGGCCTTTTTTATAAATCACAAGAAGAAGATGATTTACATAAAGCAAGCAAAGAACTCTGGCCAGAAAAGAAAGAAAGAAAAGAAAATTCCCACATATACTTCGATTCCCAAACAGAAGCAACAAAGCAGATGCACCTAAAAGAAAATTCCACCACTACCAACATGAATCAAAAGATGGAGGAATCACATGAAACCAACCTTCATAGCTCTTGATCCTGAAGACCAACTAAAAGAAACTCCGAAAAAGATAAGTAGAAAGATTGAGAGAAACAGAGGACCTGGTAAAGTAGGAGAATATAGATGAGTGTGAGTGGCTTGGTCTTGGGAAAGAGAGGGGGTATATAAAGCCGGTGGGTTTGGAGCCGAGGCCTCGTAGTCGTATTCATCGTGGCGCTCAAGCAAACGAAGGAGAGAGGGTGGATGCTTCTTTCATTTGCATTTGGTCTAGTCTTTTTGGCCCTTTCTTTTCTCGTTATCCGTCGTCATCCTAGCGAAGTAGCGAAGACTCTTCCCAATTCCCCTTTGGTAGACGCAGTCAACACTAATAAAGCGTCTATAAGACGAAGCCGGTGGGATTGTTCCTAAACCGGAATTAATGTTAGATTACCGATTGGCTCAGATTTTTTGCTATATATTGGATTTTACTTTACAATCTTGCTTTCGCCTATATATATTCTCAAAAAATTAATCTTACTTTCTATATATTCAAACAAAATTATTGAGGTTATATGTCCTTTGGGATTATATTTTTCGGACTATGGTTCTCATCGTGATTCAAAAATTACCATTCCTTGCAGTCACATTAATTAGCTGTCATCATATGAGTGGTTCAATCTTATGTTGTCTATTGGGTTCTCTCTTCGACCACTATTTTCTCCACCCATATTGTTTTTAGTAAACAGTCAAAAATTTCTTACAAAGTGAATCATAGTTCTCTATTTTTACACACATGGACATTGATAGCTAATCATTTCACACTAGTATCTTGTAAAGCATGCTACAATTACCATTCGTATCTACCATCGTACAAGTAAATAAATGTCTTTAATTATTTCAAGAATAATGATCCGGGTCGATCGGTGGAGGAGGATCGGGCCGAATCACTAGTCTTATTTCAAACTCACGACGGTCAAGTCAACTGCGTCAAATGGTATATATGGAAGAAATATTTTTTGAAGTATATACACCCGAATGATAATTTCAAAATATGGCGATTTGTGTTTTGATACTATGTAATTTAGTGTAATGGTAGTTTACAATCATATAGTTTTAAAAATATAATTTATTATCCTATATTTTATATAACGACGTAATTTAGGGTCTGATCGCAGACAACGTTATATTCCTTGACGGGAAAACCACGTGAGCATTTTCATACTCTATATAGTTTAGTATAATGACAGTTTACTACTTTATAGTTTGAAAAACTACCATACATTTTATGCGACGACGCGATTTAGAGTCTGAGCCCAAACGGCGTTATCTTCATTCATGGAAAATTATTCACGTGAGCTTCGCTTCAACCGTGTAGCTCAAAATGTAGCATTCAAACTTCACGGTCGATCCTAGGGAGGTCAAAATTGACCGCCTCGCTGGATAACCGACCTGATCCGCACCGATGGGGACGGGTATGGTATACATGTTTTACCCGTGGATACGGGTATGGTTTTCAAATTTAAAATCCGCGCGGGTACGGGGCGGATTATGGTATTGGGTAATATCCGCCCCGCTATCCGCCCCCCCACTAAATGTTGGTTTGGTGGATTTTAAAGAGTCTATTTTTGTAATAATACTCTAATAAAGACTAATTGTTGATGAGTGTTTGTGGATCAAGATTTTAGAGACCGAATGTTGATGATAGTTTGGTGGATTTAGATTTAGATTTTAGAGGCTTAATGCTAATTGAATGGGTTTTTTAGGTTTTGCGAATAACCGCCGATTGTGGGTAACCGCGGATTGCGGGTAACCGCGGATTGCGGGTAATATCCGCGTACCCGCGGGGATGGTTATGGTCCGCGATCCCCATTATCCGCGCGGGGAATGGGCGGTTATGGTATGGGCGGAGGAGTGCGGGGACGGGTATGGTATTTCCAATATCCGCCCCGATCCGCCCCGTTGCCATCACTAGTCGATCCATGCATCCACCATCACATCGATCGCTTCTGTGAGAAAATGATGCATTTAGGGTCGATCTATGCATCGATCATCGTTTCAGCCTTCTAGCTCAAAATGAACTTTCAAAATTCACGGTCGATTACATGCATCCATCGTCGCATCGACCGCTGGCCTTTGTGAGGAAATGATGCATTCAGGGTCGATCCATTCATGAACCGTCGCTTCAGCAATCTAGCTTAAAATACAGCTTTCAAACTTCACGGGCGATCCACGCATCCACTGTCAGTCTCTGTGAGGAAATGATGCATTCACGGTCGATCCATACATCGACCGTCGTTTTAACCGTCTAGCTCAAAATATAGCTTTCAAACTTCACGGTCGATTTACGCATCGACCGTCTCATCGACCACGGAGAGGGAGAGGAAAGACGCTCACGTGCCAAGCACGCGAGCGGTTTTCCATAAAGAGAGATAATGTCGTATGAGGTCAAGCTCTAAATCACGCCGTCACATAAAATCATTTGAGTCCCACCCATTAGGGTGGGAAATCTCCACACCCACGTGGTGGGACCAAATCCAGCCACATGGTGCAATCCCAATGGGTAAAGAGGGATGTTTGGGGGTTTTGTGTTGTTAAGGGGGGTGTTTTGGGGATTTTATATAATAGATATTACTATTTATGTAAATATATTTATATAGGTATGTATGGATGAATATATAAATAACATATATACAAATGCTATTTATATGTGTATTTACATATATGTTATTTATACTATCATTTATATAAAAACATATATATGTATGTTATTTTGTATGAATGTATAAATATGTGTTATTTATATATAAATTAACATGAAGGTATGTATGTATGTAAATCTATATATTTATATATACATAAAATGTAAATCTATATGTAGGTGGGACGTATATGTAGGTGTGTATTTATAAATATATATGTAGGTGTGTATTTATAGATTTATATGTAGGTGGGACGTATAGATTTATATGTAGGTGGGACGTATATGTAGGTGTGTATTTATAGATTTATACCTAAATACACACCTACATATAGATTTATATGTAGGTGGGACGTATATGTATATACATTTATTTTAGATATGTATACATATATATACTAAATATATACATATATATTTTTCATATATATATTCCACTTATATAACATATATATACTACATATATACATATATATATTTCATATATATATTCCACTTATCATATATATATATTTTACTTATATTTAATATATATAATGTTAAATGAGAGAGAGATAGAGTACAGAAGGGTGGAGCTGGTGAGTGCGTTTCAGCTGAGGGGTGTGATTCTCCGCACCCACCCAGTGGGACGTATATGATCACTTTTTTTTAAATTATAAAGACTTAGAGGAGTCAATGATGGTTTGCTAAGTAACAACACGTGTACACGTCGGTACATCCAAATCAGAGTGTATTTATATGAACAATTCATTGGCTGCATTTGGGCTTTGGTGGATCCCAATCAGTCCTCGTCCAGTAGTCAACATGCTCTTTCCACACGCAAAGAAAAGAAGACGAGGACCACTCGCTCGGTCCATCAATAATGCCGGCTAAAAAATCTCATTACCCACAAATTATTGACTTGCTCCCTTCTCGCACACATCCATGCTGCAGTAAAGCATCCGTTGACACGGTCAATTTGGTGTTACCTCAAATCTCCTGGTTTAACCATATCATTTGATTCATGTGTCAACTAAGTCATGAATCTTTTCCATGCTACACTACAGTGCATCGCCTCATACAATCAGTTTGGTATTACCATCAGACGCGCACTATGGGTTCTTGGTAATTCGATTATTCATTTGATTCATGTATCAATCAATCAATCAATCCATGAATCTTTTTTCTAGAATACGTGTATTATTTCATTAGACTACATCTAATGGTATTCAGTTTGTTAACTTTATAGTTTGGCACGAACGAAGTCGGTTAAATATCTCTAGGATGTGAAGAAAAGTGTCAACACTAATAAGAAAGCATAATTAATTCTATGTGATGGAACAAAAGATGAAGGTTCTGAAGTCATCATCTTGTCATTTGGATTGATGAGGACGTGTATATTAACATGTTAAACTTGAATCACTTTGAGTAATAAGAACAGCTTGGACAGACAAGTTAATTATTATTATTATTTTTTTGATTTGAAGATAGGTGCTTGTGAGGTGAAGAATTCCTCTCCAGAATTTTCTTTTTTGACCAAAATATTTTATTATGTCAGGCACGCCCCCTCTTATCTAGAGAGAATCTTGAACGTTTTAGAATCTTTGGACAGATTCTAAGGTAAAGACATTAATTTTTTCAACCTTTTTACGTGGGATTGTTGGATTATGTGGGATATCAACTGTATGATTGAAGTTCTCTTTTACATGGTTCTCAAGCTAATAACCCTTCTTGCTTTGAGATCGAATTGAAAACATGGCAATAATTTTTACCTCACGTTGGAAGATATTTTAGTAGTGAATGATAGGTTAATGATAGAGGGTACCAAATTGAGACGCTAGACCTGATGTCGCGTCGAGCAACTTCCGCAGTTGCTTTTAAGAAAGAGAGAAGAGGCTAAGGAGAGAACAAGTGAGGAGAAGAGGAGGAAGATGATAACATGGAGGCAGCAATCAACAGCTTTTATCATTAATCATTAATAACTCAAATAGAATTTAGGGTCTCCCTTTTATAGGAGAAGGGATCCGACTTAACCCGCTAAATACAAATAGACTCAAACCCAAATAACAATTGGACTCAACCATAATAATAAATGGACTCAATACTAAATAACCAAACTGACTCAAAAATAACTCTGATCGAGCAATAATCAAAATATGAAATGGATTGGACCAATCTGCTAAGGAATTTGGATCGATCTGGATCTGATTTCCGCATCAACTCCTTGGGGTGAAAAGAACTAGACTCTGCCAAGTATGATGTAACATGGGTTTTGATAGTGCTCTAGAAGTCCTAGTCAACCTGCAAAAACTGAGTCCACTCCAAGAAACCAAAGGCATAGCTATATTCACCACTAATAGGAACTATCCAATTATTCAAAATTCTATCAAAATACTCATATTTTGTGGGCGGAAGAGGCAAGGATGTAGGATGAGGGTACATGCTCAAATGGTGGCTCAATAAAGGGATCGTTGAGGGTGAAGGATGAGATTCGATAAACAATAAGATCAAGGAGACATGCTAAAGTGTTTGTAGGGCTTAGATTGTAGTTTGACAAGATGAAAAAATTGAAGAAATATATTCTAGTATCATGCAAAACTTTCGATGGCCGAATACTATAATTCTGCAATTTGAGAGCAAATCTCATCACATAGTTTCCACTCATATTCAAGGTGATTTGCGTGAATATTCTTACCGATTTCTGAATGCAAACTATGAATGCATGAATAGAGAAATTCCTAAAAATGATATCGAAATGTTTTCTAATCTTACAACCATGCATGACTTCTGATAGACACTTCCCGATAAACCTGCTAATTAAGATGCAACATGCAAACTGATACATGAGAAACATAGAATCCCAAATATATGAACTGTCACCCATAAGAAATCTTAGAAAGTTACCAAGATTTGAAATCACAATTTCCGGTTGGTTGTTCACATTGGCATTAGAAAACTTGCAATTCATACTAAGTAAATGCCAAAGACTCCATAAATGCGTCATGAAACAAACATTCCAATCACACAAGATAGCTTTTGGAAGATAAAACAATTTAACAGTTTGTGGAAGGCCATAGATTTCCGCTATCACAATATTGTCAACCTTAAATGGAATGATGATATGAAGACTCACATATCTAAACTCATCATTTTCCTTGTTCACAGCAACTTCTAGGGGTTGTGAAACATCACAAGTAACCACATCCGTTGAGCAATTAGATTCAATCTCCTGAGAATCAGATGTTAATGGAGAGGGGCAAATACTATTATCAATGTTAGGATTCTTCTCACACTTATCATCGACGTCATTGATGTCATCGAGATTAGGCACGTAGATTAGTTGTTTAATGTTTTGCATGCAGTCGGTTGTGGCATGACTATAGCAGTGGCATTTATAGCATTGACTTTGAGAGTTTTGTTTAGAGGGTGCCTTGCGTAATTTTTTGTCTTTCTGGCCTAGGCCAGTAGTGGAGGGGTTTTGGATGACGTGGAGCTCCAATGTGATCTAGTTCCTAAAGGTTGGGAACTTTCAAGTAAGTATTTTTCTTTAAGCCTTAGTTTCATTTCTTCCCAATGGGTTATTGGTGGTTGAAACTTCCTATGTAGGAGTCGTTCAATGTCATTCCAAAAGCACTTTGCACGTCCAATGAACTTTGTCGAGCAAACTTAACTTTTTTGTCCTCTTATAGATTAATCCACTCAAAAAATGCTCCATTTCATACAACCAATAAGTAAAAATCCGAGGATCACGACAACCATCAAAGGTAGGGGCCTCGATTGGGAAACCTAACCTCACATGTTCATTAAAATCACAACATTGAGCTTACAGTGTTGGGATTGAGATGGAGTCATTTTGAAAAATTTCCCCTTGAGCATATTCTTGACATCCTTAGTCACTACGGAAGACACGACCTTCACGCTAGCTATATCTCTTTGTAACTCGACCTATCCTAGTGTTGATTTGATCACCCTTTTGAGTCACTTGTTTGCAACTCTCAGATAGCCTTCATTAAAATTTTCATGGTTGGGTTCACATCTAGTTGAGATTTTGGAGAAGCATGGCACAATAACTCTGAATGTGTATGCAATGAAATGCACGTGATGAAATGAGCATATAATGCTAGGATATCAAACTCCTAATAAGATCAAATATGCATGAAAATGATGCCAGAGATCATAAAAAAAAAATTAGCAAATAAAATTGAATATAAGGTGAAGATTATCTTGCCAGAAGGACTCAAATTGAAAGCTATGTAATTGTTGCAAGCCAATAGTATTAGGTGTTAAAAAATGTCACACAAGTATATACGAGGCAGGTGTAAAACTAAGGTGTTTAGGCCCTTGCTTTGCTTTGGTTTTGGATCAATGCTTTCAAAGAATAGGTACTTCAAAGGGTCGGTAGCCCACACACAAAGAGTAATTGATGTAACTTTAAATAAACAGAATAAATCTAAAAGCAATGAAATTAGCCTGACCTTTAATTCACTTGGATTGGATCCGTGGTGTCCTGAATAGGCTAAGTCATCCTGATTTCGGCCTGAATCCACTTTTAACTGGGCTGGGCTGGTCGCTTGTGTAAGGTCTGAATCTCTGCTGGGCTTGTGTCTATTATATGCTGAGTCAGGCCCTGCTGATTGGGTTGGGCAGTTTCTGATCCTGGACTGAGCTTAAGCTGGTCCAGTCTGTTTTGATTGGATGTGGCTCGACCAGATTCAATGGCTCAAATCAGATAAAATCTGATTGAATAAGGGATTGGATCAGATATGCCTGATTCGATTGGATCCACTTTTATTAGATGGAAAATATCAATCCCACCCAGTCAAAAGTAGATCGCGATATCTCCCGACTTTGGCCGGACAGAGAGGATGGCGGAGGACGCCGGCGTGGCTGGAGTCGCCGTTGCTTGAAGAGATGGGCGGCGAGCGAGAGTGCTAGCTGTGGGCGACGGTGTTCGGGGAAGGAGCCGGCGAAGGACGTTGCCAGAGAAGAATCGGCGCCGGAGAAGATGGTTGTTGGTGTCGATCCGGGCCGGATGTGAAGGCGGAGGGCGGCGAATACCGGCGGAAAGGATGGAGACGAAAGCTTGGACGGCGGCAACGGAAAAGAAGCGGCGACTCCGGGCCGGAGAAGGTGGATCTGCAGTCGATGCGGCCGAAATCACTACTTGTACGCGACGTTGGTGGACGGAGCAGTGATGGTGATGATGGTCGGAGGCGTTGGATGGCGGCGGAGGCATCGGCTTGGGCCGACGTCGGAGGGTGGTGGAGGCGTCTATCCGGCTGGGGAGGGTGGAGATCTGGCGTCAATCAGCCGGATCCGAGCCAAGGAACGTCGCGGCTGGCTACAGAGGTGATGGCGGAGCGATGTCGCATGGGGAGTTCACCGTGATGGTGGTGGTGGGGGTGCCGATCACTGTCGAAAACGGAGAAGACTGGGGAAAGGGAAACAAAAACAGAGCTAAAAAAAGGGAAGGAACAGAGGAACGATGGAAAGGAGAAACAAGGGAAAAAGAAAGAGAAAAAGGGAAGGAGAAGGAGAACAGGGCAACTTCCGGGTTTTTTTTTTCCTTTTTTTTTTTGGCTGAAACTAGGGTAAGTTTTTTTTTTTCACATACTAATACTATGGAAACACTCGCGGAAGGTCGGATGGTGAAGAAGACATGAAGGATGGTTGATGCAGAGGTTCATTGGGAGGGACCAATCGTCAAGTAGAAATAAAGATGACCTAGCTCTGATACCAAATTTGATGTAGGACACATGAGAAGAAGAGGAGAGAGAGAGATGAAGCTTTAAGAATGAGAGAAGAAGCTTTAAGAGTAAGAGAAGAAGATATGAGAAGAGGAGGAAGAAGACAAGAGGGAGGCAGCGATCAGCAGCTTAAAGTTGATGTAGGACACATGAGAAGAAGAAGAGGGAGAGAGATGAAGCTTTTAAGAAAGAGAGAAGAAACTCTGAGAGGGAGAGAAGAAGTTAGGAGAAAATGATGAAGACGACTAGGTAGCAATCAACAGCTTTCATCATTAATCATCAACACCTCAAACAGAATTTAAGGTTTCTTTTATAGGAGAAGGTAACCGACTTAATCCGTTAAATACAAATAGACTCAGACCCAAATAACAACTGGACTCGACCATAATAATAAATGGACTCAATACTAAATAACCAAATTGACTCAAAAATAACTATGACTGAGCAATAATCAAAATATGAAATGGATTAGACCCATCTACTATGGAATTTGGATCGATCTGAATCTGATGTCCGCATCACCGGAAGCAAAACAAGCCAGACAAGTCATTGGCTTTTTCATATCGATTCAAGAGATACTAGGAAAGATTGAGCAAATTTTGGCCTTAATTGTTGGCAAATGCTTTGCGAGAGTTGTATTTTCCCATCCTTTGTCGTATGAGGATGGTCCTCATGATGTCTGTGGTTTTCGTTCTTGGCCCAGCTTAGACTCTTTCAATAAACTTTTAAAAACTAAAAAACCCCTTTGTTGGTTTTTCTTTAAAATTTTACAAGACAGAAAAGAGTTGTATTTTCCCATCCTTGGTCGTATGAGGATGGTCCTCATGATGTCTGTGGTTTTCGTTCTTGGCCCAGCTTAGACTCTTTCAATAAACTTTTAAAAACTAAAAAACCCCTTTGTTGGGTTTTCTTTAAAATTTTACAAGACAGAAAAGAGTATAGTTAACCCATCTCTCTTCCATGGCATACTTTAACAAACAGCATATTTGTCTTCACATATTACATCAACACGATTGAAATGTCTTAATACAAATCTACTTTATATGAGACGATGGTTATAAATTAACCTTCGTCTCGTATATCCAATGGTAGTGTGTGTTTGATCATCCCATTGTTTGATGAATTTCATCCCATGATGAAGAGAGAGTGCGAATAAACGTGGGTGTGAGATAACATACAAGTACCGTCGGTTTCTTTCCTGATCGAGAGAGAGAGAGGCTCGAGAGAAAATGGGAATGGAGAGGAGATGGATGAGAGAGGATCGGTGGGAATACAGAAGGGATGGAAGGAATGAGGGAAAGGAGGGGGGCTGGGTATGATGCTGAGAGGGGATGGGAGAAGAGAGGGAAGTGGGTGATCGGTTGGTGGGGCAAGAAAGGGATGAGAGAGAAAAGAGGGGGAAGGTTGCAGACGATCCTGGGAGGAGAGAGAGAGATGGAGGGGATGGGGTGAGAAGGGTGTTGGGGACGATGGGGAGAGGTGGGGAGGGCAGGTCCAAGAGCACGATGGGTGAGTAGAAAAATTTTGAGGGAGAAAGAAGGAACAAAAGGAGAGAGAAGAAAGATAGAATACTACGGTATTTTTGAGTGGAAATTTTTTTCGGATAATTGCCAAAACACCCAGATTAGCTAAACTTTATTGTTTAAAAAACTGGTTCATGTTGTGAAACATGTGCTATTATACATGGTCATACATGAATAACCATTACCTACCATCATTAATGAGGGTTGAAATTTACTTTCACCCATGTGATGATACTTTGTCTCATATGTACTCAAATGCCTATAAATAGGCATTGGCTGATGGATGAAATGGTAGATCAATGAGAGGAAGTAGAGAGCAGCATAAGAGAAGTTTCACTCTCTCTCTCTCTACTTGTGTTCATCCTTCTTCTCTCCTTCGTTCTTTAATAGAAGTATAGTGTGTGTTCTTTAGTACACATATATATTACAACACGTTATCAGCACGAGACTCTACCACGTAGAGGAAAGGAGAGAACCAGTCAGGTATATCTTACTGACATTGCTTTGTAATTATACTAGCTATTTTCATCCTAACCTAGGTTATACAGTGTTTGAAGCATATAGTTGTACCTGAAGTACAAGCTATAAACTATTGTGATGCCTGAAGCACACAGGGTAAAATAATTGTACCAGAAGTACAAAATTTGATGTACCCGAAGTACAAATTAAGAGAGTGCCTGAAGCACACAACTTGGTGCCTGAAGCACAAGTTACTACAACAGTGCCTGAAGCACGCACTTAATTTGCACCCGAAGTGCAAAACACTATATTGTGCCTGAAGCACATAATCTCGTACCTGAAGTACGAATTATTTTTCAGTATTAATTTTTATTATTTGCTTAATGCTTTGATATATGCAGTTCATATCAGTCATTCATTATATGAACATTTTAATGCGAGATATTATCGGTCCTTCGGGGCCACCCGAGTGGTCAGTACGGCTGCTCGGACTTATGGAATGAAGCGCCCACGGTTCGAATCCGGATCGTTACCGATCCGCCAAAAAACCGGGGCCAAAAAAAAAAAAAAAAAAAAAAAAAAATTTTATTACTATTTCTTTTCCTTAAATTGATTTTTGGCATATTCATTTATTTCCTTAAACAGCATTATGGCAAATATTGTGAAGCATGATTTCTTGGTCCTCGACATTACCGGCAGTCAGTATATGTCATGGGCATTAGATGCTAAACTACATCTAAATGCAAGAAATTTGGGACACACAATTCAAGAGGGGAATTCTGCCACAATCAGTGAACGAGCCAGTGCCTTAATCTTCCTACGACATCATCTTAATGAGGACCTAAAAAATGAGTATCTTACAATAGAGGATCCTTTCATCCTTTGGAACAACTTAAAAGATAGATTCGACCACCTTAGAACCATTATCTTACCAAGTGCCCGTTATGATTGGATTCACTTGAGGTTGCAAGATTTTAAAAGTATTAGTGAATATAACTCTGCTTTACATAGAATTACTTCCCGATTAGAGCTTTGTGGGGAAACTATCACTGATCAAGATAAGCTTGAAAAAACTTATTCTACCTTTCATGCATCTAACATTATCCTGCAGCAACAATATAGGCAACATGGATTTCAAAAATACTCTGAGTTAATTGATGCATTATTAAGAGCTGAGAAACATAATGAGATTCTACTGAAAAACCACGAGTCTCGTCCCTCTGGATCTGCACCATTCCCTGAAGCGAATGCCAATACCCATCATAGACACCACCACGGGCGTGGACGTGGTCGTGGACGAGGGCGAGGGCGTGGTCGTGCTCGAGGTAATGATAGGTTTCATTATTATCGTAAAGGATACAATGCCTCTCAACCCCTCTCTAAAAATGATCAAGTAGGAAATAAAAAGAGAAAAGAACTTGAAGGTGGAACCTCTAGGAAAAATGATGATGAATGCTACCGATGTGGAGGAAAAGGGCACTGGTCTCGCAACTGTCGTGCGCCAAAGCATGTTGTGGAGCAGCACACAGCAAGAGGAAAGAAAAAATGTGTTGAAACAAATTTTACAGATTTCGATGGCATGGTTGATATCCCATTTCCTGAAGCCCCCATGGTTGGTACATCTCTGGATGTATCGGACTTCCTCGTAGGATCTGAGGAATGGATGGACACTAACTAGATTCATGTATCATGTTTTTATCTACCAGTATGTACTGCTGTTTTACTATGTATCTTTGAATGACTTCAAGTTTATGCATATCCTATGAATGCATGTATTGTTCTAAATGTTTCTCAGATGGATGGCGATGCATGTCTTGCAGACAGTGCAACAACAAACACGATCCTCCGAGATCGTAAGTACTTCTCACAGTTAACGTTAAAAGAATCAAATGTTAATACAATATCAGGTCCAGCAGACTTGATTGAAGGCTCCGGAAGAGCCACCATAGTTTTGCCCAGAGGAACAAAACTATCTATTGATGATGCACTATACTCCACTAGATCCAGAAGAAATCTACTCAGTTTCAAGGATTTACGTCGTAATGGATATCATATGGAAACGACGAATGAAACTGGTGTAGAGTATTTGTGCATCACACTTACAGTTTCATGCCATAAGCATGTGCTTGAGAAGCTTCCTGCCTTTTCTTCTGGTCTATATCATACGAAAATAAGACCAATAGAATCACATGCTGTGACGCACCGGAAGTGGTCTAATCCAAAGGAGTTTATGCTTTGGCATGATCGACTTGGTCATCCTGGCTCGATGATGATGCGTCGAATCATTGAAAATTCTCATGGGCATAGCCTTAAGAACCAGAAGATTCTTTTGGCCAGTGAATATTCATGTGCTTCTTGCTCTCAAGGAAAACTAATAGTAAGACCATCCCCCTCTAAGATCACCTCTGAATCCCCAAGTTTTTTGGAGAGAATTCAAGGTGATATATGTGGACCCATTCATCCCTCAAGTGGACCATTTCGATACCTCATGGTCTTAATAGATGCATCCACACGATGGTCACATGTATGTCTTCTATCCACTCGTAACACTGCTTTTGCTAAACTTTTAGCTCAGATCATTCGGTTACGAGCTCAGTCCCCAGACTATCCCATCAAGACAATTCGTCTTGATAATGCTGGTGAGTTTACATCTCAAGCATTTTTAGATTATTGTATATCAGTTGGGATAAATGTGGAACATCCTGTTGCACATACACATACTCAAAATGGCCTAGCAGAATCACTTATTAAACGTATCCAACTGATAGCTAGACCATTGCTTATGAAGTCCAAATTACCTGTATCAGCTTGGGGGCATGCTGTATTACATGCAGCATCTTTGATCCGAGTCAGGCCATCTGCATATCATAAATTTTCACCGGTGCAACTTGTTTTTGGCCAACAACCAAGTATTTCTCACTTAAGAATTTTTGGATGTGCTGTCTATGTGCCAATTCCTCCACCTCAGAGAACCAAGATGGGTCCTCAACGTCGACTGGGTATCTACGTTGGTTTTGATTCTCCTTCTATCATTAGGTATCTAGAGCCTTTAACAGGAGATTTTTTTAGAGCACGTTTTGCTGACTGTCACTTTGATGAGTCAGTTTTCCCACCATTAGGGGGAGACAAGAAGAAGCCAGAAGCTCAAAATGAAATTGTATGGAACAATTCGACATTGTCTCATCTTGATCCTAGAACAAGTCAAACTGAACTCGAAGTTCAGAAAATTATACATTTGCAGAAGATTGCGAATCAGATGCCTGATGCATTTACTGATTCACATCGAGTGATGAAATCACATATTCCAGCTGCAAATGCTCCAGCTCGGATTAATGTTCCTGAAGAGCAATCTGATGATCCCAAAGCATGTGAATCTAAAGCACGCCAGAAGCGTGGGAGACCTATTGGCGCCAAGGATAAGGTCCCAAGGAAAAGAAAGACACAAGGACAAACTGGCCATAAGATTAATACTCCTGAAGAGATTAACAAACATGATGTTTGTATTCCAAATATGAATCGATTCGGAAAGACACCTCCCGAAGAGGTTCAAGCACCTCCCGAAGAGGTTCAGGCACCTCCTGAAGAGGTCCAGATATCTGAAAATCATGAGATCTCGATAAATTGTGTGCACACTGAGAAAAAGTGGAATAGAAATGAAACTGTTGTTGACAACTTATTTGCATATGCGGTTGCTCTTGACATTACCAGAAGTAATGAAGAGCTTGAGCCAAAATCCGTCGAAGAGTGTCGACGTAGAGTTGATTGGCCAAAATGGAAAGAAGCTATTCAAGCTGAATTAGACTCGCTGGCTAAACGAAGTGTTTTTGGACCTATAGTCCAGACACCAGAAGATGTCAAACCAGTGGGATACAAATGGGTATTTGTGCGCAAGAGAAATGAGAAAAATGAAATAGTGCGATATAAAGCACGGCTTGTAGCACAAGGTTTCTCACAGAAACCTGGTATAGACTATGAGGAGACATACTCTCCTGTCATGGATGCAATAACCTTTCGCTTCTTGATTGGTTTAGCAGTCTTAGAAAGACTAGATATGCATCTAATGGACGTAGTCACGGCATACTTATATGGGTCACTAGATAGTGACATTTATATGAGAGTCCCTGAAAGACTTAAATTGCCTGAAGCAAATAAATCCCGGGATCTGTATTCTATCAAACTTCAAAGATCTTTGTACGGGTTAAAGCAATCTGGCCGGATGTGGTACAATCGGCTCAGTGAGTATCTTCTAAAAGAAGGATATGTGAATAACTCAGTTAGTCCATGTGTATTCATCAAGAAAGCAGCCTCTGGATTTGCTATTATTGCAGTATATGTAGATGACTTGAATCTAATTGGGACTCCAGAAGAACTCATAAAGGCATCTGACTATCTGAAGAAAGAATTTGAAATGAAGGATCTTGGAAGGACAAGATTTTGTCTCGGCTTGCAGATCGAACACCTTCCAAGTGGAATATTGGTTCACCAAACAACATATACAGAAAAGGTCTTGAGGCAATTCTATATGGACAAAACCCATCCATTGAGTTCTCCAATGGTTGTCCGATCTCTTGATGTGAAGAAAGACCCTTTTCGCCCTCAAGAAGATGGTGAAGAGCTTCTTGGTCCTAAAGTACCATATCTTAGTGCAATTGGAGCTCTTATGTATCTTGCAAATTGCACGCGGCCCGATATAGCCTTTGCAGTCAATTTATTAGCAAGATTCAGTTCTGCACCGACCCGAAGGCACTGGAATGGGATCAAGCATGTATTACGCTATCTTCGTGGAACTACAGATCTCGGACTATTTTTCTCAAATGATTCGAGGCCACAATTAGTTGGCTATGCAGATGCTGGTTACCTTTCTGATCCACATAGGGCCAAGTCACAAACCGGGTATATATTTCTCTATGGTAACACTGCTATATCTTGGCGATCTATGAAGCAGACACTAACCGCCACCTCTTCAAATCATGCTGAGATACTTGCCATTCATGAAGCAAGTCGAGAATGTATCTGGCTAAGAAGTATGATACAATATATTCAAGATACTTGTGGGTTATCTTCAATCAAGAATACCCCGACGGTATTATATGAAGATAATGCAGCTTGCATCGCTCAGATCAGAGGTGGATATATCAAAGGCGATAGGACCAAGCATATATCTCCAAAATTCTTCTACACGCATGAGCTCCAAAAGAACGGCGATATTAATGTCCAGCAGATACGCTCTAGTGACAACTTGGCCGATTTATTTACAAAGGCATTACCGACGACTACATTCAGAAAGCTAGTACATGAGATCGGTATGCGCCATCTCAAAGATCTAAGCAATTAAGCTCATCTTATATCTTCATGAGGGGGAGTAATGGAGATATCCAGGTACTGTACTCTTTTTCCTTCGCTAAGGCTTTTTCCCACTGGGTTTTCCTTAGCAAGGTTTTAACGAGGCAGTCTTGATAGCTTAATACCTCTCTAAGCAAGAATGGCATACTCATTTCATTCATTGAGTTTTTATCCTGCTGGATTTTTCTTAGTAAAGGTTTTTAACGATGCACACTCTTGTACTAATGGTCATTCAAGGGGGAGTGTTGTGAAACATGTGCTATTATACATGGTCATACATGAATGACCATTACCTACCATCATTAATGAGGGTTGAAATTTACTTTCACCCATGTGATGATACTTTGTCTCATATGTACTCAAATGCCTATAAATAGGCATTGGCTGATGGATGAAATGGTAGATCAATGAGAGGAAGTAGAGAGCAGCATAAGAGAAGTTTCACTCTCTCTCTCTACTTGTGTTCATCCTTCTTCTCTCCTTCGTTCTTTAATAGAAGTATAGTGTGTGTTCTTTAGTACACATATATATTACAACAGTTCATAAGTTTTCAGACGATAGCCCCATTTATGGGTTAGTTAAGTTGTTCTACGAGTACATCGAACAGGTGCTGCCGTATTAATGAGAGAGAGAGAGAAGGGGGGGGGGTCGGAAGAGGAGAGGTGGAGGCTCCAACCGTAGCTCACCGGTAAGCTCTCAGCTACGCCGTTGGTGACAGAGGAGGAGTTCGAACCGGAGGTCTAGGCCCAAGCGAGGAAGTCTTAGGTGGCCAAGGCGGCCGTGGGAAGCTGAGGTGATGGTGGTCGTGGCCTTGGCGAAGCCGCGGGGAGGTCGAGGTAGGAGAGGGAGCGCGCGAGTGAGAGAAGTCAAGGAATAGGAGGGAGCTCGGGAGGTGGTCCGGTGGAGGCTAGCGGTGAGATGTTTGTGGCGTCATTGGCTGGAGGCGATGGTGGTCGTGCAGTGAGGTGTTCGTGGCGTCGTTGGCCGACGAGGGTTGAGTGAGGCGGTGGTGGTCGTGGGCTTGGTGAAGCTGCGGCGAGGTCAAGGTAGGATAGGGAGCGCGCGAGTGAGAGAGGTCGAGGAATAGGAGGAGGGAGCTCAGGAGGCGGAGGCTAGCGGCGAGGTGTTTGTGGCGTCGTTGGCCGACGAGGGAAGACGCCGGCGGTGGGAGGGGAAGAAGGTCGTCTCGTGAGGAAGGGTTTGGGGTGCTGACGTGGCCGTGAGAGAAGAGAGGAGAGAGAATGAGTGGGAGGTGGTGACGGTGACGAGATGATTCCGGCGAGGCGAGGAGGGTGGCAAAGAGATGTTTCCGGCAAGGCAATGAGCTCCTATAGAGAGGGAAGGGAGATGAGAGATGAGGGGGCTGGGATGGGATGGCTGTCAGTCACATTCCGTCCCCCCCGCCCCTCTCTCTCTCTCTAATGAGAGAAAACCCAGTTCATTGAGAGAAAATCCATTTCATTGAGAGAAAACTCACTCCAATGAGAGAAAACCAATTTGAATGAGAGAAAATCCAGTCAAATGAGATAAAACTCACTCGAATTAGAGAAAACTCAGTCGATTGAGAGAAAACCCATTTCATTGAGAGAAAACCCATTTCATTGAGAGAAAACTCAGTCCAATGAGAGAAAACCCAGTCCAATGAGAGAAAACCCATTTCATTGAGAGAAAACCCAGTCCATTGAGAGAAAACCCAGTCCATTGAGAGAAAACCCATTCCAATAAGAGAAAACTCTATCTATTGAGAGAAAACCCATGACATTGAGAGAAAACCCATTCAGTTGAGAGAAAACTCTATCTATTACATTGAGAGGAAACCCATGACATTGAGAGAAAACCCATTCACTTGAGAGAAAACTCTATCTATTACATTGAGAGAAAACCCATTCAGTTGAGAGAAAACTCTATGTATTACATTGAGAGAAAACCCATGACATTGAGAGAAAACCCATTCAGTTGAGAGAAAATTCTATCTATTACATTGAGAGACTCTATCTATTACATTGAGAGAAAAACCATGACATTGAGAAAAAACCCATTCAGTTGAGAGAAAACTCTATCTATTACATTGAGAGGAAACTCATTCAGTTGAGAGAAAACTCTTTCTATTACATTGAAAGGAAACCCATATATATGCGCGTAGCTTTCGGTGGATGAAAAAGTTGTTACTATTTCTTGGAAAAGAGGACCTCGAGCTTACTGCCTAACAAAACACTCCCAATAGCTAAAAAAAATTTCTTGGAAAATTGGTCTGACTTGTTACTATTGTTGGATGAAAAAGTTGATGATTTGATATGATCATTGATTATTATGATATCACTGTCTCGGTTAATGGCTAATAATTCTCAGCCTCCAAATTGGTATGCATTCAAAGTAACCTAGGTTCCTTGTTTGACTAGAAGATATATTTCAGTGAAGATTAGCTATAATTCAAGCAAACGAAATAATAATAATAAAAATCCTGAATGTGATGTCATACTTCCCTTGCGCATGGCTCGTGATCCACGTTCGTCAAATGATGAAGGGTCCAGATTCACGATTAGCCGCCCCACTGGGGGCCCATTGCTTGCCTTCCGGATCGCAATTTAAGAAGCGAAAGTGGTTTATCCAATGAGCCATTGTTTATAACAAAGTGCTAGTCACCACCGAAAGCTACGTCCATGTCAATTTTAAAAGCTGTTTGGGGTTTTCACTCCAAAAACAATCTGTTATGTTTTATTGTCCTCATAAATCTTACTTATAAGGGTTTGGCCGATTCCCCCAAATTTTTTTATATCAAAAATTCAGAGTTTTAGCACTTTACTATAGTATTTCAAATTTCTAAAATTGGCATCCAAACATTGGTTTGGATTTTTTTTCCCACGGATTCCAAAATACCTCACTATACTCGGAATATTATGATATTTTTGACTATCCAAACATGACCTTAATCTGAGTGTGGAGAGCACCCCAGTCAAAAAACCGAATTAAAAATTATACGTAACTGAATTTAAGGATGGAGTAATCGTGTCATATTTATATGAGACGATAATTATAAATTAATATTTTTGTCTCTTATATCCGGTGGAGTGTTAAATCTAACGGTGGAAATCACCTCAACAGTTATTCGTACGGTTAAAGAAATATCCGATTGCATCTTCTTTCTTAGTCACGAGATGGCCACGAGAACCCCAAGCGGTGCTTACAACAACAAGGAAGGCGAAGCTCATCGGAGAAAACACGAGTCTTTCATCAAGTTACATCCAACAAGAGAGGCGAAGGTACTTTGGATTTTAGACATGAGTTGTTTCTCATTGAGAGTAGATGGTTCGTTCGTTGGTCTTGATGCATTGGATTTTAGACATGAGTCGTTTCTGATTGAGAGTAGATGGTTCGTTCGTTGGTCTTGATGCATTGGATTTTAGACGGCTATGACCTGGGGCTTTGGGATTTTAATCTTTTTTTGACCGTAAAGTACTATATTTGGATGCCATGAGGTTCCTTTTTCTGACTTCAAAATAAACTGATCCATGTGAATACTTTTAGAGACAATTATTTATTAGGACCATCCTCTCATGACCATTATTAAACTCATGAGTTTCGAAGATTAAAAAGAGTAATAACAGAAGCATACTTGAAAAAAAGAGTAACACATTAATGAAAAGCTTGCGAATCCTAGATATGATGTAATTTTGGACACAACCAAAAGAGCGCTGTTTTGGGTACATGGCATGTACCATGTACCCAAAACATGATCCGTTGGATTGAATCGGGATTGAATCGGGATGTGTGTCCGATTCAATCCAACGGTAGGGATTCGTGTACATGGGTACATCCCATGTACACGAATCTTTTTCCCAACCAAAAACCAGCAAATTAGATGAACATAAAAAACGTGTAAATATCAGTTTACACGGGGTGGGTCATGGCATGAGATTTTTTCGGAAGTGCCGCAATTGACCAAGATAAAAAAATAAAAATTCCTTTATATCAGTCCGTTAACAAGAAAAATGGAATGAACTACTAGAAGGGAAATTGAGAAAAATAGGAGCGAAGAGAATACTTTATGGGCTTGTTTGGATCGGGGATAGGGATTGCTTATTCCAGGTTAAGCCCATTTTATCCCGGCATTATAACCAAACACCCTCTAATCCTCATTGTTATCCTCATTTCTATCCCCACTCTATCCCCCACTTTTCAACCAATCATCACTACTTTATTTCTACTTTTTCCACTTTTTAATTAATCATTATTATTTTATCCCAACTTTTCAACCGAACGTTACTATTTTATTCCTACTTTTTAACCAAACATTACTATTTTATCTCTACTTTGCAACCAAATACCATACATATTCAACTACTTATCCCAACATATCAATTCATATCCTCCCCAATCCTAAAATTACTTATCCCATGACCAAACGGTACCTATAAAGACCATGGCTTATGACTTATGGCTTATGGCCCTGGTCCAACTCCGAACTAACACCGTGACCCAATGGCGCCCGTTCTTCATTCTAGAGAGCATGAGTATGTGTCAGAATTTAGGACCAAATCAGAAAGTGTGAGGTCACGCAAAAAACTAAAATCCCTTCTAATTTATACGTTCTTTTTTTTGGCGGTAACACTCCTATGGTGCCAAGTGGAGATCAGCTTCGCTCTCATCCTAAATTCCTAATTGAGAGGTGTCTTCATCTTTTGCCTTCCTTTTGACTTAACTCATTAAAAAATAAAATAAAATTATGAAACCTCACGTGAGAGCTCCCGCTCAAAAAATTATTCAGTGTAATTGATCAATAAGCTTATAATATAAAAGAACGGAGAAGCAACATCGGCCATAAGATTTTTTTTTTGTTGCTTACTTGAGCCCGAAGATTACTTACACCACTTTACTATTCTACACTGTGTTCAAACATCATGTCATCCTCACACATCAAAATTCTCTCCGCATACAAAAATAATGCCTCTCTTGAGAGCTTATCAGCTCTTTGATTACATCAACAGCCACAATATATGTTATATAAATATTCCGGTGAAGGAGGAGCTTTGACATGTTAAATCTTAGGCTCACCAAAGTCTTATTGCAAAGTTCCAATTTTTCTTTTTATTTTGCCTACGTGTTCTGCTTTTTGAATAATCCAATATTGGATGGGTATCCCTAATCAGTGGAAAAATAATTAACACATGTGGTCGACGTTTTGCCTTATATATTAGGCCCGGCCAAGGTTTGATTCGGCAAAAAGCACTAAAATTATTGTATATATTATGTGAACTTATTTTAGATTTTTTAGCATTGTGAACAGTTAAACATACTTGTCCCCAATTTTCAAGACAGTCTCTGCGTCGATGGCGTGTCGCTGGCCATATATATTAATATATACACTAATGGATCCCCTGCCACATAGCAAGGTAAGGTCATCCGCATCAGCTTCCCTATCTATCTTTCCTAAAATACTCTAATATATATTACTTCTATACTTTACAGCTTCTCTATTTACAACACTCCACATTAGCTTCCCTAACCATTCCCTACATTATTAAAATACTCATCCCCCATCTTTTTTTTTTCATATTCTATTCTTCATTTATTATTTGACATTCATATAAATTTATATTATATTACATAATTAAATTTTGAAGCCATTGTTTATTAATTAAAATATAATATATAATTTTATGCCAATACTTCTATTAATTAAATGCTTAAAATTCAACCATTACTTCTATTAATTATTCCAGCTCTTCTCACCTCCCCGACCTCCGCCCTCCCCCTCTACCCCCATCACCTCTCCTCCGCCCTCCTCCCTGACTCCCACACCCTCCTGCCCCTCAAAGCATGCTCCCTCGCCCCCGCCAAAAGGAGGTGGTTGAGGAGGATGGTTGCCAGTGGTCGAGGATGATGGTCGCCGGCGGTATGATGAGGATGAAGAGCAAATCCGGTGATGAGTGTGTCGGTGCTCTCGTTTAGAGGAGAGAGATAGAGGTAAAGGAGAGATGATGCCCTCGCCAGCTCCATCTCCCCGGCCTCCCCCTCTACCCCCACCTCCTTTGCTCCGCCCTCCTCCCCGACTCCCACACCCTCTCGGCCCTGCCCCTCAAAGCACGCTACCTCGCCCCTGCCAAAAAGAGGTGGTTGAGGAGGATGGTCGCCATCAGTAGGAAGCTGATGAAGAGCAGATTGGGTGATGATGGTGGCGGTGCACTCATTCAGAGGAGAGAGATGGAGGTAGAGGAGAGACGGTGGAATAAAGATTGATGGTGAAATATATATCCCAGCTTATTTTTTAAATATAAAATAATATATAGAGTGTGTTACAATGCCACCCCACATGTAGGGGAGCACTGTAACTCTCCCCGATTTTAGGGTAGCGCTAGGGAGGCTGATGTGGGAATTTTTTTACCACTTCCCCATTTATCACACCCTATAATATGGAAGGGAATCATTTGATGGAGCTGATGCAAGTGCTCTAACCACCCACTAACCCCCTATCTCTCTCTCCCTCTTTCACTAACTCCCCTCTTCATGGAGGACCATCCTACCACATAGGATAAAATATTATGGTTATTTTTACAAAATATTATTTATTTTAATAAAATATTATTAATATATACATGTGGAGAAAATATTGATGAGGATATACCTCCTTTGGCTATGTCAGCGCCCACGTTACGTTTTCATATTGAAGATATAATTTGGACTTATGTATTTGACCTTTTGACCGTCCCACCCCAACCGCAGAAAGACAAAGTGCGAAGAGATAGTGGTTCTACTAAGACGTAAATTGGAGTTACGTCTACATTAATGAAGACGTAACTTCTACTTACGTCTCCAGTCCTCATCAAACCCCGACCACGGGCTCTCCTTCTTCCCCACCCTACATTTCTCTGGCGATTCTCCCCATTTCCTCACTCAGACGACGATTCTCTAGCGAACCTCCTAACGTCACATCTCCTCGACGCGCGGCCCCGTGGCCCGCGGGTCCCCTCATCCTTTACATTCTTTCCGGTTCCTCACATTTCTCCGACGATCTTTCGTCGAAATCCTCCAAAATCTTTTGGCCATTCTCCATCTTACTCTCCAATGAGTTTTTATCTTAAAATTTTAGCTATACGCTGGCGTGAGATAAAGGTCAAAGATGTAAGTCCAAATTACGTCTTCAATATGAAAACGTAACGTGGAATTACGTCTTTATTGACGGGATTAAAAACATGAAAGGCCACGCCAGCGTGGTGCTGACGTGGCCAAATGAGTCATATCCCCATCAATATTTTTTCCACATGTATATAATAATAATATTTTTATTAAAATAATACTTAAAAAAAAAACTCCTATGATAAACATCCTGATGTATGTGGCAGATATCGTGCACAAAAGACATACAACCAATGTTGGCAGTCTGGCTTGCCGGCTCCGGCCGGCGACTGGTCATCTGATTTCTAAAAGAAGATTCCATGGGCAGCGGCCCAGCGGACACGGCCCACACACCCTGGTTAGGGCCCTGATGGTACAGATTTAACTAGTCCCTCTTTATTATAAAAAATAACTGTCACGAAAACAAAACTCCGAATGTCATGCATGACTCATGACTACATATTTAAAACAACAAAATGGCACCATCCTGACTCGGAGTCAGAGCCTGCCACGTATACAAACAACATCGTAGAGGAACCCACACACAAATGTAACAAAAGCCCCGGGTCGACAATTGCACTGCCTCTTCCCTTAGCCGAAATAAGCAACAAGACGCATGAACATGCTTCTGCCATAGTGCCATGGACTCTTGCTCATCCACTTGGAGCTGGAGCAGGGATCGGAGAAGGATATGGCGATGGGGACGGCGGCATGCTGATACCCCCGGAGACGGTGACTGCCACCTTCATTCCTTTGGCGCAATGGTCGGAAATCCCGCAGATAAAGTACCGAGAACCCGTCTCGGTGAGGGCGATGATGGGGAAGACACGCTTGCTCTTCGTGCAGGAGATGTAGTCTGACTGGCTAACCTCCTCCACGTCATGTTTGCTGGGATCGTAAAAGAACACTGTGGAATCACAAAATATCAGTAATTTATTTTACAAAAACAATTTAAGTTTTTAAGGTAAATAATGATTTGACATGATACCAAAGCATAGATCATTGAGAATTCGAATCTTGACTCCCTCACTCTGCTTTAAAATGATGAGAGGGCTTACCGAGAGTATCGCCGACGCGGAACGTCTTGCTAGATGACCACATGGAGTAGTTGAAGCCAAGCTTCCAACCGGCGAAGTCGCCCACGGCGTAGTACATGGCGTGGGCCGGGACGGCGGTGGCGAAGAGGAGCACCAGAAGAGCTGGGACACAAGCCATTGTGCGTCTCTAATTAAAGAAACTTGCAAGGCTTCAAGTCTTTGAAGGAGGCAATGAAAGAGAAGCCATGGCATCCTAAGGTAGATATAAGCATTCTGATGAAAGAGCTTTGACATGTTCACTCTTGGCTGACGAGGGTCTGCCGGCCCAGAATGTTCCAATTCAGAAGTTACAAATTTTCTTTTATTTTGATACGTGTCATTCGAAATCTTGCATAAGGATTTCCTACATTAAACAATTCAAATGACATATGGTTGAGATTTTTTTAGCAGGTCAATGGACCGAGCAAATTATCTTTGCAATGATTTGATTCTATGTGGACATACTTAAATAATTTTAACGGCTTCAGCAGTTATGTGGCTTAGCCCCTGGGCTTCAGCAGTTTTTTATATTATTTTATGAGTTGAGCCTAGAAAGGGTAAAGGACTACAATACCTGATCCATCGCAGGTTGACTATCCTCTGGTTGCTAAACAAAACGAACCGGAGGACCAATATGACCGAGTTATATCATCTATAATAATATCCACGTCCCTAGGTAAGATGATCAATCATGACTCAGTCTGAGCATGTATAGTCAGCCCCTTTCTTTTTCATGGCATCATTCTGCAACACGTATGTCTAGATATTACATCAACACGTTTGTTTCACTAGATTAGGATAAATATAGAAAAACTAGTCCAGTTGATCGAACTTTTTTTTTTTTTTTTTTTTTTTGAGAAATGGAGCCGAAATTACAGCCTTAGAGGCTTACAGGGAACAAAACTCCCTCACTCGGGCTGCGCGAGCTAGCTTGTCTGCCCTTACATTCCACTCTCTCGGTATGTAAACTAAAGAGAAATTAACAAACATTCTCAATTGCTACCAAAGATCCAAAAGCACCATCCGGCAGTCATCATCTATAGGCATTCGCCCGTTAATCATATCTACAGCAAATCTAGAGTCACTTTCTATCAAAATGCTCGTCATGCCTCTCCTGCTAGCCTCCTGAACCGCTGCCCGAACTGCGGAGATCTCAGCATGGAGAACCGTAGAAGCTGACGATGCGGATGAAAAATCCCAAATCTCCTCAGACCCCTCGAAGCAAACGACTCCAACGCCCATAGCACCATCAATGAAGGAGGCGTCCGCCTGTATACGCATCCCATCCCAAGCCTCGCGCTCAATCCAACGCGCTTTGTGCCCATTGAGGAGGAGAAACTCCCTTACCTGCCACTTAATGTTTCCGCTCAAGCTTGGGACCTCTTCCCCCATTTGATCATGGACCACACTGCACCTCCTTTTCCAAAGAGACCAAAGGGTGTAGCAAATACTGGATTGGATCAACCTAGTATCGTCTGATTTCTGAGGCTTGAGTAACCAGTCCAAACACCCAGCAAGGTTTATAGAGCTAGGATCCAGATGGTAGCCCTCCAACACCGACCTCCAAGTGGCGGACGCCACGGCGCACTCGAAGAAGATGTGATCCAAGGTCTCCTCTACCATGCCGCAAGCAGGGCAAGCTTTGTCTGAGAGAAGCCTCAAATCCCATAACTTGGCTCTAGAAACCACCTTCCCATGCGCCAGCTTCCAGAGGAATTGCTGGACGCTAGGGCCAGCAGGGCTCCGCCAGATACTCCACCAGCCAGCCGCTGGTTGACGCCGATGATGACTGCATGCCTCAAGGAAATCGTAACAGGTGCTTGTGGTCTCTTCCCCTCTAACTTCCAAGATGCGTGAGCGATGAACATCAGAAGAGATAGATTTGTGGAAGAAACGAGAGTTGCGGTCTCCATCTTGCATCCAATCCAGGTGGCGGTGCTGGGCTCTGTAGGAATCATGCCGGAGCTGCACTGCCACCAACTTGTTCTCAAGGGATCTCATTCTCTCCTCCAACTGGGGCGGGAGAGGCCCCTCCTCTTCCAGCAAATAAAGATGTTGAAGATGCTGGAGAGTGGATTGTTGGGAGTTGAACAGGTCGAAGTCATCCACCTTGCTCCAACTCTTGACCTTAGCTTTCATCTCTTTCATTCTACCTTTGAAGACATACTGCTTAGATCCCTTCTTGGGTCGACTCCAAGCGAGCTCCACAACTCTCCTCAGTTCCTTGGACTCCATCCAGAACTGCTGTAGCCGGAAAGTTGGCGGCCCCTTTTGGCGTTTCTCTGCTTCCAGGTGAACCAGCAGGGGACGATGATCCGAGCCATAGTGATGGAGGTGAAGCACCTCCGCTTGAGGGAACCACTCCTTCCATTGAAGATTACATATGACGCGGTCCAATCTTTCTAGAATCCTTGAAGGCCCCAACCTCCGATTGCTCCAAGTAAACGATGGGCCCCTGTACCCCAGATCCACCAGATTGTCGGAGGCCATGAATCGGAGGAAATCAACCACTGACCTGCTATACCGGAAAGGACGCCCACCCCTCTTCTCAGACGGCATCGTCAAGACGTTGAAATCTCCAACTAACAAGTGAGGCCAGCCCCTGGCGTTGATCTTAGTGAGAACATCCCAGAGCTCCTCCCGACCCCTCCAAGATCTAGCGCCATACACCACCGAAAGAAACCACTGCCCATGGCGTTGTGAAGTGAAAACTCCATGGACTGCTTGCTCAGTAAAATGTGTGAAGTAGCCTCTTCCCACACTCTCCCTCCAAACGGCCAAAATCCCACCCTTCTTCCCTCTGGATGGTAGCAGATATGTACGCCACCCCGCCCCCAGCTTAGATGAGATGAGCTGCAAGTGTTCTTCTAGGACCACCACCTCTAGCAGGAACACAAAGTCCACGCCCCTTTCCGCGATCAGGCGACCACACACCCCTGCCACCCGTCGCGGCCCTAGGCCATGGCAATTCCACACAAGGAAACTAGTCATTGGCAAACTGAGGAATGGCTATGCTCTGTAGCCTCAAGATCGGCGGGCCGCAACCGTTTGGCGCCACTGCTACTTCCCCTGGCCTCCTGCATGAGCTCGTCATCGCACTCCTTCAGGTCTTCCTCAATTGCCATGTCCTGACACGTGTCTGCCCTTCTCCGGCTCGTGTGATCAGCTACCAGCGCAAGATGCAGTTCCGCCACCCCTTGTTGATGAGAGGCCTCCAAATCTGGGAAGTCCCCCCAATCTTCTTCGTCGAACGGGGCCTTCTGTGAGGATAATGGTACCACCAGGGGGCCAGGACGATCGGCCCGCCCTCTCTCTCTCGCAAGCCGGTCGGCCTCCAGTAGAGGAAGCTCCGCGATCTCTACCCCCGTGGGGTTAATCTCTCCAAAATGGAGCACTCCAAAGCGGTTGAAGTTGCCGGAGCCCGGCCGTACCCATCTTGAGTCGCCCGTCGCACGACCGATCCCAAGCGATCCAGAGCCAATGCCGGACGGAGGCTTGCTCTCGCGATTTGAAAGGCCTCCTCTTTCAGCTCTTCCTCTACCTGACCCCCCCACATCCATTTTGTGTGGTCCAGGCAGCACCGCGTCGCCCACCAAATGATCACCGGGCCCAGCTAGAGCCACGTCGCCACTGCCCGCACCAAACCAGTTGTGCGACCCATCCTTTAATCCAGGACCACCCTGGGAGACGCTTGGCCTGGCTTGAGCCACGTCCCCCCGCTGGCCCCTCGCTTTAGAAGCTTCTCTGGCCTCGCCCCTCAGCAACGCCTGCGTCAGGCCTTGTCCCTTCTGCAGCGCCACCCTGGCGCCAGACCCTGCCCCCTCTGTGCCCATTCTTGCGCCGCCCTTCTGAGGAATATGCAGCCCTTGTCTGGTTGCGCCACGTGGACCCTCCATCTTCCCCGTCTGGTTCCTTGCTTGCGAAGCCGCCCTGGCCTCCGACTGGGGCTTTCCCCGCCGGCGAGCTAGACGAACGGTGTGCCAGGCGTCGCCTTCGACCGCTTCAAAGTCTACTTGGGAATGAGCCTCTTGACCATCACCCATGGTACGCTCCTCATCCATCAACTGAGGTTCGTCCAGGGACGCCTCCCCCGGTTCTCCAGCCGGCTTCTTGCCTTGAGCCACCATCTCTCTCTTCTGAAGCTCCTCCTTCCTTCTCGCACAGTTGCTAGCAAGGTGTCCGAATCCGTCACAGAAGTCACAAACATCCAAGTTCTCATAGATAAAAGGTTGCACGAAGCACTGACACGCCTTGAAAAGTGTCGCCAAAATTACAAATTTATAATCAAACTACTAACTAACTACTTTATGGGTAGATAGTAATGAGTCCGAGTCGAATCCACAGGGAACTAATGGTTTAAGTCGTATACTAGGTATAATTCCTAGCCAAGGAGTTGGGAAAAAGATAATCTTTTGGGTTTTTATCTAGAACTAAACAAATACGAAAAGAGTACTAACAGATAAGATAATGACAAGGAACTCTAATCAATAATAAAGAACTTACTAGGTATTCCTAAGATAAGAGCAGATAAATCAACTTAGATGATTTCATATAGTCGATAGGTGAATGGCTAGAATTCCTACCGCTCAACGAAGACGTCGGGGATAATATCAAGAATGGATATTGGTAAATAATCAAGATGGTTCTAGCACCTTGAGATCGCCTACTAGAATGTATCAAGGATTAGAGTTAACCTAGTGGTTCTGGCACTAGCATTGTGGTTCTAGCACATACGAAACCCCTAATCTCGAATAATGATGAATAACGGATTAAGAAGCGGTCATAATGGTTCTAGCATTATGTGTAATGGTCATAGCATTACAAGGCTCTTAATCTCGAGAAGGAAATCCTCACATCCATGGTCCTAGCACGGATGTTTGATGAGAATCTCTAATCTCAAGCCCTAACATGCACAAGACCTAAATCTAGGGCATATAGGAACAAATCATTCATCTAACAAATAAATCAACACCAATAGATATAAAGAAAATATCAATCAATCCATTCAACCATCAAAGTATGATTTACAACTCATAATTTATAGAAAACCCTAATAAATAACTTTACTACATCATAGAATCCCAAAGCTAGGGTTTAGTTACTCATCTTAGGAAGGAGATCCGTCGATGAAGGTTGTCGCCGCGCTCCACCCATGGATCTTCCACCAAAGATCTAACCTAATTTGTGGAAAAGAAACTAAGAGAAACCCTAAAAGATCAACAAAATTCGGCCATGGAAGGCTGCCAAAAAGCCCCCAAAGAAGGCTATTTATAGCCTAAGACAAACCCTAACTCGGATTAGTCAATTTCCTTTTATTTTTCTCGCAGCGCCCAAGGAGATCGATCTCCTTTGGATTGAGATCGATCTTCTTTGCTTCGGAAACTTCAAAAACTGGAATTTGCCCGACCCAGATCGATCTGCATGGGAAGCAGATCGATCTGGTTTTTCGTAACTGCTTCTTCTGCACCTCTGTACTAAAAATGGCATATCTTCCTCTAGGAAACTCCAAATCACAAACCGTAAAAAGTTCTGGAATCTAGACTTTAAGAGGTTTCCAACTATATATAGCACATCATCTGGTTCTTCCTGAGCAGGTACAGTTTTGATGTCAAAGATGGTCCATCTTTGCTCCTTTGCTCTTTTGCTCCTAGCAGGTTCTTTATTTGTTCGTTTTAGCACCAAACTTGATCTAATCTTCGCTGAGGGTCCTTAAGCCTGAAATGGGGAAAAAACAATCAAAATAGCATTGCTCGGAGACTAATGAGACCTAGTTAAAAGGGTGATTTGTGCACTTTTCACGTCTTATCACACCCCCCAACTTGATCTTTGCTAGTCCTCGAGCAAAGCAAGATAAAAATAAACAAAAAGCAGTAAACCTAACTAGCCACTTTCGTAGGTCTCACGATTACACTTAGCATGTGTAACAAGCCTTTAAACCCCTGGGTGGCCCCAGTGGAGGAGTTATAGTCTCCTGAGGGTTTCCAGTGATGATACCCACAAACATCTATACATCCCCTTGACATATCATCAGAACTCAATTATAATATTCATTAACTCTAATGCATCAAATAGAACTAATATTCATGAATGTATTCTTTAATTTACAGACACATAAAAGTAGAGTAAATACAAGCATGTCATAACACACTTCCAATACTTCAACATATTTAATCATAATTCAAGAATAACCTTAACACTCCAGTGTGTGAATAAAGTTCCACATGCATCAGAGTCTCCATTATATTCAAGCATTCAACTGTTCAAGATCAACATTCTAAGCATGCACATATTTTCCACTATCACATAACAATATCTGTTCTTTTTTTTCAGACACATACTTTTTTTTTCTTTAGGAAATTCAACCGTTTTACGCGAACAACATGCTAGTTAGGCACCTTGCCTGGTTACTAGGTATGAAATCCTTTTTTTTTCTCATTTCTCTTTTTTTTCTTTTTCTTTTTTTTCAGGTAATTCAACCGTTTTACGCGAACAACACGCTGGTTAGGCACACTGCCCGGTTACTAAGTTGAAAACCCTACACTTTCAGACAGATACTTTTTGTGAACAGAAAATTACATGTGTTCGTGTATCTTCTGTGACTTGACAGAGAACAGTAAATCTATCCCAGTCTTAGGCTCAGAATCTAATTTCAACTCATCCACATGTGAAAGTGCTCAGTGCGATAAGATATGTCATGTTATCCCTAAATCATGGTAAAAGTGTTAAAGCATAGAGATAATGTCATGCATAGCTAAATTTGCTAGACTTTATATGACATATAAATTTCCGAACAAATCATCGAATAGATTTCTAAATCATGCATCTTTATCAATAAAAATCATAATGTCATTCTTTTGACATGTTTTAAGGGATGTATAATAGACATGAATTCCCTAAGAATCATAAACATAAATTTCTAGAATTCTACCCCCCAACTTAAATGTAATTGTCCTCAATTACACTAAGTCATAAAAATAAAGCAAGGTATAAAGGGTAGAGATCACCATAAAATCGTGTCAGAGTAGTCGTCTTCCACATTATAATCACCACATCGCCCACACAACGGAAACATCGCCACCGACAAAATGCATGTCTCTAGAAAATACAATCTATATCTGGCATTAATATCCGCCCATGAGCAATGTACAAAGGAACACCTGTCATAAAAATACCTTTCCAAAGAAAAATCAAATAAAATAAATGGAAAATATATCATGAATAACAAAAAGGCATATAAATTATTAAAAATTTCGGCAGAGACTCCTTTTTATTTCTTGAATATGTAGCCTATACAATCATTCATCCACATAATTTAAAATATAGACATTAAAATACATTAAATCATCCATGCGCAACACCAAAAATATTCAGCATCAATAATATTGTCCTGATTGATGATCGCGACCGTCCGATCGGAAAATGGATCACTGTAGCCTCTGGATCATGTATGGCAGCCAATGGACGGCTGAGAGCTCGCCGGAGGTGAATCGACGGTGAAACTTCATCGTCGGAGGACGGGAAGGGCTGGGATAGAATCGTGGAGGGCCAAGGAGTTCTTCGGTAAGCGCTGATCAAGGAACGGAGGTCCTCAGGTGGTAGATCGGTGATGGGCGGATCGGAGGAGAATGATCGCCGGAATTGGATTCCGATGATCGGAGCTTCAATCGAGGTTGGCAAGGATCGAGGAAGGATCGTGGAGACCTAAGGAACTCACCTATATGATTTATTTGAAGAATTGGAGCTCCAGGAGGCGAATAGAAGATGGTCGGAGAGGTTGAGACCGTCGGTGGTGGACGCCGGCGATCCGAGCTGCAAGGTTGAGTTTTGATGGGTGGGAATAGTTCGTGGCAGCCGGAGGACACTTCTGGAGGTGGCTAAGGGCGTTGGGAAGCAATGGAAGAGGTGATCGGAGATGGCGGATGAAACAGGGGAGGCTCACCGGCGTCGGAGGAGGTGATGTTAAGGGAAGACGAGGTTGTTAGGAGGTAGAGGAGAAGATGGCGGTGATGTAGGTGGTAGTTTTGAGGGACGGGGATGGTCGGAGAGACGGCGACGGGCGGTGGGTGGTGACGGCTCGGGGACGAGCCGGGACGACGAGCCCATGGCTCGCTGGTGAGCCGCGACGAGAAGGAGAGAGAAAAACTCGGGAAAAATAAGGGAAATCCGGGGAAAAATGGAAAACTGGAAACAAAATCATGAAAAAAAATCCTAAAAATTAAGGAAAATCCTAAAAATTAAAAAGAACTCCTAAAAACTGGGTCCTCCCAGCAAGTGCTCGGTTTATCGTCTTCCGCTCGACATTATGCTATATGGATTAAAACCGAATTTGGGTGGCCGATGATTCCATGTAATGAAATACATGGATTTAAGAATAGAGAAAACATGTAGACATGATTTATTAATGAAGAACGGATGGTCCAAGGCAAATAAATCATTAAAAATTCTAGCTAATAGTCGATCATCATCCTGCAAATCATGTGAATCAGTAAATTTGTCCATCATCCAATAGGCTTTTGGTGGCCGATGGGTGAAAGTAAAGAAATACATGTTCCTAAGAATGGCGAGGAGGTGCAAACATGTTTTATCAAAGAATAAAGAAGGATTCATGGCAAACAATTCAGTAAAAGTTTTAATCATGGGCCAATTGTCATCCTTCAAGCCATGAATTTCAATAAAAAGATCCATCCTCAAGTGGTCTTTTGGAGGTCGATGATTTAAGGTAAAGAAATACATGGTCCGAAAAAGGGTAAAACCATGCAAACAAGCTTCGTCAAAGAAAAAGGGAATGTCCGTAGCAAACAAAGTGCTAGAAGGACGAGAAGTCGGCATAAGATCTTCGATGAAGTTTCGATGAAAATGAGTATAGTCTCTACTCAAAATAAGGTCTATACTCCCCAAATGTTCAACTAGTGTGGATGACATGAATGGTAGAAGCTCAAATTGAGGTTTTCTATGAGAGGTTTTGCTAACATCACTAGATTCCTCATTATCATTTAAACAAGGCAAAACACCATCATCATCCAACACGTCAAAAACCGGTAACTTATCATTATATGTACTTTCATCACCATAATCATCAAAAATCGGTAAAATATCACTCGCATATGATGCCTCAAGTACTGGCTCATTATCATTAAAAATATCATTCACCGGTAATGACTTATCATACTGAACATTATCATCAATAGCATACTCAAACACCGGTAAGTCCTCATGAAAGCTATCAATGACATCAAATGCGGGTAATATCTCTTTATTAACATCATCATTAATTTGTTCATCGGAAACCAGTGAGTTATCATAAACTATACCACCATCACATGCCTCAAAATCATTAACCGGATAAGCATTATCAACATCCTCATTAATCGTAGGAGGCTCTAAGTCACACATGCTTTCATCACTATCATCATCATCATGAACAATATGAGGCAGTTGTCCATTCAACCATTTAATATGTGCCGCCGACCAGAAATCATCACTAATATCATCACACACCGGCGAAACATCATTCGACTCATCATGAACAAGTGAAGTCTCATTAGGAATATCATAAGTGCATGTGTCACTAACATTGGCAACTTGGCTATCACAAGTAACATTATTAAAACTAGGAAGTGCCGAATCATTCCTACACTCATCAGCCTCATCATCATTTGAATTCATCAAAGAAGCTAGTTGTCCAATTCGGGCTTCCATATTGGCTAATACTTGTGAATGAGAATGTAGGATTGGTGTTAGCTCCTCAAAAGTCTCTAAAGCTTTAAGAATCCTTTCCTTTACAGCTGGATCTATTTGTGGTTGTGGTGCAAGGGGAAGGGATGGCTCATACCAATGTTGGGGTGGTGAGTATTGTGGTTGAGAAGGATAAGACGGTTCAAAACTAGGTGCATAGTGCGGGTTAGGATAGTCACCTTGAGGTTGAACATTCGGAGGATAGTAACCTTGGTATTGCCAATTGGGGTATGTATGACTACTCAAATTCGGATCATAAGAGTATGCATGCAAATCATAAGCGGGATTTGAACAATCATATCTGTCATTAACATAAGCGGGTGTATGACTAGATGGTAAAGAATAATCATGTGATGCATCACCCGGTGGCATATACTTATCGGCCATGTATATCAATTAAAACAATCAAGGATCACACCAAAAAGATAGAAATATGTTACAGTGGATGGTCCAAGAATGAGACGTCCGTCGTCGCTTAGATGTTGTCAAATCTCGCACGGCGGTGTCTTCAATCAACACAAAGATATAGAAATGTTAGCACAAATTCTATTTTTGTATTTTTAAATTTAAATTAAATTTTTTTTTTATGATTTTCGTTTATTTTATAAATAAATAAGAACAAAAAAGAAACAACTAGTTGGAAGCAACTACACTAAGTAAACAACTTAAAACCTTAATTAATTCCCCGGCAACGGCGCCAAAATTCTGACACGCCTTGAAAAGTGTCGTAGTCTTAACAAGGACGCCAAAATTACAAATTTATAATCAAACTACTAACTAACTACTTTATGGGTAGATAGTAATGAGTCCGAGTCGAATCCACAGGGAACTAATGGTTTAAGTCGTATACTAGGTATAATTCCTAGCCAAGGAGTTGGGAAAAAGATAATCTTTTGGGTTTTTATCTAGAACTAAACAAATACGAAAAGAGTACTAACAGATAAGATAATGCCAAGGAACTCTAATCAATAATAAAGAACTTACTAGGTATTCCTAAGATAAGAGCAGATAAATCAACTTAGATGATTTCATATAGTCGATAGGTGAATGGCTAGAATTCCTACCGCTCAACGAAGACGTCGGGGATAATATCAAGAATGGATATTGGTAAATAATCAAGATGGTTCTAGCACCTTGAGATCGCCTACTAGAATGTATCAAGGATTAGAGTTAACCTAGTGGTTCTGGCACTAGCATTGTGGTTCTAGCACATACGAAACCCCTAATCTCGAATAATGATGAATAACGGATTAAGAAGCGGTCATAATGGTTCTAGCATTATGTGTAATGGTCATAGCATTACAAGGCTCTTAATCTCGAGAAGGAAATCCTCACATCCATGGTCCTAGCACGGATGTTTGATGAGAATCTCTAATCTCAAGCCCTAACATGCACAAGACCTAAATCTAGGGCATATAGGAACAAATCATTCATCTAACAAATAAATCAATACCAATAGATATAAAGAAAATATCAATCAATCCATTCAACCATCAAAGTATGATTTACAACTCATAATCTATAGAAAACCCTAATAAATAACTTTACTACATCATAGAATCCCAAAGCTAGGGTTTAGTTACTCATCTTAGGAAGGAGATCCGTCGATGAAGGTTGTCGCCGCGCTCCACCCATGGATCTTCCACCAAAGATCTAACCTAATTTGTGGAAAAGAAACTAAGAGAAACCCTAAAAGATCAACAAAATTCGGCCATGGAAGGCTGCCAAAAAGCCCCCAAAGAAGGCTATTTATAGCCTAAGACAAACCCTAACTCGGATTAGTCAATTTCCTTTTATTTTTCTCGCAGCGCCCAAGGAGATCGATCTCCTTTGGATTGAGATCGATCTTCTTTGCTTCGGAAACTTCAAAAACTGGAATTTGCCCGACCCAGATCGATCTGCATGGGAAGCAGATCGATCTGGTTTTTCGTAACTGCTTCTTCTGCACCTCTGTACTAAAAATGGCATATCTTCCTCTAGGAAACTCCAAATCACAAACCGTAAAAAGTTCTGGAATCTAGACTTTAAGAGGTTTCCAACCATATATAGCACATCATCTGGTTCTTCCTGAACAGGTACAGTTTTGATGTCAAAGATGGTCCATCTTTGCTCCTTTGCTCTTTTGCTCCTAGCAGGTTCTTTATTTGTTCGTTTTAGCACCAAACTTGATCTAATCTTCGCTGAGGGTCCTTAAGCCTGAAATGGGGAAAAAACAATCAAAATAACATTGCTCGGAGACTAACGAGACCTAGTTAAAAGGGTGATTTGTGCACTTTTCACGTCTTATCAAGCACCCAGGATCCACCCCCGGCACACCGATACCCACCACTTCCCCCAGCCTTGCCGGCCTGGAGACGTCCACCTCCACACATACTCTGGCGAAGCAGTTCCGATCAGCAAACGTCGTAGAGGCATCCATCGCGAGCAAAGGTCCCGCCCGCCGCATTAGCATGCTCAGCGCCTGAGTTTCGAGATAATCAAAAGGGAGGTCTGGTATCCTCACCCACGCTGGGATGCGGGTGAAGTCCGCCGCCCTTGGCCGGAAAGAATCCCTCCAGCGAATAAGGGACAGTATCTTGCCATCCACCATCCAAGGGCCGCCAGTGAGAACGCGGGTAAGGTCCTCCTCGTTCCCGAACTTGAACCCAAAAACCCCTCCAACCCTGTTCGTGACGAGGAAGGGCTCGGACGTCATCCACATGCTTGCAAGCCGGCGACGAAGGAAATCCAGCCCCACTCGACCACCAATGAAGCGCCCAAAAAGGGTATGCTTCCAACGGTTGCGCCCTCGCTGTAAGACCTTCGGCTCAAACACCACCCTCTCATCGGAATACTTCTCCTTAATCTTGTTGAGGACCAAGTCTGGTATCACCTCGTAACCAGCTTCCTGGTAGCTCACCATCTTTGCCCATGTCCAGTTGCCATTAACGCTCGTAGGGGGCATCTTTGCCGCGGAGGACACGCCTGTCCTCAGCTGAGGGGGAGTCACGCCCGCAGCCATCTCTACCCTGAGGGGGAGACACGCCTGTACTCTACCAAACCAGTTGATCGACCTAATCTTGTGTTTGGCAGAGTCTTTGAAGATGAGAGTAGTCATCCGTTTGGGAGTTCATATCCCATTTACATGGGAGTAAATAACCCCCCATGGAGGGAGGTGGGATATGCTATCTCAGATAGATAAAACGGTTGGATTTGTGTGTAGTGGTTTTAAATACCTTCCATAGATAGATCGGTATGTTTTGTACAAAAGAGCAAAATTGTTTTTTGGCTTTTTTTTTGTTTTACAACTTTCCTCGACTTCCAATGTAGTTTAATCCCAACTTATCATAAGGTTACCGAATACAAAATAAATTAATTGGGAGAACATATTCGGGAGATGGGAGATTATATCCCCCATTATCCCATTCCGTCAAACAAACGCGTCCTTAATTGAAATGTCTAAACAAATGATATACAACCAATGAATAAGGTTGAGCCGGCATTGGCTCATGAGGATAATGAAAGAGAGGATTGGGTTGCTCGCTAGGCATGGGTTATTGCTAGTTCAATTTCCATTAATAATCAGGAGCTAAGAGCTAGTTTAGCTCCTAAGAAGGGCGCTCCTCTTTAGGGGACCGTCTAGTTAATATACCCCAGTCTTCGGACTCATATTTTCAAAAAAGAAAAAGATTGAGTCGCCGTTGGTTCAATGGTGCCGGCCCATGACCCTGGCTCGTGGCCGTTGTCCGGTAGTAAGCAAGTTTCCATGGAACTCTGCTGTTCGTGCATGAAGTGTAGTTTGACATGCTCATCTCCTAAACGTTATATACGGGCACTTTTGAATTAGATAGTATCAATTAAGTTTTTGAGACGGTGGATTAAGGATTTAAAATGTTACTAGTAACAAAGTCAATGTGGCCTAAGAGGACGCGGTCCATGACCCTGTCCAGCTTAGGGCCATGATCCAACTCCAATAAACCCTTCAAGCAATGGCTCATGAGATAGTTATGGGTTCAAAGTGGCCCCATCTTGAAACCACCAAGCGCATGTATGTTTAAGGACTGGGGGCAGGGACCAAATCTAAGACTATTCTTCATCGACTTCGAATATCGGTTGATATCCTCTCTTTTAGCGAAAATGATGAAGGCAGCGCTCCAAGAGATAGAGCAGTCGACGTTTATCACGGGAAGATCCATTCAGGACAATAATAGGGGTGGCATAAGAACTTCTTCATACAATGAGGAAGGCGCCGAAGACTAATCCGCTGATGGCCATCAAAGTTGATATACGAACGGACGGCGTATGACTCGGTGAGCTGGGAATTTGTCCAGCGAGTACTCACTAGGATGGAGTTCCCTAAGAAGATGATTGATTGGGTGATGGGTTGCATAACAACAGTGAGGTTGTCCCTCATTGTGAATGGTAGAGTATGTGATTTTTTTCAACCGGCTTGCGGTCTCCGACAGGGCGACCCAATTTCCACGTACATGTTTGTAATTGTACAGGAGGTCATGAGCAGACTACTTCAAGTTCCACTGGTCGCTCTGGAAGGGGTGACATATTCTGGTTCATCCTTCAGGCTAAGTCATCTTTTATATGCTGACGACTGCTTGTTTCTTACTACAACTCGAAGATTGGAGGCCAAAAAGGTGGTGAACGTGCTCTGGCATTACAAGATGATGTCCGGGCTAGAGGTGAGCAAGGAGAAGTCTAGTATTAAGTTCTCTCCATTGGCATCTACCAGGTGGCGAAAGGAGCTCGCAAAGATCATGGGTTTCGCGGAGAAGAAGGAGCCTTGGCACTATCTTGGAGCCACGTTAGAGGTGAGGGCGCTTAGAGCTTCAGACTTCAACTTCATGCTGGATGCGGTACAGAGCAAGCTAGTGGTGTGGAGATGCCCAGTTAAAGCGGCCGCATGCCGAGCGGTTTTGGTGCAAGCAGTCTTACATGCATTGCCAGTCTTCTTCGTTATGTCCCCCTCTAACCCCATCTCCTCTCCTCCACCCTCCTACCCGACTCCCACACACTCCTGCCCCTCAAAGCATGCTCCCTCGCCCCCGCCAAAAGGAGGTGGTTGAGGAGGATGGTCGCCGGTGGTCGAGGAGGACGGTCGCCGGCGGTATGATGGGGATGAAGAGCAGATCCGGTGATGAGGGCGTCGGTGCTCTCGTTCAAACAAGAGAGATAGAGGTAAAGGAGAGATGATGCCCTCGCGAGCTCCACCTCCCCGACCTCCCCCTCTACCCCTACTCTCCTCCGCCCTCCTCCTCGACTCCCACACCCTCCTGCCCCCGCCCCTCAAAGCACGCTACCTCGCCCCTGCCAAAAGGAGGTGGTTGAGGTGGATGGTCGCCGGCAGTAGGAAGCTGATGAAGAGCAGATCGGGTGATGATGGCGGCGGTGCTCTCGTTCAGAGGAGAGAGATGGAGGTAGAGGAGAGACGGTGGAATAAAGATTGATGGTGAAATATATATCCCAGCTCATTTTTTAAATATAAAATAATATATGGGGTGTGCTACAGTGCCACCCCACATGTAGGGGAGCACTGTAGCTCTCCCCGGTTTTAGGGTAGCGCTAGGAAGGCTGATGTGGGGTTTTTTTTGCCACTTCCCCATTTATGACACCCTATAATAGGGAAGGGAACCATTTGATGGAGATGATGCATGTGCTTTAACCACCCACTAACCCCCTATCTCTCTCTCCCTATTTCACTAACTCCCCTCTCCGTGGAGGACCATCCTAACACATAGGATAAAAAATGATGGTTATATTATAAAGTAATTTTTAAAAAATTATTTTATTTTTAATAAAATATTATTAATATATACATGTGGAGAAAATATTGATGGGGATATACCTCATTTGGCTTCGTCAGCACCACACAGGCGTGGCTTTTCATTTTTTTAATCCCGTCAATGAAGACGTATTTTCGTATTGAAGACATAATTTGGACTTACATATTTGACATTTTGACCATTCCCCCCACCGCAGAGAGATCAATTGCGAAGAGATAGTGGTTCTATTAAGACGTAAATTGGAGTTACGTCTACATTAATGAAGACGTAACTTCCACTTACGTCTCCAGTCCTCATCAAACCCTGACTACGGGCTCTCCTCCTTCCCCACCTGACATTTCTCTGGCGATTCTCCCCATTTCATCACTCAGACGGCGATTCTTTGGCGAACCTCCTAACGTCGCATCTCCTCGGCGCACGGCCCCGCGGGTCCCCTCATCCTTTACCATCCATCCACCCTCCACCCGACCATACATTCTTTCCGGTTCCTCACATTTCTCTGGCGATCTTCCGTCGAAATCCTCCAAAATCTTTTAGCCATTCTCCATCTTAATCTCGAGTGAGTTTTTATCTGAAAATTTTAGTCATACGCTGGCATGAGATAAAGGTCAAAGATGTAAGTCTAAATTACGACTTCAATATGAAAACGTAACGTGAAATTACGTCTTCATTGACGGGATTAAAAAGTCATATCCCCATTAATATTTTTTCCACATGTATATAAGAATAATAACTTTATTAAAATAATACTTTTAAAAAAAAATTCCTATTATAAGCATCCTGATGTATGTGGCAGATATCATGCACAAAAGACATACAACCAATGTTGGTAGTCTGGCTTGCTGGCTCCTGCCGGCGACTGGTCATCTGATTTCTAAAAAAAGATTCAATGGGCAGCGGCCCAACGGACTCGGCCCACACACCCTGGTTAGGGCCCTGACGGGACAGATGCAACTAGTCCATCTTTATTATCAACAAACTGTCACCAAAACAAAACTCCCAGTGTCATGCATGACTCATGACTACATATTTTAAACAACAAAATGGCACCATCCTGACTCGGAGTCAGAGTCTGCCACGTATACAAACAACATCGTAGAGGAACCCACACACAATTGCATCGCCTTTTCCCTTAGCCGAAATAAGCAACAAGACGCATGAACATGCTTCTGCCATGGACTCTTGCTACTCAACTTGGAGGTGGAGCAGGGGTCGGAGAAGGAGATGGCGATGGGGGCGGCGCTGGCGACGGCGGCATGCAGAAACCCCCGGAGACGGTGACTGCCACTTTCATTCCTTTGGCGCAATCGTCGGAAATCCCGCAGATAAAGTACCGAGAACCCGTCCCGGTGAGGGTGATATTGGTTAAGCCACTAGTGTCGGTCTTCTCGCTCTTCGTGCAGGAGATGTAGTCTGACTGGCTAACCTCCTCCACGTCATATATGAGGGGAATGTATATGAACACTGTGGAATCACAAAATATCAGTAATTTATTTTACAAAAACAATTTAAGTTTTTAAGATAAACAATGATTTGACATGATACCAAAGCAGAGATCGAGAATTTTCGAATCTTGACTCCCTCACTCTGCTTTAAAATGATGAGAGGGCTTACAGAGATTATCGCCGACGCAGAACGTCTTGCTAGATGACCAGATGGAGTAGTTGACGCCAACCTTCCAACCGGCTAAGTCGCCCACGACGTAGTATATGGCGTGGGCCGGGACGGCGGTGGCGAAGAGGAGGAGCACCAGAAGAACTGGGACACAAGCCATTGTGGGTCTCTAATTAAAGAAACTTGCAAGGCTTCAAGTCTTTGAAGGAGGCAATGAAAGAGAAGCCATGGCATCCTAAGGTAGATATAAGCATTCTGATGAAAGAGCTTTGACATGTTCACTCTTGGCTGACGAGGGTCTGCCGGCCCACAATGTCCCAATTCAGAAGTTACGTTCCAAATTTTCTTTTATTTTGATTCCTATCATTCGAATCTTGCATAAGAATTTCCTACATTAAACAATTTAAACAAATATGGTCGCTGGTTTTGCTAAGAATGAAATATTTATCCTTATTAGAAGATGTTAGATGTGTACTGTAGCATACCGGTTAACACAGTATCAAGAGAAGGAAACATGCATCTAGGCCCTCTTTATTGTCAAATATTATCAACAAAACAAATCACCTGAATGTCATAACTATATTGAAGAAAAAGAGGCCACAAAAGATGATCAATCCTGACTCAGTCTGAACATGTATAGTCAACCCCTTTCTCTTTCGTGGCATCATTCTGCAACACGCGTGTCTAGATATTACATCAACATGTTTGTTTCACTGGATTAGGATAAGGAAAATGTTTCCCAGCCAACCCGTACTTGGGTTGGCTAGCAGCCAACCAGACGTGGCAGCTATGGATCGCTGACACGTGGCTGTGAAATCGACGGTGGAGGAGAAATGTGAGCCACTCACCCACCTTTAGCTGCCCTAACCCATCAATGATTCACTCGGGTGCTTGGCCCTAAGCCCGGCGGCGGACCTTGGCTACTCCACCCGACCTACACCACCAGACCTCCACCCGGACCTCCGGCGGGCGGCTCCTCCACCCAGGCCTCCTCCCGGTTCCTCCCGGCTTCTCCTCGACCCGGACCTCCATCGACCTACACCACCAGACCTCCACCAATAGAAGTTCCAGCGGCTCCTCCAACATTTCTCAACCGGCGGGCGGCTCCTCAAACATTTCTCAACCGGCGGGCGGCTCCTCCAACATTTTTAGGTCGGCTCCTCCTCCCCAGACCTCCTCCCCAAACCTAGTCCCAGCGGCTCCTCCACCCAAACCTCCTCCCCAGATCTCCTCCAGGCGGCTCCTCCATCGATGTAGCCATCACCCCTCCTCCATCGGCGGCAGCGGCTCCTCCTAGCTTGCAGCGGCTTCAACCTCCAGCATTCTCCGGCGAACGGCTTCCACCGCGGTGCTGCCGGTGCTCTCCGATTGACATAGATCTCAGGTTTGGGAAAAAAAATTCTCTTGGTTGATGCATGTTAGCCTAGGATCATGCTATCTTCTCTTCTCTTGGCTGCCAATGTTTGGATCTATGGATTAGTAGTCGACTATGATGTGATTTCTTCCTCTCTTCTCGAGTTTTTGATGGATTGCGATGCTATGTGATGTTATGCTCTGCTCTTTCCCCTGCTGCCTTGCTATGTGATGCTATGCTCTGCTGTTTCCCCTTGCTGCCGTGGATGGTTTGCGACGTCTGCGTTTGTTTGGATTTGGACGAAATCTTTCTCCTCTGTGTTTCCTTTCTTTCCTATGTTCTTGACTGGCCGGCTGCTTGAGTTTGTGGTTTCATCCTTTTTGTTGGATTTTTGGCTATTTTTGGTGATTGTCGGTGCTCTCCGATTGAAAACAAGCAATATGCTGGATTTCCTTTCTCCGATTGAAAACAAGCAATATGCTATCATGTTAATTCGCACATGTAAGTTTCATTGAACTCCCAAAAGTTTTCCCTAACAAAGCTAATCAAATGATTATGATTGGATAGCATATTTCCTATTTATCAGTTCGAATTGTAATTTGGATTTCCCCTTGTTGGACTGTGTATTGTGGGGGCACCTCATCTTTGTTAAGTTGCTATCATCTTAGAGGTGCTGCTTTCTTTTCAAACAATTGGAACACCTGCACTAGCTTTCTCTCTCAATTATGTTAGTATGCGACCATCATTCTTAGCCTTCAACAGTAGTGCCATCATTCTAGAGCTATTGCAATCAATAAGGTACTCTTCTTAGATTTTTTTACACAGAAAGGCATACAAGTTAATACAATTGTCTGCTTAAACTCTTTAATGACTAATTTGTTTTTTTCAGAATTTTCTTAGCTTAGGAAACCTCAAGTTAATACAATTATGTTTCTTTCTTGTTATGGTTGCATATTTTTGTTGGAATTTTGGCTATTTTTGTTGATTGTCGGTGCTCTCTGATTGAAAACAAGCAATATACTGGATTTCCTTTCTCCGATTGAATGGTTGTTGGTGCTCTCCGATTGAAAGATTTTTTATTTCCTAGTTAAAACATGTAAGTGATCTGATTGAATTCATAACTCCATCATAAAATATGTCGATTCCTAGTTAAAACATGTCAGTGAACTGAAACATTTTTCGTGCAAATATGCTCATGTTAGACACACTAACATTTCAAGAGTTATGTTTCAGTTATAATGCAGTTTATTTCAAGTGGAATACTAACAATAGATGTAGCAATTCTTGTTATTGAGTTCTCTTTTTAGCTTGGATTTCAACATATTAATGTGTTATCTTCTATGTTATTTATGCTCATGTCTCATGTTAGACACACGGTTAGAGATTATGGCCACAAGTTCATCGAATTCAAAGGGAGATGAAGCAAACGATCTTAATTTGCTGCCGGATCATTCTAATGTCACAATGGGCATGTGTGAAATAGTTGAACAACCTAAATGTGGAATGATATTTGATTCTGTGGAGCAGCTTGTACAGTATTACAGACTTTATGGTAGTCAAATTGGATTTTCTACGGCCAAGAGAAGCCGAAAGTTGGATGATAATGGAAATCTAAAACATATAACTCTAGTGTGTTCTCGTGCAAGGAAAACACAATCAAATGCAAATAACACACTACAGATGCAGCCCACATGCAAGACAGATTGTCATGCTAGGTTGCATGCTTCGGTAGATGCTGATGGGAGGTTGGTAGTCCTCACAGTCGTAACAGAACATAATCATGCACTTAGCCCTTCTAAAGCAAGGTTTTTTCCATGTAACAAGATCATAGATGGAAAAGCGAAAAGAAGGCTCGAATTAAATGATCAGGCTGGCATTCCAATGTGTCGGAATTTCAATACATTAATGGTTGAAGCAGGTGGGTATGAAAATTTAACATTTGGAGAGCGGGATTGTCGAAACCATATTAGTAAGGCCAGGCGTCTGAGGCTAGGTGAAGGTGATGCTAAGGCAGCTTTTGGTTATTTTCAAAAGATGCAGGCAAAGAATTCAAATTTCTTCTATACTTTTGATCTTGATGATGAGTCCAGGATTCAGAATTTGTTTTGGGCGGATGCGCGTAGCAGGGCAGCCTTTGAATACTTTGGAGATGTGATAACCTTCGATACCACCTATCTCACTAATAAATATGACATGCCGTTTGCTCCATTTGTAGGAGTGAACCATCATGGGCAATCAATTCTCCTGGGATGTGGATTGTTATCCACTGAGGATACAAAGTCCTTCACATGGCTGTTTGAGAGTTGGGTTACATGCATGTCCGGGCATCCAAATGCTATAATTACGGATCAGGATCGTGCAATCACTAAAGCAGTGGAGATAGTATTTTCAAGTAGCAGGCATCGATGGTGTTTGTGGCATATACTTAAGAAAGTGCCAGAGAAACTCCGTGGATATGGTGGTAAATATGATGCTATCAGATCATCTTTGTTGAATAATGTTTATGATTCATTGACTACATATGAATTTGAGGACAGATGGGAAAGTATGATCGAGGAATATGAGCTTGGAGGCAATGATTGGTTGAGAGGGCTCTATGAAGACAGACAACGATGGGTCCCAGCCTTTGTTAAGGACACTTTTTGGGCAGGAATGTCTACTACACAACGTAGTGAGAGTATGAATGCGTTTTTTGATGGTTTTGTTAATTCAAAAACTTCGCTCAAACAGTTTGTTGAACAGTATGATAATGCTTTACGAAGTAAAGTGGAAAAGGAAACGCATGCAGATTACATATCATTTCACAAGAATATTCCTTGTATTACAAAATTTACATTTGAAAAACAGTTACAAAAAGTCTATACAATTGCCAAATTCAAAGATTTTTAGGAAGAGGTAAGATGCAAAACATATTGTCAGGTGTTACATATTGACAATCAAGAAGGTGCAGCTCTTTTTGTCATAGAAGAGATGAATCCTGATTCAGAAAGATGCAGAAAAATCAATGTATGCTATGTGGAGTCCGGGTGTCAAATATATTGTCAATGTCGACTGTTTGAGCATCGAGGTATATTGTGCCGTCATGCAATAACTGTCATGCAATATAAGAAGATATTCCACATGCCAGATCGTTGCATCTTAAACAGGTGGAGAAAGGATATTCCCCGGCGTCATTCACGGATGAAAGTGGGCTACAGTGGGTTAGACCCTACACCTGAAATGCAACGATATGACATGATGTATTCAAAGTTCAGTGAGGCAGCAGACATGGGTGTACAAACAGATAAGAGGTGCGCCATAGCGTTGGATGGCCTAACGGACTTGTGTCATAAATTGGCTATCACATACACTGAAGGTGAGAGTGATGGTAATCATAGAATTCCTCCAGAAGCAATGACAAGCTTTGAAGACAAAGGTTTTAATGACGTTAGAGTTAATAGTCCTCTTAGAGTGCGAGGCAAGGGAAGGCCGCCAGAAAAAAGAAAAGAATCAAAAGTGGACAAGGTTGTCCGTAGCCTTAAACTCAAGGGGAAGAAGCAAAATGTAAGCACAAAACTATATGCTTATACACAAACTTCGATTATGGTATAGCTAACTAAATTTGGATATCCTGATTTAAATTACAGGTTAAAGGAGATAAACAATCTGCTGATGTGAATCAATCAATAACACCGACACCGGAGGTTTTTGGCACACAAGAGAGCATGAACGTGGTGTGTCTACATTGCCTATACTATTAAAATTAACATAAACTAGTAAACTTATATATTCAAAAGAGAGCAATGTCACTGAATCATCTTATAATTGTACAGAGGTCACAATCACTTTTTGGCATACAGAAATTGGGACCACAAGTGCATGAATTTCCTCAATATAATTATGTAAGTTTTTAATTTTTACATAACTTGTTATTTATTACATGTTGTCACGAAATCGTATTTTAATTCTATAGAGATTGGGACCACAAGCGCATGATCCGTCTCATGTTCGCGTTGGGTCCACTCTACCGCAATATAATTATGTAAGTTTTTAATTTTACATAACTTGTCACGAATTACATGTTGTCACGAAATCGTATTTTAATTTTATAGAGATTGGGACCACAAGTGCATGATCCATCTCATGTTGGCGCTGGGTCCACTCTATCGCAATATAATTATGTAAGTTTTTAATTTTTACTTCACTTGTTATTTTAATTTTTACATCACTTGTTATTTTAATTTTTACATCACTTGTTATTTTAATTTTTACATCACGTAAGTTTGACATCTGCTGACTTAGTTGTGGGTATAGGTTTGAACTGATCTATGAAAGTATTAATTCGATATTAGGACATTACGAGAATTATCTAGTGTACCAGAAGTTTGACATCTGCTGACTTAGTTGTGGGTATAGGTTTGAACTGATCTATGAAAGTATTAATTCGATATTAGGATAAATGACAATTATCTATTTGCCGACAGCTCTGCTAAGTACATGCAAATCAAAATCAGGTTAATCATAGTTGCTTGTCACATTACGTATCGATGTCAAAGTAAATTTGCAAAAATGCAGAAATAGAGTAAGTAGATTGCATAACATCAATTAACAGTAAGAAGTCTGCTATCAATATTCAACTTTCTTACAATGTTGCAGCCATCTAATAATCTTAGGAGAAGCGATAATTCTCCCTTTACATCACTTGTTATTTATTAGATATTGTCACGAAATCATGTTTAAATTCTATAGAGATTGGGACCACAAGTGCATGATCCGTCTCATGTTGGCGCTGGGTCCACTCTACCGCAATATAATTATGTAAGTTTTTAATTTTTACATCACTAGTTATTTATTAGATATTGTCACGAAATCATGTTTAAATTCTATAGAGATTGGAACCACAAGTGCATGATCCGTCTCATGTTGGCGCTGGGTCCACTCTACCGCAATATAATTATGTAAGTTTTTAATTTTTACATCACTTGTTATTTATTAGATGTTGTCACGAAATCATGTTTTAATTCTACAGAGATTGGGATCACAAGTGCATGATCCGTCTCATGTTGGCGCTGGTTCTAGTTATCCTCAATATAATTATGTAAGTTTGGTTGTAGTGGATACAGTAGAATTTGGTCGTTCATGTATGTAGTTTTTCAAAGTTGAGACAAGTGAATTATATATGCTAATTTAAATGCTTGTTATGTAGGAATTCCAACAGAGAAGCATGTATGAGTCGTCTCATAATGACAGCGATGGAGAATGGTGATGAACATGACATGGTAGTCAATCAATATCTATGTCTTTTGCTCCCTCACTAGGTTAAGTAGGATTAGTAACTTTATTGACAGATGGACAATCCTCCATCTAGCTAGTTAATTGCGAAAGATGTTGAGTGTGCAAAATTTTAGAAATTTTTTACTAGTAGGGAAGTATTGATCGTAATTCAATTTGAGTTTAAACTGAAAACTAAAGCTGGTCCCTTTGGTAACAGGAATTTCTAATAGCAAATATTTGTGGGGCAGTCTTTCGACGTGTGAAATGTAAGGTCACAGAGCAGAAACCAGGGCAAGCTCCTCCTCTCCTTGCTGTTGCTTCAGTGGACAACATGAATAGCCCATTGATGGGCGGATCCGAGCAAATCGATATGGAAGTTGACATGGTTGATACTTGCCTGTGTACAGCATAGGTTCACAGCAACATACTCATGGGAAAGGATCTCTTGTATCAGATGAATGAGACTTGTCGCGTTTCAGCTCAGGCTTGACTGCAGTGGTCTTATCTTCTAGTGTAATTTGTTTCAATTGTAAGATTTAAGTAGTTACAATCAAAGGATGTAGCTGTTTATATTTTTGTATTCTTATGAATGCAGAAATGTACACATATGTCCAGTTTTTGCTTATGTAATCTTGACATTTCTTCAAAGAATTACCTTACTGTTCCATATGCGACTACAAGCCTGATGAGACTGAGTGTAATATTTCGCCTCTCGAGCATTTCTTTCAGGGTTTAAATTTGTGAGTTGTTGGAGTGAGTACCTCTTCATTTGTATATTTGATTGAATGTTTGGAGGGTGTACCTCGTATTTTGTGATGGAGTAAATGTGTGAGTGAATGGTTGTTCTACTATTTCGAACAATTGTATGCACTTGATGCTATATCAAAGATACAAATGAAATGTTGTCAAAATTTTCTCCAAATATGTACAAAGGAAATGCTATAGTTAAGTTAATAGTCCATCGATCAATATATGTAGTCCAATATTTCTACTCCAAACATGATCTTCCAAACATGATCCATCTGTTTTTGGAAGTATGGGTTTTGGCCAAAGTAATGGAAGTCTAATGATGAATATGGGTGCTAGAGCCTCTGTTAGTCCAGTTGTGCCTCTTTCAGGAAATGTTCCTGAGGGTAGTCTGAATGGTTTCATAACGGTTCCATCTAGTAGACACTAGTAGCAGCCAATTAGAGAGCAAGAAACAATACCAGCTTGACTTGGAGAAAATTGTTAGTGGGGAAGATATGCGGACAACACTAATGATTAAGAACATTCCAAATAAGTATTCCCCCCCCTCTAATTTACTGAATTTTTTTAATCAGGAAAGTAATTTACCAACAGATACAAACTACTTAAAGTGACGGGTAAATTACTAATGAAGCCAAAAAGGTGGTCCACCTTCTTTCTTTTAATCAAGGAAGTAAGTAGCAGTCCACACCTTTCATTCATTTGTATAATCAACTTTGACCACCAAAAGATCACTTAAAAGAGCAAACAGAAAATCATAAAATCACAAGCTTAATAAAACAGTGTCATCACAAAGCATTTTTACATCAGTTACAAAAAGATTTTTACAAAAATTGTCGTTACCACAACAACTAGAATCCAAGTGATGATGCGCATTTCACATAATTGGTCGCGCATCACTTGGACTTTAAGGCCCAATGTATCCTCCGTGACTTCACTAGGGTTTGATCGTGTTTCGGGAGCGGAACGTAGAATGTCTTCCCAAATAAAAAAACCACAACCATCACGACGATTCGAACACGCGTAAAAGATGCGACCGGGATTTTTCAAAGTGCCGGAGGTTCGCCGCACAACATTGAGCCGACAGCTACACCTTAACGTAAACGACCGAGGAGATGCTGATGACGACGATTGCGACATCCTTCATTTTATTACAAGAATAGTAAACAATAGCTTACAAAGGAAATACAGAACTACATGTTATACTAAGGTTGCTGTCATAGTGGAGATCAAACTGATTTAAGACTACAGATATGAGCAATAACCATATCAAAATTATCGAAACTTATTTTAGCTGATCTATCTAGCTTATAGGGACAAATCATCTGATTGAAGCTACTATATATCGCAGCCCATTTTTTTAAGAACTGATCATGTCTTAATTATCATCTTTGTTTCTTTCCATGTAAAAATTAGAATATCTCTATATATATGCTCAAGTCTAATGTTTCTGTAATTAAACCATTGTTTTCTTAACAAGTTAATTAAGACAGCAACTCTTTGTAAAAAGAAAGATGCAGCAATTTCGTTACTAATATCCATGCATTCCAATTTTATTTACTTGTTCCCATCAACCTGGGAAATCATACATGCATACATGCCCATATATACGTACTATCACTGTTCACAGAGGTCTTGATACTCTATAGTTAGCAACACCTCCCTTATATATATGCTCAGGCAACTCTTAAACTTATGATAAGGGCATCACTAGAATGGAAACTGGCTACAAGAGTTTCAAGTGAAATACCACACTTCTCATGCAACTCTTAAATTTTCAAGATGCTTAAGTTAAAGGAACACTATGCACGAAGTAGAGTAGGTTACCTTTTAAAGTACTTCAATTAGCTTGGCTCCAATCACCACACAACAATTTAGGATGAGAAGGTTTCCTCGGACTTGTGAGTCAAGATGTGCAGATTCTTTGACAGATTTCACTGACTAACTGAAGAACTTAAAAATTTAGCTTGGCTCCAATCACCACACAGCAATAGCATAAAGACTCTGATAGCAAATATATCGAGATAAATCAGTCTTAGGAATGAAGAATCAACAAACTTAACAAGTTCTATCAACATTGCTCAATTGCTCAACATGCTTTCAAGTTTTGGCATCTCGATTAATCACAGAAAAAAAGAGCAAAAAAATAACCAAAGAAAAGCTCATAAAACTCCACAAATCCACACCTACGGACTCCGGATTGGGATAGAGATCCCTAGAACTGCCAGCTCGAACGATAAACGAAGGGATCCAGAAGATCGCGGAGAGCAAAACTGCGACGCCAACAAAGACCGCAGTGACGCAATTGAGCCGCGCGATCTTCCCGATCGGCCAGCAATGGGGGCAAGTAACAGCAAAAAAAAATAAGGGAAGAGCGAGAGCGGAGAAGAGAAGAGACCACATGTGTCACGCCCCGACCCAGAAAACCCATCCAGGCCGGGACGTGAGGGTCCTAAACTCTAAATCAAACGGCGAAAGCCTCCCCTTTAAACATCAATTTTAAAACCAGGTGCATGATTACAATATTCACAATTAAATTAAACTATCCTATCATCAAATCATAATACAATTTAACTTTAAAAAGATATAATAATGATTCAAGTCATCTAGTACAGCAATCTCTGATCAATTTACATCAAATTGAAATACAAATATATATCTCCTTCAAATTACAATTTATACATTTAAAGCTGGACATCAATTGAATATAATAAACTGGTGATATCCTCGATCTCACGCACCACCAAGGGGAGTACCGCCTCCAACACCGCAACCACCTGAAAAAGAAGGGACTACATCGACCTGCATCGCCGATGCAGCCCAGGTAGGAGTGAGCAACAAAGCTTGCTCAGTAGGGTTCTACTCTACGGCACACTGAAAGGAGGAAAACAACAACAGTGTTGTCTCCCCTGCTCAAGTCTAACGGATGCCACGGGTCCCATAACCCACCGATGTCCCAAGGGCTCCTGTCATGAACCTCTCTCTTGGTCTCTTTATCAAGATCACCCTGCACTGACAGGGGAACGGAACCATGCAGGATCACTCACCCTTACCCAGCAGGGATACCACTGCCTGGGGACCACGTCGGGAACTCCTCGGTTGCATCCTTAGCACTTAGCCTTGGGAAAACAACACGACCTCTAAACCTCAAAACAATATAATATTCCAGTCCGACTACCTAATAATCCTCGAATGATATCAAACATGATCAATGATGCAATCACGTCCTAATCCTCGACTACCCCAAACCCCGGTCCTAGGGCTAGATCCGGGCTACCCGAGAACCCCGGATCGACGATCGAAACCATCGTCTACCACCTAGCCTGATGCTTCTAATGCAAACAGATGCATGCAATGCTCAAGCACAGAGATACAGGAATAGCAGCATGCAACAATATGCCAAGACAACATACACGGGCTAGGCGAAGCGTCAAGCTTGCCGGAGGGTAAACATGCATAAAGCAGATAAAGGTTAAACTACAATTATACAATATTATGACGGCGCCCACAGACCGTTAGCAAGCAATTTCTACAACGGGGGCACAACCCCGGCCACACAGGTAATAATCAACCACATATAAAGCACACTCTCTGCCATTTAATTAGCTAAACATCCCAAGGAGCACAACCCCCTTGGTTCAACCACAAGCTAAATATACATATAAATAAGCATGGCATGTGATTAATTACTCATTAAACAAGGATGATTTATATCTAATTAGACATGCCGAGAAATCAAACAATTAATCATCTAAAAACAACCAATTAGAACATGCTAGCCATCAAAATCTCTAGGAATACCAATCACATGAATCCCAAGAATCAAACATGATAAAACATCAAAAATCCGTTAAAAACACTATTCAAGGCTGGCGGTCGATCAACGGATCGACCGTGCAAAATCTAAGGTTGACGGTCGATCAACGGATCGACCGTGAGATGTTATTTCGCTATTTTCGGGGCTCACGGTCGATCCACGGATCGACCGTGAAGAAGATGAGGTTGACGGTCGATCAACGGATCGACTGTGAGAGTTAATTTTGCTGATTTTCGGGCTCACGGTCGACCTTGGAGACCTCACGGTCGACCGTGGAGACCGCGACGGTTGATCCACGGATCATCCGTGGCACTATTCATCAGCAAATCTACTCCGACACAGTTTCGTATAAAAATCACCAAAACTCGTAGAAAAATCGGAAAAATATAGAATCAATTGGGTTGGAAAGTAGACTCTCAGATCTACAACTCTTATTTCTCATAAAAATCCAAGATCATGCATGTACAAGGCAGAAAACTCGCCGCAAGCCAACTGTTCTTCAAGAACAGCAGAAAACCGGAAATCCGAGATTTATCATGCTAAAATCCTACTGAAATCTTAACCAAAGTTCATGAAACTTAAATCAGAGACTAAATTAAGCAACATGCATTCAACAACATAATTTCATCACAATCTAACGGCTAGATTAATCTAAACCCATTAATTAACGCATGTAGGTAGAACACCTACCGGACTGCGCATTCCTCGGTTGATCCCTCGCAAACCAGCCACCGACGAGGTTCCACACCACACCAGGAGTCTTCCTCTTGTTGCCACGAATCCAACAAGCTTTCAAGCTCCCAAAATGGTGGTCGGAGGAGGGAGAACGACGAAGAAGGAGGAGGAGGCTGATGGAGGAAAAACAGAGCAAGCTCTGCTTGCGGGAAGAAGAAACAGCCAGGGAGAAGAAAGAAGAAGAGAAGGAAGAAAGGAGAAGGGAGAAGTGAAGGAGCGGAGCAGGGGGAAGGTCGGGACGGTGGGGGAGAGGGTGAAGGAGAGGACCTCTCCTCTCCTGCTCTCCTGACAAAGGAGGACGAAGGAAGCTCAACAACTGCCCAACTGCTCTAACTTGCTGGAATAGGAGGATCGATCCTTTTATCAAAGAGGATCGATCTTCTTAACAGAAAGATCGATCTTCTTCTCAAGGAGATCGATCCCCTTTGCCAAGAAGGCAAAACTTGCGCTAAAACGCAAGCCCAAGCTTGGATCTTCCGATCCCGGGTCCACCTAACCATTCTAATCAAGCACAAACACAAACAAGGTCAGTGTGTGCACACGCGGGTGTGAAACTGACCACCAGGGAGCATATTTACCAAAATGCCACTGGGGTCAAAAACAGCGATGCGATCAACCGATCGCATCCCAGGGCTAACCGAGCCAAACCACAAATCCAGACCCTCGACCTAACGCGGTCGGACCGGGTTGGAGGTACGGGTCCTCATAACATGAGACCACATAGATAACAAAATTGAAGTAATTTACATGTGCGTGGGCATCAGGGTTCAGGCGATAGGCGAGGTCGGGACGGCGTTCCGGCGAGAGATTGACTGGGAGAGCCCCGGGAAGAGGGAGGGCGACCCAGGACTTGGTCAGCGACGGGAGATCGGAGTCACAGTAGCCGTCGCCGTCACAGTCGCCGTCGCCCACAAGCTCGCAGTCATTCGTGATCCCCTCAAGTCGCGGTCTCCTCCGACCACGGTCGCCGCTGGGATCTCTCCTCTGGCCGCGGTCTCCCTCTCTTACCCGATCGGGTCGCCGCCCTCCTCTCTTCTCTCTCTCGATCTCTCTCGCAGCCGTGCCCTAACGGGAGAAAAGGTTAACTAAAGGGGTGGAGGAAGGAGAAGGTATGAACGCCTGCGAGCCTCTGGGAGGAGAAGGAAGGAAGGAGAAGGAAGGAGAGGTTTTTCCCGCGGGAGAAGGAAGGAAAAGGGGAGGAGAGATCGGTGGAGGAGAGCCCGCGGGAGAAGATACCTCTGGAAGGAGAAGGAATGAAGGAGATGGAAGGACCGGGTCAAAATTGATCCAAAATTCAAAATCCAGGACACGTGTTGATCATCTACGAACGCCACGTCAGGTTGGCTAGGAATCACGACTCTTAGGATAAAGACAGAAGAACTAGTCATGTTGATTGACCTAATCCTGTGTTTGGCACAGACTTCGAAGATGAGGGCAGTAATCCGCTTGGGAGTTTTCATATCCCATTATTTACATGGGATTAAATAATCCCCCGTGGGAGGGAGGTGGGATATGCTATCCCGGATAGATAAAAAGGCTGGATTTGTGTGTAGTGGTTTTAAATACCCTCCAGAGTTAGATCGGTATGTTTCATATAAAAGAGCAAAATTGTCTTTTGACTTTCTTTCTTTTTTTTTTTTACAACTTTCCTCGACTTCCAATGTAGTTTAATCCCAACTTATCCTAAGGTTACCAAATACAAAATAAATCAACTGGGAGAACATATCCGAGAGATGAGAGATTATATCCTCCCTTATCCCATTCCGTCAAACAAACACGTCCTTAATTGAAATGTCTAAACAAATGATATACAACCAATGAATAAGGTTGAGCCGGCATTGGCTCATGAGGATAATAAAAGAATGGACTGGGTTGCTCGCTAGGCATGGGTTATTGCTAGTTCAATTTTCAATAATAATCAAGAGCTAGTTTAGCTTCTGAGAATGACGCTCCCCTTTAAGGGACCGTCTAGTTAATGTACCCTAGTCTTTGAGCTTATATGTTCAAAAAAGAAAAAGGTTGAGTCGGCATTGGCTCAATGGTCCCGGCCCATGACCCTGTGACACAGGAGCAGAGCTGGAAGAGATGGAGGTGGCAGAAGCAGAGCGGGAAACAGAGCACGGCGCGTCGCATGCGTGAAGGAAGCCGAAAACAGAGCACGGCGTGGGCGCGTCGCGTGTGAGGAAGCATAGCCTGACGCGGATTGCTGCGCAGGATCTAGTCGACGTGATGCTATTTAAATTTGGATTATAGTTTGGGTTCAATTAGTTGGGTCTTAGTTGGGTTCTAGTTTGGATCCTAGTGGGGTTTCTAGTTTGGAGTCTGGTTTAGTAAACTTAGTTGGTTTAGACTTTTGTAAACCATATTTATGCAATAGCAAGTAGAACGAGGGGAGGCTTTTGATCATTGTTTTGAAGAAATTAACCCTAGGGTTGCTGCTCTCATAGAGAACGCCTTCTACGTTCTCTTCCTTATTGACAGGTTCTCTGCTCGCTGGTTCGTGGACTCGTCCAAGCGTGGGGAAGGCTTCGTCGACAAGGGACGAATAATATTCTTCCATCTTCGACGACTGTTTCCGGCATCAAGTGGTATCAGAAGCCAAGGTTCGCATGGCTGCTCGAGGTCGGGGGCAACGTCGCGGAGGAAATCACGGTCGAGGCCTGGAAGATGATGGGCCACGGTGTGAAAGAGATCTACTGGAGGTTCACATGGCAGATGTGATGAGGCAACTCCAGCAGATGCAATTGAAGGTAGACCAATTGGAGGCCTCGAGAACGGTAAGGCCGGAGCCAGAGGGCGTCGATGGCGAGTTTGAGAACCCATTCCATGAAGATGAAGGATCATCGTCTATAGCGGTGCCCCGAGTGCATCAGCCACAGCAGCGGGATTTCGACATTAGAGTTGATATCCCAGAGTTCGATGGAAGGTCACACCCCGAAGAGTTTATTGATGGGCTACAAACAGTTGATCGGATCTTCGAATACAGGGATATTCCAGGAGACCGGATGGTGAAGATTGTGACAATCAAATTGAAGAAGCACGCTTCTATTTGGTGGGAGAGAGTCAAAAAACAGAGAGCACGAGAAGGGAAGAGTCGAGTAGTTACGTGGGAGAAGATGCGCAAGATCTTGAGAAAGAAGTTTCTGCCATATAACTACAGACAGGACATCTATCTGAAACTCCATAGCTTTCGACAGAAAGAGTTGTCTGTGGAAGAGTACACGGCTGAGTTTGAGCACCTCCTGTTGTGGTGCGAGGTGGATGAACCTGAGGAGCAAACCTTGGCGCGTTACTTAGGAGGACTTCGAGTGGAGCTTCGAAGCGTGGTGGAGCTGCAGCCCTACTGGACACTAACGGATGTCTGCAAGTTGGCGGCTAAGGTTGAGCGGCAGTTGAAGGAGGCTCGTGGCGGGGGATGGTGACTTGGTCCTAAGGGGGGCGGTTCCTCAAGTCAGGGGAGCACCACTACGACCAAGCCGGGTGCCAATGCACCACTGTTTAGGGGCCCGACCAAGGGCGAAGCTCCAACAGCAACAGCAAGCCGGCTTGGTCCAGCAGCGCCGCGATGGTGTTTCAAGTGCCAGGGGCTAGGACACATCGCGTCTGACTGTCCTAACCGTAGGATCGTCACATTGACAGAAGGAGACTTAGAAGATGATTGTGTTGACACCGGACCCATTTTTGATAAAGAAGAAGAAGAAGAGATCATCTATGCTGATGAAGGTGAAGCTCTCGTAGTTCGAAGGAGCCTGAGTACAGCATATGGCGGTGAGGATGCTTGGCTGAGAAACAATATATTCCATACAAAGTGTACCTCCAATGGGAAGATTTGCGAGGTTATCATTGACGGCGGGAGCTGCGAGAATGTGGTAGCTGCGAAGATGGTGGAGAAGCTGAAATTGAAAACAGAGGAGCACCCCATACCTTACAAGCTTTCATGGCTTAAGAAAGACAACGAGGTAAGAGTTCATAAGCATTGTCTTATTCAATTCTCTATTGGGCAAAAATATTCGGATGAAGTGGTATGTGATGTGGTGCCAATGGATGCTTGTCATCTACTCCTTGGGCGTCCATGGCAATATGATAGGAGGGTGGTGCATGATGGGTTTAAGAACACTTATACTTTACTGAAAGATGGAGTAAAAATTGTTCTTGGCCCAAATAAATATAAAGAGGTTCTCCAATCTCCTGTAGCAGAGGAAACAAATTTATTGACAGTGACTGGGTTAGAGAAGGCTATAATGGAGTCTTGTGAGGCTTATGCTTTGGTTGTGGTAGAAGAAAATGCAGACAGTATCAATCTACCACCAATCATGAAGGAGTTGGCCCGGGAATTTTCTGACATCTTGCCTGATGAAATTCCCCCTGGGTTGCCACCTATGAGGGATATGCAGCATGCTATTGACTTTGCACCAGGGGCCAGTCTCCCAAATAAAGCAGCTTACAGGCTTAATCCGAAGGAGCAGGCGGAACTGCAGCGGCAGGTGGAGGAATTGGTGACTAAGGGCTTGATTCGTGAGAGCATGAGTCCATGTGCAGTTCCAGCATTGTTAGTACCGAAGAAGGATGGATCATGGCGTATGTGTGTTGACAGTCGGGCGGTGAACAAGATTACTGTCAAATACAGGTTCCCAATCCCACGTTTGGATGATTTGTTGGATCAGTTGCACGGGGCGACTATCTTTTTGAAGATCGATCTCAGGAGTGGTTACCATCAGATCCGAATGCGGCCTGGTGATGAGTGGAAGACGGCCTTCAAGACCACAACCGGCCTGTATGAATGGATGGTAATGCCCTTTGGGCTTTCTAACGCTCCTAGTACTTTTATGCGGCTTATGACTCATGTTTTTAGGCCTTTTATGGGGTCTTTTGTGGTTGTTTATTTCAATGATATTCTGGTATATAGCAATCACATAGATCAGCACTTAACACAATTGAGGAAAGTTTTTGAAGCACTTCAGCAGCAGAAATTATATGTCAACATGAAGAAGTGTCATTTCTTTACTTCTAGTGTGGTTTTTCTGGGATTTATTGTCACCCCCCGACCCAGAAAACCCATCCAGGACGGGGCGTGAGGGTCCTAACACTATTCACCATCAGCCGACGCAGTACAAGCGGAAAGGATAATCAATTTAATCAAAAGTAATCCAGAGGCTAAGCAGATTTGATCATGTAATAATATCAAGTCTTACAATGTCTGAGTTTCAAAATACATATTTATACCAAATCCCAAAAGATCTCCAAAAAGGGTTACAACATGCATAATTATATATATCAAAAAGTACAACAGTTACATCCTCCAACAAAACCTCAGACGCCTCTGGATGTACCTGCGCCGCCAAAAGCTGAACCAGTCGGCTCCACCGAAGAGGAACTGCCGCCTGCACCTGCAAACGCAGCCCGGGTAGGAATGAGCAAAAAGCCCAGTAGGGTTCTACTCTACGGCACACTGAAGGGAGGAAAACAACAACAGTGTTGTCCCCAAGCCTAAGTCTAAAGGATGCCACGGGTCCCATAACCCACCGATGTCCCAAGGGTTCCTGTCATGAAACCTCTCTCCTGAACATGTTACCAGGAGGACCACGGAAACAGTAACATGCAGGCTCTAGCCCTTACCCAGCAGGGATACCACTGCCTGGGGACCACGTCGGGAACTCCTCGGTTGCATCCCTAGCACTTGGCCTAGGAGGACAACACGACCTCTAAACCTCAAACAAAGATTCAAGCCGACTATCGCAATCCTCAATCATCAGAGATTCAGATCGACAATCACACCCTAATCCTGACTACCCAACCACGGTCCTAAGGCTAGATCCGAGCTACCCGAGAGCCTCGGATCGGCGACCCAAGACATCGCCCTCCTAACCTCAAATGCCTCTAATGCATACAATGCATGAGCTTAAGCAAACATCTACCCTAGATGTCTCTATATGTCACATCAGCAGTTATAAGTTCCACAGATATACAATAGCCCTCGGCACTCGCCGGCAAGAGGCTAAGGTTCCACAGTTCCTCATTAACTAGCACTCATAGCTAGCTAATGGTTAAGCAAACAACTAAGCATTTAATTTCTACCAAACATGTATTTTCCATCAAAACTTGAATTAAATGCAAGCATAACCATAAGTTTGCAAAAAAAGGAGAAAACTCGGATCAAACATCAAACCCGATGAAAGTCCTTTGAAAACATAATGAAATCCACTTACAAGCTTCCCTATATGTTTAAGATTCAATCAAGATTGAAGGCCATTTAAGGAAAACCAGAAAACACTGTTCAAAAGGCCACGGACGATGCCACGGTCGATCCGTGCATCGACCGTGGGGCCACGGACGATGCCACGGTCGATCCGTGGATCGACCGTGAGGCCCACACGAAGAAAACCAAGGGCGACGGTCGATCCAACCATCGACCCTGAACAGCCCAAAACCAACCAGAGCCTGACGGTCGATGCGACGGTCGACCGTCAGGTAAATGGCGAAAAAGCTAAGGTCCCACGGTCGATCGATCCATCGACCCTGGGAACCCAAAATCTCAACAGAGCCCAACGGTCGATACGACGGTCGATCCGACGGTCGACCGTCAGGCCCAAAGCAAACATACTAAAGCTGGACGGTCGATACATCGATCGACCGTCGAGCCTGACGGTCGATGCACCGATCGACCGTCGAGCTCAAAACGCAGTATTCCGGAAATCCATTTTCTAAGATTTGAAGGATCAAAACATGTTAGAATACAATCAAACTTTGCAAGCAAGTGTATTTTGAAGTGAGGGATCTAATGATGCAAAGAAATCCATATTTGGACGGTTAAATCCCATTTTAGGTCGGAAAACCAAAAAGACGACAAAACGGCGGCGTTTCGGAAACCAGCTGTTAGAATACGAAATCTTGGCATACGAACACTCCAAACCATACACATTGCATACACAACGGATTTCGCAACACCCTAGCTTAGCATTCCACAGCAAACCACACATGCACCCTAACCTAGTAGAACCCGATCCAAGGATCGAGGTAGAAACACCTACCTCAATAGCAAAGAAGCTCTCCACGCGTCCAGCCAACCTTGCCACGAGGATCCTCTACTCAAGCTCAGTCCTCCAAGCTTTAGCCCAGCCGGAGGAGAAGGGGAGAAGGGAGAGGAAGAGGGGCCGTCGGTGGGGAAGAGAAGGAAGAACCAGCCAAGGAAGAGAAAAAGGGAAGGAGAGAAGAGAGGGGAGCGGGTAGGGGGTTGGAGCCAACTGCTCCAACCACCCTCCACTCACCAGGCCCTCTAATGGGCCGGATCCTCCAACGGGTCGAAAGCCCGCTCACGAGCCCGATAGCGAGCTCTAGCGCGCCCGAGCTGGGATCTTCCGATCCCGGACTCACCTAACCATTCTAAACAATCACATACATCAAACCAAGGCCGTGGGTGCAACGCGGGTGTGAAACCGACCACCAGGGGGCATATTTACCAAAATGCCCCTGGGGTCCAAACCGCCACACGATCGCCCGATCGTGCCCGACGCGGAACCAAATTGACAGGGAACCGGCTCTCGACCCACGCTGGTCGAGTCAGGTCTGAGGGACGGGCCCTTACATTTATTGTGTCATGTGATGGAGTTAAGATGGACCCTTCTAAGATAGAAGCTATTCTTAGTTGGCCCACTCCAAAGACTATTCATGATATCCGAAGTTTTCATGGGTTGGCATCTTTTTATCGACGATTTATCAGAAACTTCAGCACCATTGTTGCACCATTGGTTGAATGTTTGAAAGGTGGAAGTTTCAAGTGGACTGATGAAGCCCAACACAGTTTTGAAACTTTGAAGAAAAAGGTGACAGAAGCCCCAATCCTTGCTCTGCCGAATTTTGATGATGTGTTTGAGCTGGACTGCGACGCATCAAACGTGGGGATTGGAGCAGTCCTAAGTCAGGGAGGTAAGCCGATTGCTTTCTTTAGTGAAAAGCTTAATGATGTTCGGAAACGCTACTCCACATATGACAAGGAACTCTATGCTTTGGTATGCACCCTGGACTATTGGAGCCATTAGTAGCCTAAGGAGTTTGTGCTATTTTCTGATCATGAAGCATTGAAATTTATTAATGGGCAACACAAGCTGAATCGGCGGCATGCCACGTGGGTAGAGTCTCTGCAAGCCTTTTCTTTCACAATTAAGCATAAGGCTGGGGTTCAAAATAAGGTGGCAGATGCTCTCAGTCGCAGGTATGCCTTACTCAGCAGCATGCAAGTGAAGATCGCGGGTTTTGAGGTCCTAAAAGAGCTCTATGAGGATGATCCTTTCTTTGGGCAGATTTTGTTAAAGTGCCGTACAGGGAATTTTAAAGACTTCTTAATGCAGGAGGGATTTCTTTTCAAGAATAACAGATTATGTATTCCTATATGTTCGTTACGGGAAGCCATAATTTTGGAAGCACATGGGGGAGGTCTTGCAGGACATTTTGGAAGGGACAACACACTAGCTCTAGTCGCCGAGCACTTCTATTGGCCAAGGATGGAACGGGACATCATGAGGCATGTAGAGCGATGCAAGGTATGTCGCTTGGCTAAAATTCATGGTCAAAATACTGGGCTATATATTCCTTTACCTGTACCTGAAGTGCCTTGGGACGAAGTCAGTGTGGATTTTGTGTTAGGGCTGCCAAGGACACAAAGAGGAAAAGATTCTATTATGGTGGTCGTTGACAGATTTTCGAAGATGGCACACTTTATTCCCTGCAACAAGACATTAGATGCTTCTCATGTAGCTGATCTGTATTTTCGAGAGGTGGTGCGTCTACATGGCATACCTAAGACCATAGTTTCGGATCGGGATGTCAAATTTATGAGTCATTTTTGGAGGACTTTGTGGCGGAAGTTGGGCACTACATTACTCTTCAGCACATCCCACCATCCACAGACAGATGGTCAAACGGAAGTCGTCAACAGAAGCTTGGGAAACTTATTGCGAAGTTTGGTAGGCAAACATATTCGGCAATGGGATTTAAAGCTGGCACAAGCTGAGTTCGCCTACAACAGATCGGTGAGCCAAACTACTGGTTGCAGCCCCTTTGAGACAGTATATGGACTTAATCCTTCGAGTCCTCTGGATTTCTCTCCTATCGTAGCAGCAGGGCAGTTTAGTGGAGATGCAGATGAACGAGCCAAAGCCATAAAAAAATTGCATGCACAAGTTCGAGAATATATTATCAAGCAAAATGAGAAGTACAAAGAAAGGGCTAATAGGCACAGGAAGTCGGCGGCGTTTCAGGAAGGAGATTTGGTGTGGATCCATTTACGCAAGGAGCACTTTCCGGCTGGAAAGTGATAAGACTTGAAAAGTGCACAAAACACCCTTGTAATTTGGCTTTGTTGGGCCCCGAGCAATGTTGGACTGACTACTTTTATTCCATTTCAGGTATAACAGACCCTTCTACGAGTTAGATCAACTTTGGCGCTAAAATAATGTATTTTGGCGATTTCTGGCAAGCCAGATCGATCGGACTCAACAGACCCGAGCGATCCAACTCAACCAGCGATGGGGCAATGAACAACAGCCAGATCGATCAAACCCGGCATGACGGATCGATCCAGCACGGGACGTAGCATAACAATATGTGCACGATCGATCCGACTACAATGACCCGATCGATCTGGCTTGGGCGTTACTCGAAACTTAAGGAGTCGGATCGATCCAACTCCAAAAGATGGATCGATCCAACGCGGCCAGAGGCAAAGATCGACGGCTCTGATCTAATCCGTGGGAGGTTGTTTCTTGGGCTATAAGTAGTCATTGTTTAGGGTTTTTTGGGGGGGCTTTTTCCAGACGTTTTTGGGGAGAGTTTTTCTATCTTTTCTACATCTTTTCTTCGACGATTCTTTGGAGGAAATCCATGGCGGGAGGAGATCATCAACTTCTACCGATGGATTACCCCCTGAAGATGAGTAACTAAAACCCTAACCATGGGATTCTTATGATGTAACTAGGGTTTTTACTATGGATTTCTTAGATCTAGGGTTTGTATACACGATTATTTGGCTTTTATGGATTGATTATATTTTCCTATATCTTGGTGTTGTTTTCTTGCTAGATGTATGAATCGTTCTTACTTGCACTTGATTCTAGAGCTTGTGTATGCTAGGGCTTGGATTGGATTTATCCAAATACGAGGACCATGCTAGTCCCATGGTATCTTGGATGAAATCTTCTTCGTGATTAGGGGTTGTATAGTGCTAGTCCCACTATAGTAGTGCTAGTCCCACTACGTTCCATCCCTAATCCTTCATGCATCTTACCTTTGTAGTTTCGGCCATCGAGATGCTAAGTCATCTCGATATTACACCTAAATCCATATCTATGGCATGGTTTGCGATGAACTCATCTGAGTAAGAGGGTTCATTAGCAGTGAACGTAACTAATCATTCGGTCACTGATATTTCGTTAATTGTTCTTGCCGACAAGGAATCCTAAACAGAACTTGTCGAGTGATAAGGAGAACTAGCCATTACTTTATCAACTTTTAGGAAGCCATTCATCGTGTTTGAATGCCCTGATCTTTGGAAAACCTGGTAGATCCTTAGTTACTGATTAAGAATCCTGTGGTCCTTTCTCTCATATTCATAAATCCTTTAGTTTAAGTTTAGTTTAATTTTAACTTGCAACCTTTTCTCAACTTATTAGTAGGAAATTTGCTAAGTATTTGATTTCAATCCCTTAAATCCCTGTGGACTCGACTCGGACTCTCCACTATCTACTAGTTCTTAGTAGTTAACATAGAGCACTGGAATATTTTGTAATTTTGGTCAGACTTGTTAAGCCACGACACTTTTCAAGTCGTATCAGAAAGCATGGTAAACTCAAGCCCAGGGCGGATGGTCCTTTCAAGTGCTGAAACGGATTGGAGATAACGCCTACAAAATCCAACTTCCAGGTAGCTATGGTGTCTCTTCGACCTTCAATGTTACTGATCTCTCGCCATACGTCGACGACCAATCAGTTGAAAGCTCGAGGACGAGCTTCTTTCAACCGGGGGAGTAACACAGGAGCAGAGCTGGAAGAGATGGAGGTGGCAGAAGCAGAGCGGGAAACAGAGCACGGCGCGTCGCGTGCGTGAAGGAAGCCGGAAACAGAGCACGGCGTGGGCGCGTCGCGTGTGAGGAAGCAGAGCCTGACGCGGATTGCGGCGCAGGATCTAGTCAACGTGATGCTATTTAAATTTGGATTATAGTTTGGGTTCAGTTAGTTGGGTTCTAGTTTGGATCCTAGTGGGGTTTCTAGTTTGGAGTCTGGTTTAGTAAACTTAGTTGGATTAGACTTTTGTAAACCATATTTATGCAATAGCAAGTAGAACGAGGGGAGGCTTTTGATCATTGTTTTGAAGAAATTAACCCTAGGGTTGCTGCTCTCATAGAGAACGCCTTCTACGTTCTCTTCCTTATTGACAGGTTCTCTGCTCGCTGGTTCGTGGACTCGTCCAAGCGCGGGGAAGGCTTCGTCGACAAGGGACGAATAATATTCTTCCATCTTCGACGACTGTTTCCGGCATCACCCTGGCTCATGGCCGTTGTCCGGTAGTAAGCAAGTCTCCATGGAACTCTGCTGTTCGTGCATGAAGTGTAGTTTGACTTGCTCATCTCCTAAACGTTATATACAGGCACTTTTGAATTAGATAGAATCAATGATTAAGTTAAAATTTTCGCTTTTGAGACGGTGGATTAAGGATTTAAAATGTTACTAGTAACAAAGTCAATGTGGCCTAAGAGGACGCGGCCCATGACCCTAGCCGGCTTAGGGCCCTGATCCAACTCCAATAAACCCTTCAAGCAATGGCTCATGAAATAGTTATGGGTTCAAAGTGGCCCCATCTTGAGACCACCAGGTGCATGTATGTTTAAGGACTGAGGGCAGGGACCAAATCTAAGACTGTTCTTCATCGACTTCGGATATCCGTTGATATCCTCTGTTTTAGCGAACATGATGAAGGGAACGCTCCAGGAGATCATAAGCTTAGAACAGTTGGCGTTAATCACGGGAAGATCCATTCATCACAATATTGGGGCGGCACAAGAACTTCTTCATTCGATGAGGAAGGCGTTGAAGACTAATCCACTGATGGCCATCAAAGTTGATATACGGGCAGCGTATGACTCGGTGAGCTGGGAATTTGTCCAGCGAGTACTCACTAGGATGGAGTTCTCTAAGAAGATGATTGATTGGGTGATGGGTTGCATAACAATAGTGAGGTTCTCCCTCATTGTGAATGGCAAGGTGTGTGATTTTTTTCAACCGGCTTGCAGTCTCCGACAGGCTAACCCAATTTCCCCGTACATGTTTGTAATTGTACAGGAGGTCCTGAGCAAACTACTTCAAATTCCACTGGTCGCTTTGGAAGGGGTGACATATCTTGATTCGTCTTTCAGGCTAAGTCATCTTTTATATGTCGACGACTTCCTGTTTGTTACTACATCTCGAAGATTGGAGGGCAAGAAGGTGGTGAACATGCTCCGGCATTACAAGTTGTTGTCCAGGCTAGAGGTGAGCAAGGAGAAGTCTAGTATTAAGTTCTCTCCATTGGCATCTACCAAGCGGCGAAAGAAGCTCGCAAAGATCATGGGTTTCACGGAGAAAGAGCATTGGCACTATCTTGGAGCCCCGTTAGAGGTGAGGGTGCTTAGAGCCCCAGACTTCAACTTCCTGCTGGATGCGGTACAAAGCAAGCTAGTGGTGTGGAGATGCCCAGTTAAAGCGGCCGCAAGCCGAACGATTTTGGTGCAGGCAGTCTTACAGGCGATGCCGGTCTTCGTCATGTCCTCCATACCCATACCGGCGTCAGTGCTGAACAAGTTATCTTCTCTAGCTCGTGGTTTTCTATGGCAGGGGAAGAGAGGAGGGCTATCCATTGTCGCCTTGGAGACGGTGTGCAGACACAAGATGGCGGGAGGGCTGGGGCTCAAAGATCCTCGAAGATGTCAATGGGCGCTTATGATGACGCGCGCGGCGAGTTTCCTAGAAGGCAAAGACTCCGTTTGGACGGCGTTGTGCAGAGCGAAGTATTCTTTTGAAGGTGGACTCCCAAGTGCTCGACAGATGTCCCCAGCATCCGGTTTGTGGAGATCGATTTGCAAAGCGGCCGAGATGCTTAGGAAAGGCTACACATGGGAACCAGGGCCGGGTTGCCAAGCTAGTATACTCACAGAGTGGTGGATGGGGGAGGGGCCTCTGAATACATATGCAATTATGATGGCCTCAGAGGAACCATTACTGAATACGAGGGTGGGGGAGCTTATTACTGAAGAAGGTATTTGGAACCGGGAGAGACTGGAGGAGCTCTTCCATCCTGAGGTGGTGGAGCATGTAGTGAGTGTCCTGCTGGCACGGCAGGAAGCAAGGGAGAAGCCAAGGTGGACATGGAACTCATCCGGGAGAGTAACTTTAGCCTCATGCTATCGGATGCTTGAGCATTATGGTGGGATTCATAGTGATGAGGAGCGAATCAAATTGTGCAGGAGTGCTTGGTGTGCGCCTGCGGGGCCGCGAGTGCGTATGTTCCTATGGAAGGTGCTTCAACGAGGATGTCTCTCTGAAACTTGTGCTTGTCATCGGAACGAGTCTGCCCTCGGTGTCAGTTGGAGGATGAGATGCTGGAACATATATTTTTCCACTGTTGATATGCAAGGAGGGTTTGGCAAGGGGTCGTCGAGGGGGTTAACCAGTACCAGTGGGGGAGTTTAGATGAAATAGAGGATGCATTCTAGCTGCTTATGAAGCATGTGAAGACAAAGGATGATATGTGAGGCCCGCTGGGTCTACCGTGGGACAAGATGCCTGCGCCTGGAGAGCAGGGCTGAGTCGAGTAGCCGGGTAAGCAATCCCACAACGCCTGGGTATGGTCCGGGGTTCGATATAAGTATATAATAAGCCCTTAATAGACACAACGTGTTTTAAAGCCGTGATGGCAGTGATCCGTCATAAAACTCCAACGTTAAGCGTGCTCGACGTTGGAGTGATGGGGCGCGGCGCCGCTGGGCGGATCTTGGTCGGACCGGGAGCCCGCGGGCAGGGGCAAGGGCCCAGTGGAGGGCTGGGGTGTTACAGGATACCCTAGTAAAATCTTTGATTGCTTGTACTATGTGGTGCCTATGGAAGGATTGGTGTAGAGTGGTGGCAAATGAGGACAACTATGAAGTTAGGGATGTCATTAGATCCATCAAGTGGCAAGCTAGAGAATTTTTGGTAGTTGACAAGGAAAAGAAAGGGGTAGTTAAAGCATTGGAGTGGGATGGCATTGTAATCCAAACAGACGCAGCGGTGAATTTAGGAAGAGGCAAGGCGGGCATTGGGGCGGTGTGTGTGGATGAGGCGGATGTTATTATGTGGATGGAAGGCGGGTCGAGGGAGGTCTCGTTGATGATTGCTGGGGAGCTCCATGCTATTGAGTTTGCGTTGAGGGAGGCTACGAAACGTGGATACAGTCGGGTTATAGTTGAGACAGATTCCTTGTTTGCTGCGAACATGCTAAAGGGCTTGATTCCGGTTGCTGGAGGAGACTGTGTGTATATTGTGCAAGAGATATGGTGGGCAAGACGCGGGTTTGTGGAAGTAGTGGTTAGATACATTCCCCGGGAAGAGAATGCTCGGGCAGACTGAGTCGCCAAAGAGGCCTTGGAGATAGACTCAGTGCTCACGGTTGAGGAGGCTGCCATGGGGTTTGTCTCTGGTAGTCTCATTGTTCGGTGATGTAACCCTAGCCTTCTGGTTCAATTTGCCGAAGAAAAAGAAAAGAAAAAAAAGACTTCGGATATCGGTTTACAGCCAGAGTATTAAGATTTGGAAGAAGGAAATATACAACTAGGCCCTCTTTATTGTCGGAAATTAATGCCAAAATGAAACACCCAATGTCTTGACTCATGACTACGTATTGAAAACAACAAAATGGCACCATCCTCACTCTGCAAACTTACACTAATAAATCATCATAGAGGAACCCACACAACTGAAACACAAGCCGGGCTCTTCCCTTATAAGCGGAAATAAGCAACAAGACGCATAAGCATGCTCCTGCCATGGACTCTACCTCTAATTGGAACTGGAGCAGGGCTCCGAGAAGGAGACGGCGATGACATTGGCGGCACGCTGATGCCTCCGGAGACTGTGACTGCCAACTTCATCCCTTTGATGCAGTCGTTGGAAATCCCAGAGATGAAGTACCGAGACCCTGTCCTGGAGAGGGCGATACTGGTGTTGCCATCTCGGTAGGTCTTGTTGCTCTTCGTGCAGGATTTGTAGCCTGACCGGCTCACCTCCTCTACGTCGTGTCTGCTGGGATTGTACCTGAACACTGTCCAATCAGATAATACAAGTCATTAAATTTTTTATTTGTGTATCAATCTAAGTTTTTTGGGATTAAAAAATGATTTATAGTCCAGAGCAGAGGTTGAGAATTCGAATCCTGACTCCCTCAATACACTTTAATTAAGATGATGATGATGGGACTTACAGAGGGTATCGCCGACGTTGAAGGTCTGGTTAGATGACCAGGCGTAGTAGTTGAAGCCAGGCCTCCAACCTGCGGCGCCGCCCACGATGTGTTTCATGGCGTAGGCCGGGACGGCGGTGGCGAGGAGGACCACCAGAAGAGCTGCGGCACAAGCCATTCTGGGTCTCTAATTAATTAAAGACACTCGTTAGGTCTTTGAAGGAGGAGGCAATGACAGAGAAGCAATGACATCCTAACATGTTGTTATATAAGCATTCCGACGAAGGGGCCTTTGACATGTTCGTTCTTTGCTGACGAGACTCTGCCATGGCGTCCTAACATGTCCTAATTCAGAAGTTCCAATTTTTCTTTCATTTTGCTTCGAATTAATATTCGAATATTGCATAAGCGCATCTTGTATAAAAACAATTTGGATGACATGTTGTTGAGTTCTTTTTAGCAGGTCAAGTTTTGATGGAGCAAGTAATGGACCGAGCAAATTATCTTTACAATATTGATTTGATGGTAAAGTTGCTATACGTACGTAAAATTGATGTTTTGTGAGCACTAAATAAATGCTTCAAGAGAGGAAGCTTCCATGTTATTAATTTGCTCATTGACATAGATGATAATTGCCGAATACGTATCGGACATGTGTTTGAGAATATTCGGATTATTTTTGTATCTGACACGTATCGGCCGGATGCGGACAGGTGAATCAACTCATTGTTGCAAAAATAAACTAATGTGTGACCACCCATTCTCTTTAAAACTGGGCAGTACGCCCTGCGCCACCTCTTGCCAGCTGATCTGCTTCCACGTTCCCCTCTCTGGGAATATATCCGATATGTAACTCCTTTTAAAAACCAGCCGCGGACCAGCAGAGCTCCTGAAGACGCCACATAAGATTGCTCGGCCATCCTCTTTGTCTCTGGCCCTCGAGGCGCTTCCTGGTAGAGATTTAAAGTCCTTGTTTAGTAGCAGATCGGATTCCCATTGATCGGAGAGAAAGGCCTCATTTCCTAGGAACAGTGGCTTAATGGACCCGGCCCATGACCCGGTTCAAGTCTGACCCAAGGCCGTTATCAAATGCCCATGGGCATTTTGCGGGCTTAATTGGAAGAACTACCGGCCACTAGTGTGGTAGTGTCGCAGTTAACGTTTGCAACTTTTGGCGAGAGTTCTTGGTTTGGGACTTTTGCGGTGAAAAATTTGTGATTGTACGAGTTTTACTTCATCCCATGCCGGAGTAAAGACTCTATTAATTTTATTTTATAAAAAAGGCCAACCGAAAAAGCCATTTATTTAAGGGGTATTAGGCCCCCTTCTTGTTCAGAGCTCCATGCATCTTGGTAAAAACACCACATTAACTGCTTCTAGATGAATAACCCCAAATCACCTCAAAAAGACAATGATACCCTTATTTTATTTTTATGTTTTTATTCCAACCTTTTCTCTCTCCTTTCCCACCTCTCTCTCCTCCCGACCTCGTTACTCCGGCGGACCGCTACAATCCCGGCAAACCCCTGCACTCCCCACCTCCTCCTTCTCCAACGTAGCCGCAACCACCCGCAGCCACCGGCGGCACCTTCCCTCTCCTCGAGCTCGACGACGACGGTCGTCTCCAAACCATTCCCCGTCGTCGGATCTCCGTCGACCTCTCCTTCCCCCTCAAATCCGGTGCCACCGACGAACTTCCCGTCAGCTCCGACGTCCAACCCGAGCATCCACAGCCGTCCGATCAAGGGCGGAGCATCGTGGCTCAACCCCTCACCACCATTCGGCTCTTCTCCACTCTCTTCTCCAAGAGCACCGCCGCCGCCTCCTTAGATCCGACATTTACGGCGGCGCCACCGACGATCCAGCACTGTGGATCGAGTCCCTAGGCCACCACGACTTCATCCCTACCGGTGCCGTCGATCGCCGGTCCGTCCTCGCCGTTGATCAACGCCAGAGCTCTCTCAACCATCCGATCGGCCTTGCATCGGGTTGAGCCGGTTTGAATTGATAGCACTTGAGCCTAATCTGAACAAATTGAACCCCCTCCTAGCCAGATTGGACAAGATCATGCCCATCAAGCTCAATCACATTTGAATCCGATCATGCCTAGATTTAGCAATCCATACTTGACCAGATTACAGCCAGATTGGGCCAGTTTGGACCGGATTAGATCACATCCGAACTTGAATCGAGCCAGATTAAATTGATCTACGCATCAAAATTGTACAAAAGATATGAAAAATTGACAATCTAAAAGTGACAAAAATGCATTTTCATATTTATAAATGCATTTTCATATTTTTAAATTCATTATCATCTTTCACAATTCATTTTCATCTGACACAATTCATTTTCATCTTTTTGAATTCATTTTCATCTTTCTGAAATCATTTTCATCTTTCTAAAATCATTTTCATCTTTCAGAAATCATTTTCATCTTTCACAATTCATTTTCATCTTTCACAATTCATTTTCATATTTCTGAATTCATTTCCATCTTTCACAATTCATTTTCATCTTTCACAACTCATTTTCATCTTTCTGAATTCATTTTCGTCTTTCTAAATTCATTTTCATCTTTCTGAATTCATTTTCATATTTCAAAAAATCATTTTCATCTTTGTAAATTAATTTTCATCTTTCTGAATTCATTTTCATTTTTCTGAATTTATTTTCATCTTTCACAATTCATTTTCATCTTTCACAATTCATTTTCATCTTTCTCAATTCATTTCATCTTTCACAATTCATTTTCATCTTTCTGAATTCATTTTCATCTTTCAGAATTCATTTTCATCCTTTTAAAATCATTTTCATCTTTCTAAAATCATTTTCATCTTTCACAATTCATTTTCATCTTTCTGAATTCATTTTCATCTTTCTGAATTCATTTTCATCTTTCTGAATTCATTTTCATCTTTCAGAAATCATTTTCATCTTCTTAAATTCATTTTCATCTTTCACAATTCATTTTCATCTTACACAATTCATTTTCATCTTTCACAATTTATTTTCATCTTTCACAATTCATTTTCATCTTTCTGAATTCATTTTTACCTTTTAAAATGTATTTTCATCTTTTTAAATTCATTTTCATCTTTTTAAATGCATTTTCATTTTTCTTGCATTTTCATCTTCGTTGATTCATTTTCATCTTTAGAAAGATGAAAATGCATTTAAAAAGATGAAAATAAATTCAAAAAGATAAAAATGGAGTTAAAAATATAAAAATAGATCAGAAAGATTAGATTGAGTCTATTAGAGCAGCTCAGCCACTTAGATAACTCTCTCTCTCTCTCTCTCTCTCTCTCCCTTTCTTTCTTCCCCGCGCGACAACCTTCTCCTTCTTCTCCCTTACCCGCGATCGCGGCGGCCTCTCCCCTCTCCGGAACTTCTTCGCCACCATTGCCGGCCGCCGCTCCTCCTCAAGCTCCCCCTCACCTCTCTCGAGTTCCCCAGCCTCCTCTGCCCTTAGATCCGACCCTCTCTCCTCTACCCTTAGAAAACCTAGGTGTCGCCGCTGCCGTTGCTTCGCCGCCATCCGGCCATAGCCAGAGTAGGTCGTCACGTCTCCGGCAGCTCCCGAAGCTTCCTTCTTCCCCGACGCCGCGACGATGTTCTCCCGGTCTCCTTCCTCGGTGAGCTTCTCTCCTCTGCCGAATCCAGCATCGTCTCCACCCAACGCCGCCACTTCCGACGTCTCCAACGCCATCCAGCACCAGATCCGGCATCCCCATCACCCTACGACCTTTCTCCGACCATTCCCCGCCCCGATCCGGTGATCCACCGCCACCCTCAATGTGCGGCTCGTCTTCTCCAACAACTCCGGCGCCGCCCCCGCTCCACACCGCCTCCTCCTGCCTCCCCGTCCCTATCCGACCCCAAATCTAGATACGGGAGGTCCTTCCGACCATTTACAAGCCTCCTCCGACCAGATCCGGCAGTTGCTCGTCGTCTCCTCTACTCGCGGCCATCGCCCCCACAACCATCGACGAGATCCACAATCCCGCCGCCCTCCGCCACCTCATGACACTTCCATATGCCTCGGGAGGTCGCCTTGCCGCTTCCTCCTCCTTCCCCAACGCCGATAAACCCTTTGATCACTGGATCCCAACTCTGGTGACCACGTCCGGCGCCACCACCATTTTCGTCTTTTTCTTAATAAACCCCATTTTAGTCTTTTTCTTAATAATCAAGGGCATTTTAGTCATCTTCTTAATACATCAGCCAATTAAATATATCAAATGGGGTTCTAACCTTAAAAACCAATCAGATGGGGTTTTTAACAAAAAACTTTACTAAACTGGTGTTATCACCGATTGTCTATTTATTTAACATGGTAAATTACACTTTAATATCTTGTATTTTAAGAAATGTTCATTTTAGATCTGTATTTTAAAACTTGACAACCAGTTAACTTGCTTTTAAAAACCATTCGATTTTGAAATAAGTGAGAGAATGGAAGAGAGAGAGAGAGAGAGATAAAAGGAAGAGAGATGAAGAGAGATACGTGAGAGAATGCAAGAGAGAGATAACGAACAGAGAGATAACGAACAGAGAGAAAGAGAGCATCTTGTACATAATGGTCACCACCGTTATCGGGTACAAGGCCGAGTCCGCCGCCGACCTCTGCAACGGCGTCGACGTCCTCGGCATCGCGTGGGCCTTCAGCAGCATTATCTTCGTCCTCGTCTACTACACTGCAGGCATCTCCGGAGGGCATATAAACCCGGCGGTGACGTTTGGGCTGTTCTTGGCACGTAAGGTGTCGCTGGGCGGTGTTGCATGTACATGGTGGCGCAGGGTATGTGAAAGGGTTTGATAACCCTAAGAGAAGAGACAAGATAATGGGAGTCTCAATGCACCACTGGCATGAGGATTCTATTGATATTTATATAGTTGATTTACAAGAATCATGATCACTCATTATGATCTCTTACTATATAATACTAGACTAGTATGGCAGTATACAATAGACCTTGCTATACACAGCTAGCCATCATATGGCAATAGCATTAATGGCAACAGATGGCATGGATGGCAATATGGCAGCATGCAGCACAAAAGGAAGTACTCTAACACCCCCCCTCAAGCGAAACGGCAGAAACCGGGACAACAGTGAGCTTGTGACGAAACAAGTGAAAGAGAGACTTAGAGACAGCCTTAGTAAATACATCAGCAATTTGTAGCTCAGAGGGGACAAATTCAACCCGAAGAGTACCCCGAGTTACCATCTCTCGAACATAATGGTAGTCAATAGCAATATGTTTGGAACGAGAATGAGTAACTGGGTTGCGGGCCATAAAGATAGCACTCTTATTATCACATAACAGAGTGGGAACATTGGGCAAAGTGATATGTAGATCACGTAACAAATGAGACACCCAAGACAACTCAGTAGCAGCAATAGCAAGAGCAAGAGAGCGATACTCGGCTTCAGTACTAGAACGGGAAACAGTAGCTTGTTTCTTAGCACACCAAGAAACAAGAGTAGAGCCCAAAAACACAGCATACCCAGAAGTAGACCGACGAGTATCTGGACAGCCAGCCCAATCAGCGTCAGAATAAGCTGTCAAGGTAAGAGGACAAGAGGAAGAAATCCAAAGCCCATGATCAAAAGTCCCTTTCACATAGCGAAGAATCCGTTTGATAGCTTGAAAGTGCTCAATAGTGGGTGCATGCATAAACTGACAAACGGTGTTAACACTGTAGGATAGATCCGGGCGAGTAATAGTGAGATATTGAAGAGCACCTGCCAAGGACCGAAACAACTGAGGATCCTCAAAAGGGGTACCAGATTGCTCCAAATGTTGCCCAACAACCGAGGGCGTAGAGACAGGAGCACAATCTGTCAAACCAGCACGATCCAGCAAGTCAAGAGCATACTTAGCTTGACTCAGAAAAATGCCTTGGGAAGAACGATGAAGCTCAATCCCAAGAAAATAATGCAACACTCCAAGGTCCTTCATAGAGAACTCACTAGCCAAGCGAGATAAAAGCCGTCGTAGCAAGATAGGATCACTACCAGTAATGACCATGTCATCTACATAAAGAAGCAGATAAATGGTACCTGCACGGCTATGAAAGACAAATAAAGAAGAGTCGGCCTGACTTAAAAGAAATCCAAGACCCAAAAGAAAGGAGCTGAACCTCTGAAACCAGGCACGAGGAGCCTGCTTTAGCCCATAAAGAGCTTTCTTTAACCGACACACATGAGAAGGAAAATGAGCATCAGAGTAACCAGGAGGTTGCTCCATATAAACCTCCTCCTGAAGATCACCATGCAGAAATGCGTTCTTCACATCAAGTTGATGAAGAGGCCAACCAGAGGAGACAGCGAGGCTGAGAAGAATGCGAATAGTCGCCGGTCGAACAACAGGACTAAAAGTATCACTAAAATCCAAGCCGGGAACTTGGGTAAAACCCTGAGCCACCAAGCCAGCCTTATAGCGCTCAACAGAACCATCTGCCTTAAGCTTTGTCTTGAACACCCATCGACACCCAACGACATTATGATCCGTAGGTCGAGGAACCAAAGACCAAGTATCGTTTTGTCGAAGAGCCTCAATCTCTGCATCCATGGCCGAGAGCCACTCGGAGCGGCGGGAAGCAGACCGAAAACCACGAGGCTCCTTAAGAGCCTTAAGAGACTGAAACAACTGTGTGGCAGGCAAATCTGTAAGAGCATGATAAACGCAAGGTTTAAAGATACCTGCTTTACCACGGGTAGTCATCGGATGAGTATTGACAATAGTCAGAGGAGCAGGAGGGGGACCCGTCTCAGGAGGAGAGGGTGGTGGATCAGGGGAGGAAACCGTCGGGAACGAAGTCGACGAGGAAGTATGAACAACGGAATGAGTCAGATCTGAATCTGCGCAAGGCAAGCATCTCGAGGGAACGACTGGAGTCGGAGGACCTGGAGATACAGGAGAAGCACAAGGCAAAAGTACAGAAAAATCCGTGAAGGAGACATAATCACCAGAGGGAGATGACACATCCAAGGTCCTGCTAGAGAATGGAAAAACAGTCTCATGGAAAACCACATGACGAGAGATAAACACGCGGTGAGACTGTCGATCAAGGCAGCGAAACCCTTTGTGAAGAGAACTATAGCCAATAAAAACACAATGGGAAGAACGAGCAGATAACTTGTGAGGAGAATAATCTCGCAAGTAAGGAAAACAAAGACAACCAAAGGTACGAAGCATATCATAGTTAGGGGACTTACAATAAAGAAGTTCATACGGTGTTCTGCCATCGAGAAGCGGAGTGGGAAGCCGGTTGATGAGATAGCTGGCCGTAGAGAAAGCGTCAACCCAGAGAGACAAAGGAACACCCGAGTGAAAAAGTAATGTAAGTCCCGTCTCAGTAACATGACGATGCTTACGTTCAGCAACACCATTTTGATTAGGTGTGTAAGGACAAGAAAAACGCTGGGCAATACCACAATCAACTAAGTGTTGCTGAAAACGAGAATTGGTAAATTCAGTTCCACCATCACACTGAAAAGTTTTGATGCTACATGAAAACTGATTTTCTACCAATTTTTGAAACTTAAGAAAGACATTGAAGAAATCGGACTTAAGTTTGAGAGGATAAAACCACGTAAATCTGGTATAATCATCGATAAATATAACATAATATCGATAACCAGAAGAAGTGATAGGAGAGGGACCCCATAAATCACAATGCACAATTTCCAAGATGGAAGAGCAACGCTGGACATTATTATTAAAGGGTAAACGATGGCTCTTGCCTAAACGACAGCCAATACATAAAGCATCGTTAGAATGGGAAGAAGAACCAAAAAGTTCAATCACACCCTTATTATGCATGGAATGAAGAATACGAAAGGTCGGATGACCCAAACGAGCATGCCACGTAGGAAGAGAAGCACGCAAGCTACGAGCAACGGTAGAAGAAAAAACAGCTTCTGAGCGATCGAGCAGGTATAGGCCATTCTCACATCTTCCGGTTCCCATCACCTTTCCCGTGGTCAGATCCTGTATAGTAAAGCCAGAAGAGGTAAAGATTACAGAACATGTATTATCAGAAGTGAGCTTACTGATAGACAAAAGATTCTTAGTAAGGCCAGGGACAACTAAAACATTAGGAAAAGACAAGGAACATGAATGATTAGGACCAGAAAAAGAACCAATATGAGAGATAGGAAGGGAGTGACCATTGCCAACAACCACGCGATCAGTACCATGATAAGGAGCAGAATTCTCAAGTGTTGAGGAGTCTCCGGTCATGTGGGAGGTAGCACCAGAATCAGTGTACCACGCAACATCAGAGGATTCCTGCAAAGAGACATTTGAAAATTCCTCAACAAGGTTAGCAGATTGCTTTTTCTTCAACTTTATGATTTGCCAACATCTACGGGCTGTGTGTCCATCTTTTCCACAAAATTGACATGTCATAGGGTCACGACCCCGAGAAACAAGCCCAGGCCGAGAGGAGTCTGTGCGGCCAGGAGAAGGATCATTAGACCTTGGGCCATGAGAAAAGTTCGTTTGGCTAGCTGGTCGAGTCTCGCGACCCACAGATCGTCCATGTTCCGGTCGAGATCTTGGAGAAGCAGAATCGCGAGATACAGAGAATGCTGCAGGCTGAGTGGTGGCGGCAGAGGACAAAGACCGGACAAAGAGTTCGTGACTAATAGCCTTCGGCACAATCTCTCGAAACTGAGGAAGAGGAGTGGTCGACATCATCAGCGTCGAAAAACTTGAGAAATCAGCACCAAGCCCACGGAGAAACCAATGGAGTTTGTCGGTGTCGGGCACAGCACAACCGATGGCGGATAGCTGATCACAAACAGCTTTAAAATCTCGAGCAAATGCAGCAACACCTCGAGAACCCCGTTGCATCAACTGAAGCTCATCCCGCAACTGAAGCTCGCGAGTCTTTGATGACTGAGCAAAAGCTTCTTCCAAGGCGACCCAAGCATCGCGAGAGGTCTTCAGTCCGATGACCTCTCCCATCGCTTCGGATGTCAGAGAGGAATGAAGAAGACTGAGGATTCCACGATCAGTCGAAAACCAGGTGGTGTAGTCGGGGTTAGGCATCTCCTTGTCGTCCTGTAGAATGGTGGCAGCCGGAGCCAATGTCGAACCATCGACAAAACCAAGGAGCCCTTGTCCTGACAGCAAAGTCTCCATTTGCTCACGCCAGTACAAGTAAGTTGTTGCATCGAGCTTGAAATTCACCATATGAATTAGAGTATTGAGCGGAAGAGAGGAAGTGGGTGCAGCCATGATGGATCGAGAACGGCGATGAGCCGGAGCTCTGATACCATGAAAGGGTTTGATAACCCTAAGAGAAGAGACAAGATAATGGGAGTCTCAATGCACCACTGGCATGAGGATTCTATTGATATTTATATAGTTGATTTACAAGAATCATGATCACTCATTATGATCTCTTACTATATAATACTAGACTAGTATGGCAGTATACAATAGACCTTGCTATACACAGCTAGCCATCATATGGCAATAGCATTAATGGCAACAGATGGCATGGATGGCAATATGGCAGCATGCAGCACAAAAGGAAGTACTCTAACAGTATGTTTGGGTGCTATATGCCTATATGTGGCGTGGGGTTGGTGAAGGCCATCGGAGGTGGCGCCAATGAGGTGGCTACTGGCACAGCGCTGAGCCCCGAGATCATCGACGCCTGTTCTCGTCTACACCGTCTTCTCCGCCACCGAACCCAAGCGCAGAGCCCGTGACTCACACGTCCCGGAGTGCTCTGGTTCGGCAGGGGTGCAGTTGGCACGACGGCGACGCCTTGGACATCATGACCAGCATGTGGCACCACATGCACACCGCCGCCACCATCTCCTTCTGATCATCGTCAAACGCCGCCCATGAGCTCGCATGTAAAGTTGAGCTCGAGGTCGAGAGCCATTGGCGGCTTCGCAGGGCACCGTCGCCTGGGGTCCTCGGAGGCTCTCTTGTGGTTCCTCGTGTGGGAGAAGTGCATCTGCCCAGACCGCATGCAAACAGAGCTCATAAATACTCTGTTTTGATAATTATGAACACCAGTAAAGAGATTTAGAACTATAATACCTTGATATCGAGGCATCGTTCAACGGCAAGGGAGTATATCCAGTTGGAGATCGATGGTCGGCTCTGGCTCACCCCTGCGAACTTTCCTCTCTTCACGAACTTCCCCTGTTCTTCATCGCCATGATCATCTGTTGAAGTTTTTCAAAATATGGTTTTGGTTTTTTTGTGAATAGACACATTTTCATAAAGCATCCATTCATGAATATACACCTATTCACAAGCATCTCTTCATGTTTAAACATGAAAAGGCATGTTTTCATTAGTGTTCATGCATATAAACAACATGAAGAAGTGCCTTTTCAAAGGCACCTCCTCATGTGATAACTACCTCACTCTATAAATAGCCTTCATGTCAAATCCGAAAATGGCCTTTTAGAATTCACCAAAAATTCAGTATATTTTCTTTTCATTTTCTATTTGAAGGTTTTCAAGTCTCTAAGTTGCTGGAATAGAAATATCAATTAAGGAAGTTCGGGTTTGACTTTATTAGTGCATAATCTTGTCAAACATCGATCTATGATCGGGCTTCATTGTATCCTGGAGGCGAATTTGCTGCAACCCTGGTGCACATCACTAGATTAAAAGTGGTGGGGGCAAATATCGTCTTAAGGAAAGCGACGACGTAACGCTCCTTGAAACATCTTCTTTCCATTGACATCGACGCTCGAGTTCTTTTGCCGGGTTCATTCTTCTACGAGGAGATCTACACCAACATCATCTTCCCACTTCCTCTTCTTTGAGGAGATCTCTCCTAGGCTGATGCATGTACATTGATGGCTGTAACTCTCCATCCCCAAGCATTTCCATGAGTCCATCCAGTTCTTTATCCTCCCCAAGCACGCATGGTCGTTTTTGAAACCACCATGCGTGTTTTTCTTCTTTATTTTCATGTTCCTATGTTATATCTCCGCCTTCCTTACTCTCTCCACCCTTCTTGTCAACAATGGATGGCTTCAGATCTTGTATTGTGACACCATGCATTGTGAGGAGGGCCAAATGGCCTTTAATGGCTTGCCATCTTCCTTCTCCCCTCCAAAGTTATTGTCGGGGGATTGAGTTCCTTGTGAATCATCCACTCAGAGTCCTCGTGAAGTTTTAACATGTATATTTAAAATTATAATAAATATAATCATTTTAATATACAAAATTATCGATAATTAAAATCGTCATTTTCGTTTGGAGATCCTACCGTGACTCTCCATATTTGAAAAGTCACTGTAGCATCTGAGAACGGTTGAAGTGTCAACCCCATCTCTATTTTAGAGATATAAAAACCGGTTGGAGATGCTTCGAAGATCGTTCATGATAGAAGACAGAGAAAGAGACTGACTCTCTGCCTTGACTCTCTCTTGTCTTGATCCGGGATAAGTGAGAGAATATGAGAGAGAGGATAGGTTTGTTTACGTGAAAAATTATTCAAAAACAAAAAAACCATCTCTCCCCATCGTCATCATTTTACTTTATTCTTACATTATCCTAACATTTATCCCCAAACATCATTTTACTTTTTCCTATCTTCATTTATAACGTCATTTTATTCTTATTTTTTTTAATCTCAAAATCTCTTAATCCAAAATAAGCTAACCCTCGCCTAACATTTTCAAGAACGTTGTAAATTATCAATCAACAGGAGATGTTGTGCTAGTATCTACGGGACCCAAATTATCAATCAATAGGCTTTCCAAGAACGTTCAAAATTCTTCCAAAAATAGGTCCTCCAACTGGAAATACAGATGGTGTGGCAATTTGTCGACGGGAAATCCGCCCAACCGTTGCTCCTCTCATTGGCGGAGGATCTGCCAAGCGGCAAGGATTTTGCAAGGAGGTTTGCAATGGATACTGAGGTCCAATAGTCAGGTCAGTGTCTTATTGGATCGTTGGTGTTCGGATTCTTCTCTCGCCACCTCTCTTGCTCTCTTTTCCTCTTTGATGCCATCGAACCTCTGTGTCGGAGATCTTCTTGATGACTCTGGGGTGTGGAGGGAAGACCTCCTACAACTTTATTTCCACCCGGATCTGGCTCAGGTTGTGAGGGGGGTTAGGGTTGACCGTGGTTTAGCCAGGGATAGAGCTCTGTGGAGTTTCTCTGGGAATGGGGAGATCACCACAAAGGCTATATACCAATGGTTAGCTGCAGAGGCTGGTAACTGGGAAGGTGAGGCAGATAGTGCGGGTTGGCTCAATTGTTGGAAGGCACCAGTCGGCCCCCGCATCAAGTTCTTTCTTTGGAGATTTTTTCATGAAAAAATCGTCACCTCCGAATCTTTGTGGCGTTGGGGTACTATTCCCGATCCTATCTATTGCCTCTGCAGTTTGGAATCGGAAAACTGTCAATCATCTCTTTATTGGATGTTCTTTTGTTTTGGAGTTGTGGCGTGGTGTATGCCAAGGGTGGTGTGCTCCGACATCCATCGATGACTGTTGGAGAGTATTTTCTGTATCGGCACGATCTGGTCTTGGCGAATGCAAAACGATTCTTGGGTATTCTCTTTGGTGGATTTGGAAGGAAAGAAACGCGGTAATTTTTGAAAATCAGTGCACGTTAGCAGATAAATTGGTACACTTGATTTTTTGCCAAGTTCATGAATTTAATATGTTTTTCTCTCCTTCCTCCCGTCCCCGAGTTTTTCAACCTAAAGCGACAGCAACTCTGCGGTTTGATGCGGCTGTGAGACTTGGGATAGCCGGTTTGGGAGCGGTATTTTTTCCAGATGGTTTCTCTGCAACTTGGGTCTGGAAAGGGTGTTGTCGGGTTCAATCTGTTGTAGAAGCAAAATTATGGGCCATGGAGGGTGGGTTGAAGGAAGCCAGTCGAAATGGAGTGCAGTATATCCTTCTCGAATCCGATTCGTTGCTAGGAGTGGGTTATGCTTCTGGGAGACTGGATTGGCCTCGAGACCTCTCCACTCCACTTATCTCTATTTGGCGATTGGCGGCGAATTTCAAGTCTATCCGTTTTGTACACATCGCTCGTGAATTCAATGTTGTAGCTGACAGTTTGGCGTCATCAGCCTGGGCAAATCGCCCAGCATGTCTTTGACTCCTTTGTTTTCTTTTGTTTTGTTTCTGTCCCTGGGATTCCTGATGGCTGTTTTGTCAGGTGATCGGAGTTTGGTTGTATTTTAGCCTCTGAGCTTAACTAATTAAAAAAAAACTGGAACACAGAGCAGCAGCCCCCCCGCCCCCTGTCAATCACTTCCATTCCTCTCTGGCACGATTTAACTGGTGACCATAATACTTTTAACACTATTCACACTTGAGACACTATAAAATGATCCACCCTGCATTGTGCCCTCCTGATTCTAACAAAAATAGCCAAGGCCTTCAAACATGAACCAAACCGATCATAACCCGAGATCATAGTATTCCAAGAAACCGAGTCTTTAGAAGGCATTTCATCAAACACGCTACGTGCTCCCGTTAAGAAAATCCAAACCTCCGGTAGGAATTTATCAATGTATTATATGAATGCAAATTCTTAATGCTGCCCCGTTGATCTCAAAACTGAACATGCAATCAAATCAAGCCAGACGAGATACAATTCCACGTCCAAAAGAGAAGCAAACATCAATCTCAGAAGAAAAATAGGTCCGAGACCTCATTCTGATCCCAAAGATCACGGAAGAGGACCGGCGCACCCGTCGGCGCTCCGGTGGGGATAGGGTAAAGATGGTGGTGGAGATGTGGAAGATGATGAGAGAGATGGAGGGGATGGGGTGAGAAGGGCGTTGGGGACGATGGGGAGAGGTGGGGAGGGCAGGTCCAAGAGGACCCATGGGTGAGCTGAAAATTTTCGAGAGAGAAACAAGGGACAAAGAAGAGAGAAGGAAGATAGAATACTACGGTATTTTTGAGTGGATATTTTTTTATACCAAAAATTCAGAGTTTTAGCACTTTACCATAGTATTTTAAATTTCTAAAATTGGCATCCAAACACTGCTTTGGATTTTTTTTTCTCACAGATTCCAATATACCTTAGTAGCCCACACTAGTTATCATTCTTATATAGAGAGATGGTTATAAATTAACCTTTTCGTTATCTCATGTGGAGCCTACGTGGAGAGGGTTATCCTACGTGAAGCTTACGTGGAGGGGGAGTTAGTGGGAGAGAGGAGGTTAGTGATGAGTTATTAGGAAAGGTGGGGAGAGAGGGTAGTTACCCTGTCATGTGACAGGGGGACTTACTAGTATTTATATATGAGACGAGCATTATGAGTTAACATTTTTATCTCTTATATCCGGTGGAGTGTTAAATCCAATGGTGGCAATCACCCCATCAGGTTATCGTGCGGTTAAAGAAATATCCGATTGTACCTTCTTTCCGAGCCATTACTCAGTTGAGATAGACAAGAGAACCCCAAGCGGTGCCTACGACAACAAAGAATGCGAAGTCCAATGGAGAAAACACGAGTCTTCCACCAAGTTACATCCAACAATGGAGGCGAAGGTATTTTGATTTTAGACGTGAGTAGATCGTTCGTTCGTTGGTCTTGGTGCATTGGATTTTAGACAGCTATGACTCGAGGATTTGGGATTTTAATCTATTTTTACTATAAAGTAATATATTTGGATGTCATGAGGATCCTCTTTCTGACTTCAAAATAAATTGATCCATGTGAATACTTTTAGAGGCAATTATTTATCAGGACCATACCATTATTAAACTCCTGAGTTCTGAAGATTAAGAAGAGTAATAACATGAGCATACTTGAAAAGCTTGTGCATCCTAGATATGATGTAATTTTGGGCACACAACCAAAAAGGAGCAAATTAGAAGAACATAAAAAACGTGTAAATATCAGTTTACACGGGGTGGGTCATGGCATGAGATTTTTTTGGAAGTGCAGCAATTGACCAAGATAAAAAAAAAAAAGAAAAAGAAGAAGAAAAATTTATTTATATCAGTCCGTTAACAAGAAAGATGAAAATGAACTCCGAACTAACACCATGACCATGGCGCCCGTTCTTCATTCTAGAGGGCATGAGTACGTGTCAGAATTTAAGACCAAATCAGAAAGTGTGAGGTCTCGTAAAAAATTAAAATCCCTTTTAATTTATAATGGTGGCTTGTGGAGATCATCTTCGGTTTGATCCTATTTGAGTGTCGTCTTCATCTTTCGTCTTCCTTTTGGCTTAACTCGTTAAAAAATAAAACAAAATTATGAAACCTCACGTGAGAGCTCCCGCACCAAAAATTATTCAGTGTAATTGATTAATAAGCTTACAATATAAAAGAACGGAGAAGCAACATCGGCCACAAGATTTTGTTTTTGTTGCTTACTTGACCCGAAGATTACTTACATCACTTCACTATCCCACACTGTATTCAACATCATGTCATCCTCACACATCAAAATTCTCTCCGCATACAAAACTATTGCCTCTTTTTAGTGCTTATCATCTCTTTGGTTACATCAACAGCCACAATATATGTTATATAAGCGTTCCGGTGATGGATGAGCTTTGACATGTTAAATCTTAGGTTCACCAATGTCCTATTCCAAAGTTCCAATTTTTCTTTTTATTTTGCCTATGTATGCTGCCTTTTGAATATTACAATATTGGATGGGTTATCCGTAATTTCATGCAAGACCAAGCCCCAGGCCTGACCGAGTCCGATCCGGAGCAGCTCCCTAGGCGATCCGGACGCGTTCGAACTCATCCGTCAGACTCAGATCTCCGTACAACCCCAACCGTCGAATGGACATAACTTTCGACCACGATGTCCGATCGGGGCGTGCGACCAGTCGAAACGATCGGCTTGACGAGCCCGTCATGATTCATCGGAGATCGAAGATCTCTCCATAACCTTAGCCTCTAAATCTTCAGATTCCTTTTCCTTTGGCTTAAAATCTTGTTTTAGTAAAAAACTTTCCTTTTTAGGTAGTTTTATCGGTCTTTCTATTTTTAGCAAATTTTCTATTTCTAGTTGGTTTTCTCCTCTTTGAATTCCGGGTTTAGCTACTTGGATTAGGTTAATTCATATTTGAGTCCATGTATTAGTTGGTATGGTCTCTCCTTACACTTATAAAAGGAGGTCTTAGGGTTTATAACAGACAGTTTTTGATGGATGAGAATTAGGGTTTTTGTTTTCTCCCCTTGAGAAAACTAATTGTCTCTCCCATAGAGAGATTCACGTTTACCATGCGCCATAATCAGGGAAAAAAAAATTTAACACATGTGGTCGATGTTTTTCCTTATATATTAGGGGAGGCCAAGGTTTGATTCGGCAAAAAGCACTAAAAATATTGCATATATTATGTGAAGTTACTTTAAAAAAATTTTTTAACATTGTGAGCAGTTAAACATACTTGTCCCCAATTTTCAAGGCAGTCTCTCCGTCAATGACGTGTCGCTGACCATATATATATACTAATGGGTCCCCCAGCTGCCACATGGTAGGGTAACCACCCACTAACCCTCATCTCTCTCTCCCTCTTCTACTAACTCCCCTCTCCATGGAGGACCATCCTACCACGTAGGATAAGAAATGTTGGTTATATTATAAAGGAATTTTTTTAAAAATAATATTAATATATACATGTGGAGAGAATATTGATGGGGATATGTCTCCTTTGGTCACGTCACGCTGACGTGACCTTTCATTTTTTTAATCCTGTCAATGAAGACGTAACACCACGTTATCTTTTCATATTGAAGACATAACTTGGACTTACGTTTTTATCCTTTTGACCATTCCCCCCACCACAGGCAGACCAATTACCGAGAGATAGTGGTCATAGTAAGACGTAGGTTGGAGTTACGTCTACATTAATTAAGACGTAACTTTCACTTACGTCTTCGATCCTCATCAAACCCCGACCGCGGGCTCTCCTCTTCCCCACTAGACATTTCTCCGACGATTCTCTCAATTTTCTCACTCGGACGGCGAACCTCCTAACGTCACATCTCCTCGACTCACAGCCCCGCGGGTCCCCTCCTTTCCCATCCATATACCCTCCACCCGACCATACATCCTCTCCGATTCCTCACATTTCTTCGGCGATCTTCCGGCGAAATCCTCCAAGATCTTTTGGCCATCCTCCATCTTACTCTCCAGTGAATTTTTATCTTGAAATTTTAGTTATACGCTGGCGTGGGATAAATGTCAAAGATGTAAGTCCAAGTTACGTCTTCAATATGAAAATGTAATGTGGAGTAACGTCTTCATTGACGGGATTAAAAAAAATAAAAGGCCACCAAATGAGTGATATCCTCATAAATATTTTCTCCACATATATATATTATTAAAAAAAATCCATTATAAACATTCTGATATATGTAGCAGATATCATGCACAAACGACATACAACCAATGTTGGCAAGCTCCGGCCGGCGACTGGTCATCTGGTTTCTAAAAGAAGATTCCATGGGCAGCGACCCAGCGGACTCGGCCCACACACACAGATGCAACTAGTCCCTCTTTATTATCAGAAATAACTGTCACAAAAACAAAACTCCGAATGTCATGCATGACTCATGACTACATATTTAAAACAACAAAATGGCACCATCCTGACTCGGAGTCAGAGTCAGCCACGTATACAGACAACATCGTAGAGGAACCCACACACAGATGTAACAGAAGCCCCGGTTCGACAATTGCATTGCCTCTTCCCTTAGCCGAAATAAGCAACAAGACGCATGAACATGCTTCTGCCATGGACTCTTGGTCCACTACTTGGAGCTGGAGCAGGGGCCCGAGAAGGAGAAGGCGGCATTCTGGTGCCTCTGGAGACGGTGACTGCCACCTTCATTCCTTCGGCGCAATGGTCGTCGATCCCGCAGATAAAGTACCGAGAACCCGTCCGGGTGAGGGCGAAGCGGGTGTTGCCATCAGTGTAGGTCTTCTTCCTCATCTTGCAGGAGATGTAGTCGGACCGGCTAACCTCCTCCAAGTCATGTCTGCTGGGATTGTATATGAACACTGTGGAATCACAAAAAATCAGTAATTTATTTTTAAAAACCCATTTCAAGTTTTTAAGATAAAGAATGATTTGACATGATATCATAGCAGCGATCTCGAGAGTTCGAATCTTGAGGGGGCTTACAAAGCGTATCGCCGACGCGGAACGTCTTTCTGGATGACCAGATGGAGTAGTTGAAGCCAAGCGTCCAACCGGCGGTGTCGCCCACGATGTAGTTCATGGCGTGGGCCGGGACGGCGGTGGCGAAGAGGAGCACCAGAAGAGCTGGGACACAAGCCATTGTGGGTCTCTAATTAAAGAAACTCGCAAGGCTTCAGGTCTTTGAAGGAGGCAATGAAAGAGAAGCCATGGCATCCTAAGGTAGATATAAGCATTCTGATGAAAGAGCTTTGACATGTTTCACTCTTGGCTGACGAGGGTCCGCCGGCCCACAATGTCCCAATTCAGAAGTTTCAAATTTTCTTTCATTTTGATTCGTGTCATTCGAATCTTGCATAAGGATTTCCTACATTAAACAATTTAAATGACATATGGTTGAGATTTTTTTAGCAGGTCAATGGACCGAGCAAATTATCTTTGCAATGATTTGATTCTATATGGACATACTTAAATAATTTTTAACGGCTTCAGCAGTTATGTGACTTGGCAGTTTTTTTTTTTTTTTTTTTTTTATGAGTTGAGCCTAGAAAGGCTAAAGGACTACGATGCCTGATTCAGAGTCGGTCGATTGTCCTCAAGTTGCAAAACAAAATGCATCCTGGAGGACCAACACGACTGAGTTATACCATCTACAATAATATCTTCGTACCAGGAGTGGTCGAGTTTCTCTGTGGGAGGACCTTCATAGATAACTCAATTGGATAGCCACACTTAATGATAGGTGACTTTAATGTGGTAACTGCACCGTCAGAGAAGCGTGGGAGGGTGCCCTTCTCGTACTCTCCGAAGGTTCGGGACTTCCTCTCCTTCATCTCCACAGATGACTTGGTGGATTTGGGCTTTTATGGCCCATCGTTCACATGGTGTAACCGGCAGATTGGGAGAAACCGCGTCTTGGAACGGCTTGATCGTTGTCTGTGTACTCTTGATTGGCATCGGTGGTTCCCACGTGCAAAAGTTCATCATCTCAAATACTTGGCATCGGATCACCGACCAATATTGTTGGATTTGGATCCACAGTTGGATCTTCCTGGCCCCTCGATGTTTCGGTTACAGCAGTTTTGGATACCACCGCCAGAATTCAGACGAGTTGTGGTTCGGGCATGGTGTAGAGCAAGGCATGGGTCAGCACAATTCATGTTTAAAGGGCGGATCAAGGAGGTTAAAAAAGCAATCAAAGGTTGGAACAAGCGTGATGACTTCGACCTCTACAATACCCACCAATGGACCCTGCAGCATTTAGACGCCTTGTACCTGCAGGAGGAAGAGGCAGGCCTAACAATTGAAGATGAGATACATATGCGGGAGCTGGAGAATCTCCATGTTGCGGTGCTGGGCCAACATGATACTTATGTAGCCCAGCATAGGAGGTCGGCGTGGCTTGACGAAGGGGATCGTAACACTCGCTGGTTTCATCAATCCATGCATGTTTCAGGTAGTCGATCCCCTATTGCAAAGATTAATACTTCTGAAGGAGGTATAGTGTACACTCAGGAGGAGATAGCAGGGGCATTCTTGCACTACTACACAGATCTTTGGCGGGATAGGAGGGAGGGGCGGGTTCTCCCCTTGCCGCCCCTTCCTACTATTTCTGCTGAGGCAGCTGCTGGACTGGTTGAGGAGGTGACAGTGGATGAAATTAAACAGGCTTTGGACCATATGGGGCATTATAAATGTGCGGGGCCTGATGGTATACCAATGGAATTCTATCGGCAGCACTGGGACGTTTGTGGATCTTCTCTTGTGGATTTGGTCAAAAATTTCTTTATCTCCGGGCAGCTTCCACCACACTGGAATGATACTTTTATTACCTTCATCCCGAAGATTTCTAATCCACGAAGGGTGAAGGACTTTCGCCCAATTAGCCTTTGTAATGTCACTTATAAGTTGATCTCTTCTATTTTGGTCAACATGTTGAAGCCTTTATTGGAGGGCCTGGTGGGATTGGAGCAATCAGCATTTATTTCGGGGCGCTCGATCTTTGATAACTTGGGTGCGGCGCAGGAGCTAATGCATACCTTGCAGTATGCAACTCAGGACTGGGCGTTGATGGCGGTCAAAATCGATTTGAAGGCGGCATACGACTCTGTTCGGTGGGATTTCTTACGCCGAGTGCTTCAGCAGATGAATTTCCCCTACCAATGGATTGCATGGATTATGGAGTGTGTCTCCTCACCAAGGTTTTCTCTTATTATCAACGGGCGGATATGTGGTCTCTTTAAATCCCACAGGGGCCTTCGGCAGGGTGACCCCTTGTCACCATATCTTTTCATCTTGTGCCAAGGGGTCCTTTCCTCGTTGTTGTCCAGGCCGCTGATTGCTCTTGAAGGTGTACGGTATGGTCGTGAGGACTTTAAAGTCAGTCATCTTTTATATGCGGATGATTGTATTTTTTTCTCCAGAGCTAAATCGGAGGAGGCTATGAAGCTGCTGAATGTATTGCATAGGTTCAACGGCTCTCTGGGTTGGAAATGAACCCGGATAAATCCATCATCAAGTTTTCCCCCTCTATCTCACGACGGAGGCGACGGCGCCTACAGAGGAAGCTGGGACTATCTGTCAAAAGGGGACCTTGGCGGTATCTAGGTATCCCGTTAGATACTCGTAGGCTACAGAAGCAGGACTTTAACCACCTCATTGAATCGGTGCAGAACAGGTTGTCTTCTTGGAGTGCTAGGAGACTCTCTGATGCGTCACGGGTAGTCTTAGTGCAGTCAGTGTTGCAAACGATGCCGGCCTTTCAGATGATGGCGGCACCGGTTCCGGTGGGGGTCATAAGGAAGATTGAAATGCTAATAAGGAACTTCTTATGAAATAAGCGAAGAGGTGGGTTCTCCGTAGTAGCTTGGGAAGCGGTGTGCCAGCACAAGACGAGGGGCGGCTTGGGCTTGCGGAATCTCTGTCTTTGGCAGCAGGCAATGCGCATGCGCCGAGCTTCATTTCTGTTAGAAGGAAAGGAGATGGTCTGGACTAAGTTGGTGAGGAATAAATATTTTTGGAGAGGAAGGTTGCCGGCGACGAATGCTCCGGCGAGATGCTCTGTTCTCTGGAGGAGTATCTGCAAGGCATCCAAACTGTTGCAACTTGGAATACAGTGGACCCATGGGAAGCATCGTAGGGTGGACATTATGGAGGACTGGTGGCTGGGGGACTCTTCACTCACCAGGTGGCCCTGTTTTCTGGATCTGAGAAGAATCCTTCGGCATCGGCAACTGAAGCATTGGTTGACGGATTCTGGTGAATGGAAGGTGCCGCTGGTACGACGCTGCTTTGGGGAAGACATGGTAGAGCTAATATTGGGTGTTAATCTTCAATCGGCGGAGGAGGAGGACTGGTTTCGATGGAGATGGAATAAAACAGGGGAGATATCTACTTCCTCTTGTTATGAGTTTCTTGAGGCTTATGGTCGCCATGAACCGCAGGGAGAATGTTTGAGGAGGTGGTGGTGGTCCGTTTGGAAGGTTCCAGCCGGCCGAGAGTCCGTTTCTTCCTCTGGCGCCTGGTCCATCGGAAGCTTCCGACGCTTGCTAATTTATGGAATGTTGGAATTGTTGCAGACGGTTCTTGCCCAAGATGCCGTCAATCCCATGTGACTATTGAGCATATGTTCTTTGAGTGCCCCTCATCGCAGTCAGTTTGGCAACAGATCCTACATCCGATGGGTTTCTCGCCGTCGGTGTGGAACTTGGAGTCCTGTCTCGAGTGGCTAGGCCGGTCTACCAAACAGGAGCAGGGGATTCTTCTTAAAACGATGGTGGCATATGCATTATGGTTAGTGTGGAAAGAGAGGTGTGCCTTAATATATGAGAAGCAGGAGTTTATTGTCCAAGAGATAGTAAGACGGATTCGGCGTCAGGCGAGGGAGTACCACCTGGTTCACTGGAAGAAATCCAAAGCATCTCCGTGCACTTCATGGGAAGGGATTAGGCTACAGGTAGATGCTTCAGTAGATGTTAATGAAGGACGGGTGGGTATTGGTGTTATTTGCTTAGAGGAAGATGATGTAGTTCAGTGGTCGTCTTCGGAGGTTTATGATTGTACTGTGGATGCTATTCTGCATGGTGAGATTAGAGCTATCTTGAAGGCTCTGGTGGAAGCTGAAGCCAGGGTGTTCCGCGAGGTACATGTTGAAAGTGATTCGAAGGCTGCGGTAGATCTTGTGAATGGTCGAATGCCAGCATCTTTAAACCTGATTCCGGTGTTACAAGAAGTTTGGTGGCGGGCAGGTCGCCTCAGGAAATTCCATCTAATGCACATTCCACGTGAGGAGAACCTACGGGCGGACTGGGTGGCTGTGCGGGCTCGGGAGTTTGCATGTTCTGTAATAAATACTAGGCTGCCTCCATGCTAGTTTTATGTCCCTTAGTATGTAATTGGTAGCCTACGGGCTTAACTTTTCAAAAAAAAAAATCTACAATAATATCTTCGTCCCAAGGTATCGCCCAAAAAAATACAGACCCCGTCAAGACGTCGACGCTTGAAGCCAAATCTCTCTAACCCGCTCTTCCATCCCTCGCGTCCAAACCATGTGCCCATTTAGAACATCCACCACAATAACGAAAAGATTTCTGGTTTTATAGGTATTTAACTATTTACACATCAGAAGCCAGAGTAAAAGATTTAAGTAAGTTTTTTTAAAAGAAAAAGCCAACTGAAGAAAGCCAGTTATTTAGACAAATATGGTCGCTGGTTTTGCTAAGAATGAATCCTTATTAGAAGATGTTAGATGTGTACTGTAGCATACCGGTTAACATAGTGTCAAGAGAAGGAAACATGCATCTAGGCCCTCTTTATTGTCAAAAATTATCAACAAAACAAATCACCTGAATGCATGTCATAACTATATTGAAGAAAGAAAGAAAAAAAAGGCCACAAAAGATGATCAATCCTAACTCAGTCTGAACATGAATAGTCAGCCTCTTTCTCTTTCATGGCATCCTTATGCGACACGTTTGTTTCACTGGATTAGAATAAAGAAAGAAGAACTAGTTGTTGAGTTTGTGGAGTCTGATCATTCCGGACCCGACCATGACGCACTACGCAGAGCTAACGGGGTCCGGGACAGCGCCCCCGGAACAAAAACGGATTTGAAGATCTGATTATAGGGGTAGTTTATGTAATTTTCTATTCCCTATGTGCCGAAACCCTAGGATATGAGGGTGTGTATGGGCGGCCGTCATTGTCACTTGTAATTGGCTCTTTGCCTTTGAGATAGTGAAAAAAAACCTCCAGCGACTCCGTGGACGTAGCCCTATTCTGGGGTGAACCACGTAAATCTTGTGTCTGTGCTTGCTTCTTCTTCTTCCTTCTCTCTTATAGATCCTAACACTAGTCATGTTGATTGACCTAATCCTGTGTTTGACACAGAACTTTGAAGAGGAGAGCAGTAATCCGCTTGGAAGTTCATATCCTTTTTACATGGATTAAATAATACCCCATGGAGGGAGGTGGGATGTGCTATCCCATATAGATAAAAGGGAGATTTGTCGATAGGCCCTAAAAAAAAAATGGTACGGCAATAGATCTCCATACTTCTACTGGACGAAAATGCCCCCAATTGTCTATCTATATCTATCCATCCCGCCAACCCCCCCCCCCCCCCCATCTCGCCGTCGGACACCAATCCCGAGCACGCCGTCGGACACCGATCCCGATCTCGCCATCACCTCCTTCCCCGGCTCCCCGACCAATCCCTCCTTTCCCAGGCTCCCATCTTCGCCACCTCCTTCCCCGGCTCCCCGGCCGATCCCTCCTTTCCCGGGCTCCCTGTCGCTGCTACCTCCTTCCCCGTCCCCATCCGAGAGGTCGCCGCCAAACCCGTCGCGATCCTGCATCCCAGCTCACCGCCGTCTGATCGCGCCGTCTTTCACGAGGTTGCCGTCCGACACCGATTCGGACCTCGCCGCCACCTCCTTCCCCGTCCCCGTCCCACCTCCTTCCTCTTCCCCATCCGCGAGATCGCCGCCAAGCCCGTCGCGATCATGCATCCCAGCTCGCCGCTGTCCAATCCAGTCAAATCCCTCCTTCCCCGGCTCCCCGTCGCCACCTCCTTCTCCAGCTTCCCATCCGAACTGTCGCGCCCCGACCCGTGAAAGCCCAACCGGGCCGGGCGACGCGAACCGAAACCTAACGAAACGCGAAAAATTTGGCGAGGGTTTCCTCTAACCTATTGGTCTCCTTAAACAGCTCACCAAAAACACCCTCAATTAAAAGACAATAATTCAAACAACATCGAACCCAAGATTATAAATCCAAAAGAATTTAATATACAAATCCTCGGAGAGGGGAAAATCCAAATACAACATTTACTCCCGTAGGAGGCTAACTAACAAAGGTTTAAAGCTGTAAAAGATCGCCACCTCTCAAACTCCGCCTGGCGCCGCCGCACAGCCGAGCAATTGCCCGGTAGGGGCCACCGAAGAGGAGCTAACGCATGCACCTGCGAAACGCAACCCGGGTAGGAGTGAGCAACTAAGCTCAGTAGGGAAACTACACTACGACACACAGAAGGAAGAGGAAAACACAACAGTGTCGCCCTCAAGTAAGACCTGGGTGTATACAGAGGTTCCATAACCCCACCGCGTGTCCCTGAGGCCCACGAACACGATTTTCCAGACGAACTGGTCACATGACTGGTCACACTCAGTAAGCAGGAACTAACACTGATAGCCAACAAGCAGTGAACGGCACTACAGGCGGGAAATGACACCGCTGAGTAGGCAACCTCTCTACTCAAGGGTCAACACAGTGGGACACCAGCTACACCTTAGCATCCGACTCGAGGCCGACATGACCTCTACAATCATCAAGCACTGCATGCGATGCCTTGGACATCATGACCAGCATGTGGCACCACGTGCACACCGCAGCCACCATCTCCTTCTGATCATCGTCAATCGCCGCCCATGAGCTCGCATGTAAAGCTCGAGGCCGAGAGCTATTGGTGGCTTCGCAGGGCACCGTCGCCTGGGGCCCTCTGAGGTTCTCTTGTGTTCCTCGTGTGGGAGAAGTGCATCTGCCCAGACTGCATGCAAGCAGAGCTTATAGATACTCTGTTTTGATAATTATGATTTATGAACACCAGTAAAGAGATTTAGAACTATAATACCTTGATATCAAGGCATCATTCAACGGCAAGGGAGTATCCAGATGGAGATCGATGGTCGGCTCTGGCTCACCCCTGCGAACCTTCCTCTCCTTCACGAACTTCCCCTGTTCTTCATCGTCATGATCATCTTCCCACTTCCTCTTCTTTGAGGAGATCTCTCCAAGGCTGATGCATGTACATTGATGGCTGTAACTCTTATTCCCCAAGCACTTCCATCCAGTTCTTAATCCTCCCCAAACACGCATGGTCCTTTTTTAAACCACCATGCGTGTTTTTCTTCTTTCTTTTCATGTTCCTATGTTATATCTCCACCTTCTCCCCAACTCTCTCCACCCTTCTCAACAATGGATGGCTTCAGATCTTGTATTGTGACACCATGCATTGTGAGGAGGGCCAAATGGCCTTCAATGGCTTGCCATCTTCCTTCTTCCCTCCAAAGTTGTTTTCGGGGATTGAGTCCCCCTATGAATCATCCAGCCAGCATCCTCTCCTCGCTGCCAACCACCCGCCGGACTTCCGAGGTGAGAACTTTCTGAGCCATTATTCTCATGTCCAAGTTTCTCCTCCAATTGGGTTTTCGTGGTTCTTTGGTTTGTAGGTGTGGCAGCAAGGGTGGTGAAGAGATCCATGTCCTTCTCAGGGAGTCGATAATTACAAAAGTTCTCTTGTAGGGGAGTGGGGAGAAATAAAAGAAGGCTGAGTGTGGATAAGGTGAGGACATTTGTGCAGGGGAAGAAGCTGGAGCCGGAGCGGAAGCTGACGTTATACACAACCAGAGAGCGAGGCCTGGGATGACCAATGGATCTTCTTTGTGGGGCAGATCGTGGGGGTGCTGGCGGCAGCGGCCGCGTACCACCGGTACATCCTGCGGGCGCGGGGATTAGAGCATCTCCGACCAATGGAGAATGTTACTATCATAAAAAAAAATACATAATCTCCCGGCGGCGTACCTCGTCTGTTTCACGGGACAGGGTATAAGTGAATATAATCTCTCAGGAGATTGTATCCCGAATATATTCTCTCGGCAGATGATATGAGATAAGACAAAGGATAAGATTGTAGAAGATTTAATCAAATATTTAAACTTATTTAATTTTTTAATCCAATGGATTTTATTTCATGGGATTACATATCCCACCTCCTTATGGGATTATTTTATCTCATGTACATAAGATATGGAGTCCAATAGGATTATTTATCTCATATCTAAAATCACACCAAACGTGGGATAAAAGTGGGGTGCATGACCCATGGGATTACTAATGTTATCCCACCTATAATACCATGAAACGAGCGTTTTGGAGGATGGCAACTTTCTCTATATTTTTTCTTCATTTCAATATTTCTCCTAAATACATTTTACGTCCATCTTATTAAAACATAACTAATATATATAATACAAATAACTTTTAATTCTAATATATGATATTTATAAAATTAGTCTCATGATAAAGATATCGATGTATTGTCAATATCTTCGAAACAAGACTAATATTGATGATATCTTTTCAATGAGACTAATTTCATAAAGTTTCAACATGTATATTTAAAATTATGATAAATATAATCATTTTAATATACAAGATTATTAATAATTAAAACCGTCATTTTCTACATTTAGGGTGTGTTTGGCTCCGACGGATCCGCCTCAGGGCAGATCTCGATTTCCAAAATCCACGCGGTATCCGCGCATGCACCAAACGCACGGATCCGCACGTCCCCCCAATCCCGCGGATTCAGCGAGATGGGATGCGCCAAACACACCCTTATAAGTGTAGCATCTGAGAACGGTTGAAGTGTCAACCCCGTCTCTATTTTAGTGATATAGAAACCGGTTGGAGATGCTCTTAAAAGATCGTTCATGATAGAAGATAGAGAAAGAGACTGACTCTCTGCCTTGACTCTCTCTCATCTCGATCCGGGATAAGTGAGAGAATACGAGAGAGAGAGAGAGTGATGATAGGTTTGTTTACATGACTAATTATTCAAAAATAAAAAAAACCGATTAAAATATATTAAAAAAACCAGTCAAAATCAGATTTAGCATTAAATCTTTATAACAACATCCCATCAGGGTTCAAAAGTGTAAGTTTTTGAGAGACGAGGGATCTTATTGTCAAGTTTTAAAAATGCATGGCTCAAAATAAACATTTATCAAAATACAAGGTAATAAAGTGTAATTAATTATTATATTATTCTGGTCATAAACACAAAGATATAATCTCAGGTTGATAGGCCCTCTTTATAATAAAAAATTATTAACAAAACAAATCACCCGAAGTAATAATGACTATATGGAAGGAAGGAAGACAAAAAAAACAGAAAAAAGATATCAAATCCTGACTCGGTCTCAATACATATACTACTAATAAACCATAGAGGAGCCCAACGAAATATAAGAGAAGCCTAGGTAGCTAGCACTGCCTCTTCCCTCAGCCAAAATAAGTTAGACCCATGAGCAGGGCTCCAGAGAGCACAGCACTCATGCCATAGACTCTTGTTGCTCCACTCGGAGGTGGAGGAGGTGTCTGAGTAGAAGTCGGCGTCGGTGGGGACGGTGGCGGGCCGCTCGGTGGGGACGGTGGCGGGCCGCTCGGTGGGGACGGTGGCGAGCCGCTCGGTGGGGACGGCGGCGAGCCGCTCGGTGGGGATTGCGGCGGAGTGGCTGGGGGGCTGCCGGCCGCCGAAACGGAGACATCCAACTTCATCCCTAGGCTGCAGTGGTTGCCGATCCCACAGATGAAGTAGCGATCCCCCGCCGCAGTGAGAGAGATGCGGGTTTTGCCGTCGCTTGAGGTGTTCAGGGAGTTGCCAACGTTGCATGAAGTGTAGTCCGCCTTATTCACCTCCTCCACGTTGTGTGCGCCGGCAGCGTAATTGAACACTGTCAAATTAAGCACAAGCACAAGAACAATTAATGAGTAACTTTTTTTTTTGTGTGTGTGAAAAAATAAGAATAAATCTACACAATTGAAGCACAGATGACTAAAAAGAATTGTTAAATCATCCATTAATCGTCCCAACAACAACTTGAACCAACAAGAAGAGGTGAATTTATATAGTATAATCTAATAAGTTCTTCCATGTGTGGGCTGGAATGACTACTGTCCTAAAAACTTACTGATGATAAAAGAAAGAAAAAAAAATTGAGATAAGAGTCCTTAACGATGAAGCCATAGGGATGAAATTAAACTATATATGATTATATAACGTATATGTTATGATGAAACGATGGATGAGAACTTACCGAGAGTATCTCCGACCTTGAAGGTCTGGCCAGATGCCCAAGTGGAGTAGTCGAAATTAAGCCCCCAGCCAGTGGCATCGCCCACGGTGATGTCCGTGGCATAGGCCGGAGCAGCAACGGCGGCGAGGAGGAGGACAAGAAGAGCTGTGACAGAAGCCATTGTGGGATGCCTCTACGATCTAAAAGAGACAGTACTGCTTGCAAGGCTAGGTTGAAGAGAAGGCAATGAGAGAGGGTTCATGGGAGGATAAGGTGTTATATATAGAGAGAGAGAGAGAGACATCCAACCCTTTTGGAAGGGCCCTTTCAAGTGTCACGCCCTGGGCTTACTAATCTCTCCGCGGACTCACCTAATCCTATCCCTATAGGAAAGTTTCGGCCTTTCTTTTTGTTCTTTGAATAGTATTCTTCTCTCTAATAAAAGATTGGAAGGTTGGACAAGGCAATCCTAGGAATTCTTCTTCTTCTTATTCTATTTTTTTTTTTTTTTGGCTTGAGATACATATGATATGAGGCAAGCAAGATAGGTGGTTGGTTTCTAGTTACTGATGTGGTCTTCTTTCGCAACGTTTTCCAAATGGTTCTCGTCAAACCGCGTTACCAGCGTAGGTGGTGGTATGTATTCCAGTCGGAATAGGACTTTAGAGAAGCTTGGTCAAAGGAAATTAAGGAACTAAATTGTTTGGCGAGATCAGAATAAATTAAAGACTGGAAACTCTTTTCGGTATAGAGTACACCTGTAAAAAAGATGAGAGTGGTTGGCACTTACTTGGTTACCTTTTTTTTATCTTTATTTTTTTATTTCGTTTGAACAGGTCAAGGTGGATAAAAATAATTAAAATGACCGAAGCAAGTTGCGTGAATGAAAACAGACGCAAGAAGTGACACATGAGTTCACAGGGCAGTGTGGTGATCAAGACTTGTGACCTTGATGGATATTGAGGTAATTTTCTGTGATAATTATATTGAAACATTTACGAAAGCGAGCCTAGCTTATGTTTTTAGGACACGCACAAATCCAATAATCTTAGTTTAGTTAGTAAGTAATAACCGAGATTTACCGATCAACATGAGATCTCTCTCGAAAGAGAAAACAATCTCTATCAAGGGAAAATAAAATCAATGCTATCAATCACAAAGAATAAAATAGTTTTATTTTATTATCTATGTATAATGAGACATATTGTATGAATTTATATTTTTCTTATCTACTTGTATCATGTATCTATTTAAATAATAATAATACATTACTCTTTTAAGATGGGAAAATTTCACATTCTTTATCTAGTTTCATTTTCTTCAACAAGTAGGACACGTGCTCTTCGTATAAAATAATAGACTCAACTAGTAACAATTAGGGGGGGGGGGGGGGGAACTGTTCATTTAACATAACTATCACATGCGAGTCGCATCCCTTTTAATTGAAAATGTTAAAATTAATTCGTAAGACTAGCTCGTGGGAAAGCATGAAATATAAATAGAAAGAAAAGAAATTTGCGGCTGTGCTAAAAAATCAAATCAGGGACTCTCCATTCTCTCTCTCTTCTCCATGGAAGCTTCTGATCATGCATGCAAACGTCCATGGAGATGACTCTGACGAAGTTCAAGTTTGACACGTTCATAGATATATGATACCCAATTCACCAACTACTCAGGTAACTTTCGGTTGTTGGTGTGAGTTATTCTGACTCTGACCCATGCCAAACACATATGACCGAGTACTACTGGAATTTAGATCTTAAGGCTATGTTTCGTGTGGGGTTAATCCCCTTTAACCCCCCATTTATCCCCCAAACAAAATCGGGATTAGCTAATGGGATTAGACGGGGATAGTGGCTTAACTCGGGTTAAGCAAACCCAGTTTTCAAAGCCTACACCGTGATGTAAATTACTATACTACCCTCAACTATTACAAATGATGTTGTTCTAATATTACAATTAGGGGTGGCAAAATGGGTTGGTGAGTCGGGTTCGGGTCAAGATCAATTATCTCGACCCAAAGGTCCAACCCGAACCCGACCCGTTTATTAAACGGGTTGGTTTGGTTGACCCGAACCCGACCCATTAATAAACAGGTCAACCCGAACCCAACCTGTCGGCCCCGTTTAATAAATGGGTCGGGTTCCCAGCGGGTCGAGTCGGGTCAAACACATTATTCCAACATTAATTTTCTATTAAAAATATCATTTTATAAGTTAACGGGTTACGGGTCGAGTCATGGGTCGGGTCACGAGTCGTTAACGGGTCGGGTCACGAGTCGTTAACGGGTCATGGGTCGGGTCACGGGTCATGAGTCGGGTCACGGGTTACCATCCTCAACCCGAACCCAATCCGGTTATTAACTGGTCGATGACGGGTAAACCCGAACCCGATCCACACCCGAATACCCCAAACCCAAACCCACTAAATTCGGGTCGGGACGGGTTCACGGGTCCAATTGCCACCCCTAATTGCAATGTATTTGTTGTAGATGACTTATTACGTGATCTATCGCGGTTGAAAGCCCGATATCTATGAAACGCGGCCTGAGTGTCACGCTCAAGTTGACAAGTATCCAAGTGCTTGTTACCGCAAATTTCAATCACCGTACGAAGGCATCAAATCCTATGAAGATTACAACCGCGCCTTCTACGGGGAAGTCGTCAAGCCAATGACCGCGGAGTTCAACACTGCATGTGTCAGCCCGTGTCCGATCTCTTCCTACGTGATAATATAATGTTAATTTATTAATCATTTGTATTTATTAATATAATTTTCGTACAATTAACAGACATATCTAGAAGCATGTCGACATTCCCATAATTAAATTAATCTAATTTTGAGCACATTATATATAAGGATATTTTTGATATTAACTACAAATCCTACCCCTACCCCCAAAACTTTTTCCTTATCCCAAGCAATCATTACTACTTATCCCCAAACACCAAAATGAGAATACATTTATCCCCACTGTTTAACCCCACTTTTCTAATCTCAAAATTCCTTAACCCCCTTAACCCAGAATAAGGTATCCCCACACCAAACGGGGCTTAATAGCTTTTGTTCAGGCTCCCTTCTTTTTTTGTTATAAGCTTTAAGTCTATGCATCTCTCTCTCTCTCTCTCTCTCTCTCTCTTCTTCTTCTTCTTTGACGAGCGCACTTCTTTTTTTTTTTTTTGAAATTTCTAAAGCTTCAGCGGACAGAGCCAAAGCGGGGATATGGTATCTGTTCATTGTATGCATCAAAGGCTCAATTTTTTTTAAAATAAATGAAATGGATTTTAGAAGCACGGTGCCTGACTTAATGTTTAGGTTTTCTAGAATTAGTTTTTTTCCAGACTTATTATTATATATTTATATGTAAGTGCAATGTTTCCGATGCTATTAACTCAATAAAAGTCTCTTGTTGTGTGTAAAGATCATGGGCTTACATTAGAAATAATTATGACAAAAAACCACTTAAACAACCATCCTCCACCTATGTGATTTTGGGTGATGGTAAGGTGATGATAAGATTTAGTCAATGGTTAAAAGCTTCATCACTTAAAATAGGAAGTCAACTTTCTCAAAGAACCTAATTACCAAATCAATTTTTTAAAAAGGTTTTATGATTTGTGAAAAGCCAGTAAAGATGAAAATTCATCACGAGTCATTCTATCAAACACATTTAACTCCATTCTAGGAAATATCACATAAATAAGCCAACAAAATTAGTGCAACTTTAACATACATAACTTTGAGAATTTTGTCCAAGGTTGCCAAACATAGCTTATTTAATCTAGAATAGCATAACCCAAACCCTAGGATGAAGAGCTATTACATGCGAAACTAAACTAATCTTCACAGCTCAACTCAAACCACTCATTTTGATCTTCCTGAGTTTGACAAAGGATGAGAAGTCAAGACAACCTGGTTCTCAAACAGTGACTAATTTGTTTACACACCACTGAACACTCTACCCTGCCACTCCTGGATAGACAAATGAACAAATAAAAATAGATTAAAAACAGATCGATCGCCCAACCAGGACAGCCCTCTAGCAAATATGACATGAAGGGCATCACTTGAGAGGAGAACAGGAATTGAATTCCTACTATAATGGAACTAAAGGACTTTTATAAAAAGACTGCTTGATATCGGTGTTGTACCCACAACCAACTGTTTCACCATATTTCAAGACGGTGGCCTATGATACATGGGATCCAAAGGTAGAGTTAGAATCAATTATCTCACAAAGAAAAGAGAAATCCTCCAGAGAACAGAAAAATATGACAAGCTTTGAGGATAGCACAAGCTCTGTTCAGCCTTATGGAACGTAAACAATTCGCTATTCTGTAATACTAATAATTTAACACAAACTAGCAACCACACATATCTCACAGAGCAAAAGAACCCAAATCAGAAATCACCAAGCCTGAATATTTTTTCTAACACATGGAAGGGACAGGAGCAGTTTCTTGAAAGTTTGATAGTCGTAAGCATTGTGATCAGTACAGCAAGAACAAATAGCTGTTATCAGACATATCAGTGATACGAATCTTTCTACGTGCAACATAACTTGAACCATGACTGCCATTGCGCTTTCAGGACTGAATGGGTTTAATTTTAAAATGAAGCGAGATAAGAGAGAATACGAAGCACTTCAGATCCTGCATCCAAACAGAAGTCCCAGATGAAAGATCAGCAACCAACTATAGATGCAAAACTTTTATTCTGCAACAATGACCAACTTTTGAAAGATTGAAAATAAAATTCAGAACAGAAATCCAAGAGAACATCAGCATCTGAGCAACCATTGACATGAGACTAGAGAGTATACAAAAGTAAAATGAAAGCATGCAACACAAAACAACTTTTGAACTGGCTGATAAAAAAACTCAAGTGCCATTCTGCCCTTTTGTAGGTGTCAAACTAAAGGATTCTTCAAAGATGTCCACATTTCATTACTGTAACTTGTTGATGATTTCCAACCTCCTCCTTATAAAAAATTTGACATCCACATCAACAGGTAACATTCCAAATTACCTCCTATCCTCAGTCTTAGTTGCAGGAGTGCTGGGTACAATGGTGGCAAAGAAGTGAGCTACAGAAAATTCGGATATGATAGACCAGCATACCTCAAGGACTAGATAGTAATGGTGTTGTGTCGAAATCATAGCAGCATAAAAACGCAGAATGGAAAAGGAGTCAGTGGTGATCGAAGGATTGAAACACAGGAGGAGATGGAGCAGAGTAGGCGGGTTGGGTAGATCAAGAGAAGACAGCAATGGTAGGGAAGGGGCGAAAGTGTTAGAGATCAGTACTAGGAGGGGTGATGTTGGCATGAACTGACATTGAACTTCAAAAACTGGAAAAGACGAGCATGCAGAGCTCTTCAGTCCAAGTAAATGACGTTGGCATGAAATATTGGAAGATAAAAAATTTACTGGTGGTTTCTAACCTGAACTGAGAACTCAAACCGACCCAGTTCATGCTTGGATTTAAGCCATCTTATTTCACATTTGGGTCAAGTTTTCATAACAACGAGATTAAATCAAAAAGCTTATAGTTCTGATTTGCATCAGGATCATTGAATTACTCGGGTCACTATTATGTTAGGGGAACATGTTGGCTCAAATCTCGTGAACCAATCAATCCATTTGGAAAAAGAAGAGATGACAGATACATGCATAAATGTGGGGGAGAGGGAGAGAAAAGAGGGGGGGGGGGGGGGGGGGGAGAGAGAGAGAGAGAGAGTATTCATAATATCTTTCCAAACCTCCATCCACTAGAACCCCATTACGGTTGAAAGCGAGGATGGTGAACCATGATTGCATTTGCTAATAGCATCAATATTGCACTAGAAAACTGCATATCATCAAATAAGTTCCATAAGAGCTAAAAAAATTAGGTTTGGTGACAACTTTATAAAAAATAGATGATCTAGAAAAAGAAAGAATGATTGAAAATTTGACCACGTCGGAGAGTTGGAGAGTTTATGGAAAAGACAGAGAAGAGAGGAGCAAGGCAGTCAGGATTTCAAAAACTAGATGAAGTAAAGAGAGCTAACTGCTGGAGTGACTGTGTCAGGATCGGTAGACCATCGTTAACCAGCAAGTTGATTGGATCGAGAGCAGACTCTTGCCTCGTTTGGTCGTGGGATAGTCTATTCCGGGATTAGAGGGGATAGAGATTAGTACCCGGGACCACTTTGATGTTTGGTTGAAAAAGTGGGGGATATGGAGGTAATAATTACCTGGGATTGGTGAGGTGGAAAGTAAATTAATAATATTGGATGAAAAAGGTGAAATAGAAATAGGAATTGGTGAGGTGGAAAGTAAATTAATAATATTGATACTTGAATTAATAATATGATAATGCATAAATATTCACTTTGGCTTTAATAAATTACTTAATAATATGATAATATATATTATATTAATTAAAGTATATTATTACCACCCGACCCGTCATGTTCGAAGCCTCCTCCTGCTAATCCCTCTCATATCAACGCCCGCTTATTTGTCATATCCGACAGACAGCCACTCCTCCGCCATCGTCAGCATTGATGCCCGCCTGTCCTCCACCGGGTCGTATGGCTCAGCGGTGTTGAGGGCGTTCTTGTCGGCACCGTGGCCTTCGGTGACGAACACGTGACCTCCACTTACAGCGAATGCGAAAAAGGATCATATCGCCACATGACATAGCATGATAACGTGACATGGTTATACACATCATTGCATCCCCATGCGGACCCATTTATATTAATATAATAATATTTTATTTTATTATAAATAAAATAATTAATTTATATGAATTTAATTTATTAATTTATTTTATATTAATTTATACACATCAATGAGTTACCTTTTCTATTATTAATTTAATTTATTAATTTATACACATCAATGAACTACCTTTTCTGTTATTAATTTATCACATCAATGAGCTACCTTTTCTATTATTAATTTAATTTTTATTAATTTATACACATCAATGAGAGAGAGGAAACTATCAGGAGAGAGAAAGAAGAAAAGAGACGGGGTGGGGTTTGGAGGGTTTTTGAATAGAACACACAAAACCCCCTTTTTACATGAAAGACCCTCTAATCCTGGGATTAGGAATCCCAAGATAAAACTTATCCTGACCCGGGATAAAGCCCTGTTTGGGTCTTATCCTGGGATAGGGGCAACCAATCCCGCCCATTGGTTGCCCTTATCCCGGGACCAAAAAAGTTTTATATACAAGGCTAGTCTGACCCAATCCATTGCCACTCCTAACAATAAGAAGTGGGGAAAGACATTGGTGCATGATGCACGCAATACAATTGGAGGAGCTTAACAAGCAGCATTATAGTAACTTGGGAGAGATTGTACTAATAGAGATACAGAAGTGGAAGTAAATATGGCCATGAAGGCAGTGAAAATTTAGATATATTTTTATGAGGTTATTATGAAGCAATTTTTGTATCCTAGTTACTTTTTAACAATTGATCATTGATCAGGGAATTTTCTGTCACTATTTTAAATATCCTAGAGTGATGCTCTTTTGCAAAACCCCTTAATATAAGTGAGTTTATTCAAATAAACCCGAAGCTAAAACCTTGAAAGACGTAATGCAAGCAAAGGAAACCATACTTAAACATGCATGGACATTTTAAACACGCTCAGTACTTCCAAAGATCATATTTTATTTTAATTTACAGATGACATAAAACTGCTGCTTACAGGGCAACCTACTAATTGTCAAGGCTTTCAGAAGTTTATATTGGACATATGCCTCATATTGGAAGCAAGAAAGCACATAGATTATCAAAACTAAACTGTCATGTAAAGAAGAGGTTGAGATTGAATATGCTAATGGAAATAACCACTAAAAGCTAATCACATCCTCTCCAATAAATCTCACCTCTAGTAATTTGCTCATTGAAATGATTTATACCACATGATAGTCATTGGAAACAATGCTGAATAGTAGACATACCTGAACGAGGTAATAGAAAATACGAAGCCCTTCCGGATCTTTACTGGTCTGGACATCAACAAGGGATCCAATCTTGGAAGTGGTAAAGGATATGTGCTCATTGCCCATTACAATCTCTAGCTCCTGCCTTCCAACCCTGTCTGGTTCAGGCCAATTATTGTCATCTTCCTTCATTATCTGAATCCAATTCCAAATACAAGTCATATTCCAAAATTTCAGCTAAGATATTTAAAACAATGTAATTACGAGAATGAAGCTAGAACCACCAAATATGAGTTTAAAATTTGAGCCAACTCAAAACAAAAAAATAAAAGAATAAAAGCATGCGCCATGTTAGCAATAGATACTGCAAAAACTTATTTTACTCGACTTGGTTGTTTATACCATAAAACCTGAGAAAAGGACAATTATTTTGAAATGTTTTAAAGTACAAAAGACGTCACAAGGAAACAGGTTTCAGGGAATTCAAAGAAACCAAGAGGAAACACATTATTTATTCTCCAAAAAAGAATTCACCATAGAGGGTATGGTTACTAAAAAACAGTTATCATTTCAAGTGCCGGGTTCCTAGACCGCTCCCATATCTTTCACGCAACACAAACATTATTCTACTGCACCTCAAACATTTTATCAACCTACTTGCAACAATATGCCCACACAGAACGCCCATAAATAATAACTGGTAGTATTAGATAAACTCATGTTGATGCAACTACCAGAACTGTTAGCTCCTTATCAGCTACAGGACTAATTATCTGACTAGAAAAGAAAACCTTCAACAGATCATTAGGGACCCTGTAATACATCTGAAACAAACCAACAATCCTCACGAATTATACAGAAATCCACAAACCATAAGAACATAAATGAAAATAGGTCACAATTCCTCAGTTGAATAATTACCCCTCGTTATGCCCTAGAAAGATGCACAGTGTGAATATGCAGGGGTGGTTAATACCTCTTTAGTTAAGAACTGACACTGCCGCAGTGGTCTTTGGGTTCGAATCCTCTTTATGACTTTGTAGTGGTTGTAAGGGCATTGCCCACCCTAAGCAGGACCAAAGACTCGATTTTTTTTCTAGTTTTTTTTTAAAAAAAGGGTATGCCCTAGAAAGCTCTCAAAACAAAACCAAGAGATCATCAAATAATCGACATACTCGATTTTTTTTCTAGTTTTTTAACAAAATGGAAAGCCAGGGCAAAAGACTTGATTTTTTTTAACAAAAAGGGTATGCCCTAGAAAGCTCTCAAAACAAACCAAGATATAATCAAAAAAATCGAGTACGGACTCGATTTTTTTTTCTAGTTCTTTACCAAAAAGGCAAACCAGGGCCAAAAACTCGATTTTTTTCTAGTTTTTTTTAACAATAAAGGTATGCCCTAGAAATCTCTGAAAACAAAACCAAGAGATCGTCAAAAATTCGACGAAACCCTAGGTGCAGCAACGACAGGTTAGTCAAAGAACGACATAAAGAAAACAGAATGCACTAAGACCTCGGAATCGGCGATGATCCTGCGGCACTCGCGGAGGACGGCGTGGGTGAGGAAGACCTCCTTGCGGATCATGGTATCGTTCTTGTAGTTGGAGTTGTTGGCATACCGCAACTTCCCGTCGGGGCGGAACTCGAACTCCAAGAACTCATGGCCAAACTTCCCCTTGTGACCGACATAGTATCGCAGGTAGAATTCCTCCTGATCGCTCGTAGACGACATCGCTTCCTCCTCTCTTCTCCCCCTCGCCGCTTATCTTTTCTCTACTACTTTCTTCTGTTCCGAAACCCCCTTTAAATCGGCGGCGTAGTGGGAGCCAAGTGGCCCAAGTCTGTCATAAAAATGGCCCCCGGCCCGGCCCAGCCCTAAGAATGGTCTCTCGAAGTGCCCGACCCGGCCTGTACCGTGGGCCAGAAGCGGGTCCGATTGGTTCGGCCAGGCCTGAATCAAGATTCTGGGTCCTTTATAAACTCCGGCCTGTACCCTGGGCGAGAAACGGGTCGGATTGGTTCGGCCAGACCCAAATTAAGTTTTTGGGTCCTTTAGCCTCCGTTTGGTGTTTGGTGTGGGGAAAAATTTATCCCGAGTAAGGTTGGATTTCGGGGTTAAGGGAATTTTGGAATAAAAAAAATGGGATTATCTAATGGGGATAGAAAAAAACAGAATGATAATGGTAGGTGAAATGATGATAAAATTGTAATGATTACTTTTAATGCTTGGGGATAGAAACGAGGATAACTTGGAAAAAGTGGGGTTGCTTTTGTTTAAACGGGTCGGATTGGTTCAGCCATGCATGAATAAGTTTTTGGGTCCTTTAAACTAGGGGTGAGTATTCGGTAAATACCGAATCGAAATATCGAAAAAAATTTGATACATTAATTTAAAAACCGAACCGAACTAAATTCATGCAAAAACATAATCGAACCGAAAAAAACTAAAATAATTCGTAGTTTTTTATACTACAATATAAAACCGAACCGAAAATAGGATATATATAACTTTAAAAATTTCGGTATTTACTGAATTTTAAAAATAAAAATCGAAATCGAACCAAGTACCGAATTTTAAAAAAAAAAAAATCCGAATCAAACCAAATATACCAAAAAACCTAACAATTCGATTAGGTTCGGTTCAGTTCTAGGAGTTCTGTTCGGTTTCGCTCACCTATGCTTTGAACCCCCGCTGCTCTGATCACACGTACCACCGGTGTATTTCATTGCCGCCTTCCAGCATTCGCCGACTGCCCGCTCCCGCCGGTAGGTAGGCCAGTCGGCGAGTCACTGGTGGATGCTCCCCGGAGGGGACGACGGCATCTATATGTATGTAATGTAATATATTATGATTTATGAACGACCTATAGGAGGGATACCGTCTGTGGGGGGTTGTCCTTTCCTCGACGAAGACCACAGCATCTCCACAACAAGACACATTCACGCAATGGATGCACCAAAGATACAAAAGATGGCATTAATGATGAAGATGATGGAGTGGCATCCTTCCATTCCAACATTTCAAACATCCAATGACCTCATAATAAAAAGGGTAAAAATCCATAAAGCGAGATGTTTCCATGGATAAAATTTGCCGATGGAGATTGTCCTGCATATCCACAAGATATTCTCTCAAAATTAACCAAGTGACAACACATGAATGTGGACTCTTGACTCAATATTCATGCCCAAAATTACCAATAATTATCCAAAGAAATCCAAATTATTCACGCATTTAATTCCTCTCTCCTTTTTTTCCAAAGTCAAATTAGCTTTGAGCCTCTGAGAGGAAAACGGAACTTGTGTCACGCGCGGAGCACGTGTCACCAGCACCAGTTGTTGGTACATGTACCTCGCTCTCTCCGCACCTGAACAAGGCCAAGGCCTGGTGGTGTACATGTACTCATATAAAATGCACCCCCCTCTTCCACCTATATGGCACACTCCTCTCCCACAACCCCATCATTTAATTGTTTTCCCCTATTAGTTTCCACCCCTTCCTTTGGATTCCCCAAAGCCCAAACCCTTCTGCCCTCCTCTTTTGATAAGGGAGTGAGCAAGTGTTTGTGTCTATCTACAACCTTTTGTGAAGAAGCTTTGATTCAAATGTGGGTGCCTTTGGTTTGGTAGCTTGTGGTGGTGCGGAGTTTGAAAGGGTATGAAGAAGCAAGGGCCTTGTAGGCATTGTGGGGCTACAAGTGAGCTCTTGCCCATGTCAATGATTATATCTAATTGGGTTGTGTCTGTTTGAGGACACGTGCGTGTTCTTCTTGTTGTGCCCATCTCACTAGTATGTCAAAATCATGAATGGTCTGGTTGGAGTTTGATTTGCACTTATAAAAAGGTTACGTGATGTTGTTTTCAAGTGTGGTGGTATTGGATTTTTGAATGTTTTGTTTCTGGGCTTTGTTGTGGTTTTTGGAGCTTATCTCTCGTCTTGTAGTTTTTTGATTGAATTCCTAAGAAGCAGAGGATGGTGTGGGATGATTTTAAAGTAACTCAAATCAAGGTGTTATTTGTTTGATTTGAGGGAAAAGAGTCTGGTCTATTTGTCATTGTTGATTTGGGAGTTTGAATCAATTGGGCAATAGGTAGTTTTGGGTCAGTCTGCATTTGTAGGAAATTTTTGGTGATGACATGATTGTTGATGCTGATTGAGTTGTTAGAGACCGGGAGACTTTATGAATCTCTGGCTCAAAAGATTTCTTGGAATCGTCGGCGTTACATGTGTAGTGCTGTTGCCAGCAGTTAGTGAATGCTATATACCAGGATATTCTACAACAAATAGAGGAAGAATTCATATCGAGTAGCAAATTAGCTGCTTTTAGAACCCTTCAGTTCATTCCTTCATGGCTTAGTTGTGAAGAGAATTTGTTGTGAATTTAGTTCCACAACTCAGTTGGTCAATGCACCCGTCCTTCTAAACAATCTCCATATATTGGATATTTTCTTTCCTGATATATTAAGGTAGTAAATTTTGTATGAGATATTGTGTAGAACTTCTCGGCCTTATAGTTTGTGACTTCTAATTTCTTCTAATTTTGAACCAAACTTTCCAACCAGAAATGCCTTGAAGTGGACTTAATTATCCTTCGAAATCTCCGATGTGCCTTGATCACAATTCTGTGTGTTAATGCAATTTTCTTTTGGTAGACAAAACAAAATATACCATCCTAATCATATGGGTAGATGGAAACTGTTATATCATATGTTTAGATAACAGAATCTATCAGATTTATCTTATATTTTAACTAGTGTTACTCATAATTGCATGTAGCATTTCGGGCACTTACAAATGTCATGCTACAGGCACTCCCCTTTGGCGTAATGGACCACCAGAAAAACCAGTTTTATGTAATGCTTGTGGTTCAAGGTGGAGGACAAGGGGTACACTGACCAACTATTCCCCACTTCATACCCGTGAGCATGTCATTGAAGAAAGTGATGTGCCTGAAAGGAAACACATATTCTTCAAGCAAAGTCAGCAGAAGTTGCAAGAAAGAAACCAAGGAAATGATCCAGTGGAATCTGTACCTGGAATGCCATATACTGGCCAGAATTTTCAGAAAGCTCCGGAGGAGGATACTAATAACCGATCTAGTTCTGGATCAGCAATATCATATTCGGAAAGTTGTGCACAATTTAGCACCAAAGATGCCAGTGAACTGACAGGTTGTTTAGCTTAACTTTGCTTTTGAATAAGGTGAAGCAAGATTTTGCTTTAATCTGATTTAAGTTTCTTAGTGGTTTGTTGGTAGGCATTGTCTAATTATTCAGTTAGCATACCAAAGGTATGGTGCTAAAAGGGTATTGTAGATGATGGTTATATGTAGAAATGTTCATTCATCTCATTCTCATACCTGTTTACTGGTTCATCACTAGAATGGCAAATCCCATATGTTGCCAGGCATCATGGAACTCCATTTGACGTATATTTTTGTACAATATGTTGATTGCATCCTTTTTTTATTCATATCTGATAGTGTTCTTGTTTTTTCCACAAACCCCTATCTGTAAGTTAACCTAAACAGGTTCCCTTGTGAGCAAGACAACTCCTATAGAAGTTATATGTAAAAACCTGAAAATGTGCAGTTGTGATTTATCAGAATGTTTGCTAATCAACCTTGGGTGTGTTGATCTACACTATCATGGGCATGCTTTGTCCTAGCTTACCAATGTTAGTTCTAATTTGACTACAACACAAACTGATCCATTTACTATGGATTATAAACTGGGGATAAATGGAAAGTAAAAGAATTTAGCAACCTTTTTTGACTCGGATTAAGAACAATCGTAAGGTAGTAAAGCAAACCCACAAGGCTCCACACGAATAGACATGTTGCCTTCATCTGAGAAGTGGACTGCTGTTTTATCTCATATATGCGCAGGAGACATGAGAGTTCTCTAGCACCTCGACAATGAATTGAAGAATTCCTTTTGAATGTTTGAAGATCTTGCTTGTTCTGAGTTGAAACCTTTAGTTCTGGGAATCTTGTTGCGGTTCTTCAAAGGCATTGTGCTTGTTCATTTGATCCTCCTGTATGTGTTCAATTTATAGGTTTAAGCAAGAATGTTCATACTCTATTATGGAAAGAGAACACGCTTGAAGATTTCAATGCTAAAGCACGGCATTCTTTAGTGTCTTTGAGAGAAGGAAATTTTGGTCTAATTTTTCTCAAAAGTTCATAAAGCTTATTGGGCCCCATATAAGGTAGTTCACCACTTCTGTTGAGACGGGAGATTACATAATACTCAATAATAGTCATAAGCAACAGCTTAAGCTTTAATTGGCTATTGATCTCTATTTTTCAACATGCTCGAGCACTTAGTCACATTAGCACTGTTGTACTTTGAGATGCCATGCATTTTCCTACTGTTACCAAAGGATTTTATGTTGCCTTCTTTGTGAATTAAATCCTCTAATTTGGTTGTTTTGATACTAATATTGAATAGTTTACTTGATTTATTTATGTAAGGTAAAAATGAGTTTTTTAGGCAATAACATGAGCATCAAGTGTATTTCTAGAAGTATCATATGGAAATTGTGTTACTTTCTCATTAGGATTCACGACAGGCAATAATTGTACTCCTTTAATCCATACATTTTAAATTCTAGTTTTACTTTGTGAATTATCTCTGTGTTTTTAATGTTAGATTTATGTAAGCATAGAATTTTTGGCTAAAGCCAGTGTACATGAGGCAAGTAATCGTTATGTCTTTGATTTGCTCTTGTAGGATTTGGGACCCAGGAAGCGGCTAAATACAAACTGTTAGTTTTTCTTCCAGTACTCTATTGTTATGGATGAGATAATCGGGTTGGGATGCAAGCTATTGAGTGGATATAGTGACACATGGAACAGTGATATCGTTGAATAACATTAAGGCAATATGGGATGCAAAGTTGCAAACACACTTAATCTACTATGAGTGGTGATATAACTTGTTTGGAATCAAGGATTGCCATGCTGCTAGCTAGGAAGCACTGACACTTGGAGTAGTGGAGCGTGTCTGTGTTGGACACCGTGTCGGGCACGACACTCATTGGACACTCATCAGACATGTTTCGATTCTTTCCCCAGCGTGTCCTCTTATTTTTAAGTCCGAGGCACAACAATACAACTTTAGTGGAGTTTAGAGACAATATCGGCTTTAAAAGTGGCCCTCATTCTTTCCCTTATTGAGTGATCTAAAGCCCTAACCTTGAAATCTAAAGGTCTGACAAGTTAATGCCAAATTGGTGGATTGATTAACAATGGTATCGATGTTTAAGCTACAACAAATATCATCTTTATGCTTTATTTAGTCTTGTGTCCTCCAATAAGATATTCTTATACATATGGCATATAAACAAGCTTTTTTTTCTACGCGTCCTGCTGTGTCGTGTCCATTTTATGAAAATCGCATGTTTGTGTCATTTCATATTCATGCCGCATGTCCTTGCTTTCTAGGCAGCACATGTGCCAACACTTGGCATGGTTGGCCATGCCGACGGCGTGGAGGAGTTTGATAAGGGTTGCTGAAAGAGGGTTTTAGGGCAGAGATTCACACTTTCACAGAGGGGGGAGGGCATAATAGGAAATAGAGGAAGAAACAAGACCTGGATAGAAGAGGGTGGTAGAAATACAAAGATGTGGAGAACACTAATGGAATGCTGGCATTCTACATGAATCTCTCTCTCCCTCTCTCTCTACATCTACATGAGATTCATACCTAAGCATGTGGACAATTAGAGTTTGATAGTGTACATCTACATGAGATTGATACCTAAGGATGTGGATAATTAGAGTTTGATAGTGTCTGGAGTGTATCTTAACTTTTTGATACAACACAGAGGGACATCAAATAGACCTGAGATCCATAGCTAGGGTCCTGGTTGTTTCATGTTTGAATGATCTGAAGTATGTTTGAAATGTAAATGGCGCCCAATCGACTCACATTAGATTTGGGTCTTTTTCTGTACCTTAGTGTCTAGATTGCTTGTTAGACATGTCCTATGTATGCTATATGTCTTGATAAATAGTACAAAAAGTCCTTTGTCCTCACTGAATTTAATTCTTTGGACTTCACTGAAGTTGCCGCGGAGTAGACATTATAATACCTTTTCTGCCACAATTAAGAACAACCCTTGAGCATTAAAGCTATCATTTTCTCGTAGTATGTTGTTTCATTAGTCTTATGACTCCACTACGATCTGGTATTGATGGTCTTTAGAGATTTTTATCTTCTTAATTGCAATCAATTATTTCATATATTCAAATATTCAATGACCCTTTTGCTATTTTTCCTTTTTCAGCTTCAGCGCAATCCAGTATCTGGGATCGAGTAGTGCATGTGCCTTCTAGGAAGAGGACATGCCTTGCGCGCAGGAAGCCTTCTCCTGTCGAAAGGCTTACAAGGGACCTGCATTCCTTCTTGTGCCGACAGCAGTCAGGTTTCCCTTCAGGAACTCCCGATGAGGATCTGCTCTATCATGAGGAAATTCAATCTGCTTCAATTGATTTAGGACATGGAGCTTTCCTCATTAGGCCTCCAAATTCGAAAACTGTTGATGAAGAATCAGAAGCAAGTTCATTCTCAGTGGATAATTCATCATGCGGTGCGAATAATGCTTATTCAGGATCAACATTTTGCCATGTTAGTGCAGAAAGCAATCCTACAATTGCAAGAGATAAGAAATCTGTAGCACAAAAGGAACAAGAACATGTAACAAGGTGCCTAACAACATTTTTGTCTCATGTCTAGCACGGATTGGTTTCTTTAAATTCGACCTTTTGGTCTGCTATGGTTGAGCATTAAAAGGATTTCTGAATCTGTCACTTCTCAGGGACAATTCTACTCATGGAAAGTTGCATATGTTGGAAGACAGAGATTCTCCTCTGGGTTCTATAGATCTACAGGTAAGAGCGCAGTTCTATTTGTTTTATTTCAGGGTCATTTTGACGGCTCTAGTTCTTAGGAAGGCTATATCTGATGAACATGTTAGACAAAAAAAATTTTGACAGTCATGTCTTGCTTTTTGTGCTTCAATGTTAAGCTTGTATTTTGACTGCATGTTTTGTTGTAGGATGTCATCAGCTTTGAGACATTCACAGGACTTCTATCATATGGGGAACAACAAGAATTGATGAAATACCTACCTTCTGTGGACATGATAACAGTTCTGAAAAGGTTCATTTCGCCTTCATTAGACCGCTATGTTTATATGAGGAGAATGTTTCCCAGCCATTTGCAGCTATATCTATTGTTCCTGTATAGTAATTGCTCCTTTCATTCCACATGCAGTGTTAAAAGCATCTTTTGCAGTTCCCAGCTCTTAGAGAACTTCTCTCACCTTCAGCAACTGCTTCAAGAAGGAGTTTTAGATCTTTCCTTTTCAGGGTCAGATACTGAAGCGTGTAGGAATTTAAAGGAGGTGGCTCTAACTAACTTGGAAAAATCTAGATGGGTTGAACATTATGAACATCTAAAGGTATTGCCTGGTTAGGCACAATCACAGAGAATTTGAGACACGTGACATTATACTTAGAATTATGGCTGTCGATTATAATGGTTTCTTTAATGGCTTCCTGATTGAATTCCATACTAAAGACATGACTATCGAGGTCTTTGTGTGGTTTAGCATGTAAAAGACAAAAAGAATGCAAGAGAGAAGGGTAGACTGATGACTCTGAATATTCTTCAACACTCTGTTTGCACTCCATCAAAGAGGCCCCATGACAGCCAGAGCCAAACATTTGCAGGTAAAGGTTTCTAAGTAACCTGCTTATCAGTGCTACTATCTGTATTTGCTCAAATATATCTTCCGAATTTCCTACTATTGTTGTCTTCTTTATCCACGAGTTATTTCCCTTGTTTCACCTCGCTTGATCTTTATTAGTTATGACCTGCAAATCAAATGGCCATGTTGGTTCTTGAAGGATATATGTCCGAAGTTTTCAGTTCAATGCTGATCTTTTTATGTCCTAAATGTACTGCTAAAATTAGGTAGAACCAGGAATGTGTAAAGTAATTCCTACATATTTGTCTAATCACTTCAAATTGCTCAATTAATCAAAAAAAAAATTGCTAGGAAAGATTTTGTTATGATCAAGGTGGTGGAAATGGTGATGGAAGTGGTACAAGGGGAGGAGGGGCAGCGATAGTAATGGAGGGGCGTGGTGGTGGTGGTGATAATGACGATGATGGTAGTGGAGAGAGGATGGAGACTGGTAGTCACGGCAATGTGGTGATGGTGATGGAAGTGATCGAGGGGGAGAAGGATGTGAAGGTAGTAGTAGGTGGTGGTGAAGGTTGATGAGGGCTTAACTAATTTATACCCTTTTACTCAACTAATCAGTAGTCACTTAAGTAGTTACGCTTTGATTCAGTCAAGTAGACAATGGCTGGTTTAAATATAACCATAGGTCTACTTTGACTCGCAGCAGGATGATGTTTGCTACACACCATGGATTTCCGTGCCGGTCCGGCACTGTGCGTGCCACCCGTCACGTACCGTGCCAGGGGTTTAGCGGCATCGACCCCCCCCGTGCCAAGAAGAAGAAGTAGGAGTAGAAGGAGAAGGAAGAAAAACAAGAATGGCACGGGGGCGTGCTGGACCGGTCCGGCACGCATCCGTGCCGGCGGCACGTACCGTGCCAGCAGGCTGTCGGCACGGCGCGTGCCACCGGGACGGCAATCCATGCTACACACTACATAGGGGTTCATGATATGCGAATACGCTTATAAGGGGGAGATTAAGCGGTTTTCAAACTAGATTGATTTAGCAGGAATCTATAGGAAGGTCATATGACACATCATATTATCGTTGTCTTTGTCATTTCTGCTAATAAGATTTAATAACATCTGGGAAGTACAAAAAGCTCAGCATTGGTTGAAAAACAAAGATATAGAGCTTCTCATTCAAATATGTTGCCAACTGTTAAGTGGTAATCTCTGAATATCTCATCACAGAACAGGCTGAATGCTGTTGTGTATATTCCAGAGCATGAAGACATTGCGGAGAGCCCAAGAAGAGCAAGTGAATTTGATATCATAAGTATCTCGGATCTGGAGTCATCTCGCTCCAGACATGGTGATGACAGCTCTTTCCTACCCTCAGGCAATGGCCGGTTCCTTGAAAGTGAAGAGGGTTCCTTCAGTCCAAGAGGCCCTATCACATCTCCAGAGAGAAGCTCAATGTTCGCATCTGTGCAATTCTTTGGTGACAGTTCTAGTCAAGATTGTCTTATTAACTTGCCTTGCAACGGAGCATCCCCACAGGCTGAGCTCCTAAATAATCCAAGGCGAACCAAAGAAATCCCTCACAGATCTTTGGCAAAGTGTGCAGCTGCTAAAGGAGAGAGCTCCAAGTGCCAAACTTCTAGTTTCGCCAAGCTACAGCCAAGGCCTGGATAGAAGCTTTTTAACAGCTTGCACTGACACTGAGAACAATTCGTTTCGCGATGACGGGTTCCGCTAGTTTTGGATTCAAAGGATGGGGTTTCATTTATGAAATTGAGTAGGCAAATTTCCTAAGAACTTCAGTGCTCCTTTTGCTTTCAAATACAGAAAGAGAGAATTTACAGTACAGAGGAGTTTGTTTTGCTGCATGTAAGGATGATGAACATATATACAAGATTCTGGAAATGTTAAACTTTTTTGTTTGTGAAATTTTAAGCTTGAAGTCTGTTTTGGTTATGATGTTGCAGCCTCAACAACTCTGCTTATATTTTTTTTTCGCTGTCTGTAACTACTGATGTAATACAAATGATAGTTGACGAATGACAGCACAATCTCAATTCGACCTGAAACAAACTTGAGCTCGATTAATTAAGGTACCAAAGCGAGCTAAATGAGCCAATTTATAATTAAGTTCAACTTGACTTGCTTGCATATATAAAAAAAAATTTTGTTGATTAGCTCACCGGTCTATCACCATACCGCTACAGGCCACTCGATTGTCCATTCTGTGATTTTCCGATAACCATAAATTGTCACTACCAACACTAGAGTTGCCATTTTACCATGCAACCAAGTGATAATTTTAAAGATTTAAGAAAAAAGATTTGTGTACATGGACGTGTGGGCATGTGTTATCCACATGTCACCTATCGGTAATCCACTAAAATCAATAAGTAGCCTACTACCGACATGCATCTATCGGTAGCCCACTACCGATTGATTGATCTAGTCCATTGGTAGTTCGGTAGTGAGATGCCGATGGTTTGATCTAGCCCATTGGTGAACTACCGATGGACTAGATCAATCAATCGGTAGTGGGCTACCAATAGATGCCTATCGGTATTGGGCTACTGATTGATGCCTATCGGTATTGGGCTACCGATTGATGCCTATCAATAGTGGGCTACCGATTGATTGATTTAATCCACCGGTAGTTCGGTAGTGAGATACCGATGATTTGATCTATCCCATTTGTAGTCCACTACCGATGGGATAGATCAAGGAATCGGTATCCCATTATTGATATGTGGCATGTGCAACATTGCTTTGCGCTCTTGATCTAATATAGCTCAAGTAAGATTTAAAATTAGATTAAGACTAAATTACATTAAAATTAGCATATATAAAATAAAAAGATAATAGTATATATATTTATTAATTAATTAGCTCAATATCTCAAAATTCCGAACCTAACACTAGGGGGTGGCAATTAGATCGGTGAACCCGACCTGAATTTAGCGGTTTTGGGATTGGGGTATTCGAGTGCGGGTCAGGTTCGGGTTTATCCGTCACCGACCCGTCAATAACCGGGTCGGGTTCGAGTTGAGGATGATAGCCCGTGACCCGTTAACGACCCCCGTTAACTTATAAACCTATGACCCGTTAACTTATAAACTGATGTTTTTAATATAAAATTACTGTTGGAATGGTGTGTTTGACCCGACCCGACCCGTTGTGACCTCGACCCAATTCGTTTATTAAACATATCAGGAACGAATTGGGTTCGGATTGACCCGTTTATAAACAGGTCAGATTCGCGTAAAAAAAACCAACCCGTGTCGGGTTCGAATTGAACCTTTGGGTCGAGATAACCGACCGACCCGAACCGAACCAACCCGCCAACCCGTTTTGCCACCCAACCTAACACCAGCCGTTCGCAGACGGCGGTATCTACAACCATCCGCATCAGCTTCTGTTTGCGCAAAAAAAGTCCTCTCAATCCACTCCCACTGTTGGTATCGTCCTCTTCCGCTCCCGCCACCTCAAACAATTCTAAACCCTAGAAATGCATCTGAGTCTCTCTAGACCCACCATCTCCGTTCATCCATCTCCCCCTCTCCTGCCCTTCTACAAGCCCCAAAAACTCCTCCTCCTCCAGCGGGAGCGGTGGTCCGGCGGCGGCGTCGGCGGCCGTGTCTTAGTCGCGCGGTGCTCGTTGTCGCAGGTGCATAGCTACGGGACGGTGGACTATGAGAAGAAGCCGGTGCTCAAGTGGAGCTCGCTGTACCGGAAGATCTCCATGCAGGAGGACCCCAGTGTGGGGACGTCGGCCGCGCTGGAGCGGTGGGATGTGGAGCAACGCCGTCTCTCGAAGTGGGAGCTCTGCCGTGTCGCCAAGGAACTCCGCAAGTTCAGACGCTTCAACCTCGCTCTCCAGGTAGGGCATCCCTCATTTCTTTCTAAAAATGCACTTTTCTCTAGACTCTTATCGAATTAGAGAAGCATTTTGGTTGTTAATTTTGAGGCATAGCCATCGTTCGATTGAATCGGTTTCCAAAATTCTTAGGTATCTTTGGTTAGAATGGATAGACTCTAGGTTAGACAAGCATGTGGAAGCACTGCTTCATCTTAAAATGATTTCGAATTAAAGCTAGTTTATAGTAGAATTATGTCTACCTTAAATCTGAAAGACCATCATGCCTACCATGGGTAGTTCCTATGAGAAAGCAATTATTCCCCAAATTGTTTGGGCCTGGTCGTGATTGGATATATTCTTCTACTTTGTTCTATCCCAAACTTAATTTTGGGAAAGCCATGCATTCGGAGGTGTGTTCAACTTCTTAGCAATTATATAAGTTTAATTTTGTGAAATTGCAAGTGTTGATTGCTTGATTGGATGATAGTTTGATATATTTAATGCATCAGCATTCAATGATGAGATAGCATGCAAACTTCCATGAATTATGCTAATATGTCGAAATGATGTAGTTATCCCCAATAACAAACCTCAGTCGCTTATTTAAAGGTCAAATTCATTCAAAACTGCTATTCCCATTTTCAATTATTTCGATTGTATTGCAATTTGCATGGTTCTTTGCCCCCCTAGAGCACAGTGATAGGATTAGTTATTAAACAAAAGTCACATCATCTTTGAGTTTAACCGACTTTACTATAACTAAATCAGGTTTGGGCCTAAATTCGTTCAAAACCCATATGGTACGACTGAACTTCAAAACTAACTCTAGATTTGTTCAGTTTGAATCAAAAACCAACTTTCATTTTAAGATGGTTTCTATTAAAAATATAAACCATTTCCGGTAATGCAAATGTAAGTAAGTAGCATTTATGGATAGCTCCCCCAAACAAATGAAAAAGACACTCAAAAAAAGAGTGGATGGAAACCATGGATTTTGGTCGAAATCTCACAAACTGTGTTTTGATTCTAAGTAAAAAGTAGATCCGCTACCCTTATGACAAGCCTTCACCAAGAAGAAGTAGAAAGGTGATGGAACTGCAGATAGTCAGCTGAATTCATATGCAACAATGTATGGACTATATGGTAGCTTTTCTTAAAACTTGTCATATCTTTGTAAATTTTATATTCCACGTAGTATTACAAGATTGAATAACATCTTAGATAACTTATAGATATATTACAACAGAAACAACTAGTGAGATGGATTGGCTCGTTTGAACAAGATCCCATGAAATTGTTTGTCCTAAATTTGTATTGTCAACTATGGTGATTTGGAATCTACTGGTCTTAGCATGTTATGAAGGAATAGAGAGGTGCTTATTAATCAGTTAATGCTTCGTTCTGAAAGTTAGAAAGGAAATGTTCACTCGTAACGTGACGCCCAACAATGCTTTGAATAATAGTTGCTTGTTCATGTATTTAGCCTTCGACTCGGTGATTTTGGTGTTGCGCAAGCACATTTAATTTTCTGCCTTACTTGCTATGTCAGGTTTATGAATGGATGGCTGCCCAAGGTGACCGTTTCACATTTTCGTCTAGTGACATAGCCATCCAGTTGGATCTAGTTGCCAAAGTACGAGGTATTCCACAAGCTGAAGAGCACTTTTCGATGCTTCCAGATGCTTTAAAGGACAAGCGTACCTATTGTGCTATTTTAAACGCCTATGGCCAAGCAAGAATGAAGGAAAAAGCAGAGGCTACTGTTGAAATAATGAGAGAAAAGGGGTATACAACAGATCCACTTCCTTTTAACGTGATGATGACTCTTTATATGAATATAGGAGAAAATGAAAAGGTTAGCATGATCGTCAAGGAGATGAGGGAGAGGAACATTAGTTTTGATATCTACTCGTATAATATTTGGATAACTAGTTCTGCAGCCATGGACGATGTGCAAGGGATGGAACAAGTCGTAGAGCTGATGATGTCAGACAGTACCATCAATGCAAACTGGACTACATTTACAACACTTGCATCCATGTACATGAAACTGGGTGACAATGAGAAGGCGCTGAATTGTTTGAAGGACGTGGAAATCAGAATGACAGGAAGGGATAGGACATCTTTTAACTATTTGATAGGTCTGTATGCAAGTCTAAGGAAAAAAGAAGATGTATATAGGTTATGGAAATGGTACAAGTCAAGCTTCCCAGTCATTTTAAATCTCGGCTACCAAGCAATGGTTTCTGCTCTGACCAAGCTGGAGGATATCCAAGGTGCTGAGACTATCTTTGAGGAGTGGTTATCTATAACGTCCAGTCGTGATCCCAGGATCTGCAACATTCTAATGGGTTACTATGTCCGAGAAGGTCTGGTTGTGAAGGCCAGGGGCCTCCTCGACCGCCTGCTAGAGAAAGGAGGAAAGCCAAAACCATATACATGGGAGATCCTTGCAGAAGGTTACATTAATCAGAAGCAAATCACCGAGGCGTTGCAATGTATGAAAGAAGTTGCTTCGGGGCCGATAAAGTGGAGACCTAAACCATCAAACATAGCCAACCTCCTCACACTCTGCAGGGAGCAAAATCAAACAGAGCACATCAAAGTTGTGATGGATTTGCTGAGAAACATGGGCTGTCATGAAAATGAAGAATACAGGTCACTAATTGACACATATTCAGAGACTTCTGCCGTTGAAGCTTAAAGGCTTGTCAAATCTTAATAATGCTCTTGCGTTTGATGCTCCTTTCTACTTCGAGAATCCAATGCCGCCATGGTTTTCCATAAATCCTTCCTGTCTCTGTAACTAAGGGGGCAGAGAGTAGAACTGGGCGATTGGGAGATCTGCCATGAGAGCTTGGATGGAAGACAAGCATATATCAGCTGATACTATCTGTCAGGAATTTGCTTGCATGTTCTGTGTTTTGCTATTTCTGGGCGGTGAGCCTTACAGCCCGGCATGTGCCATGCCTGCACTTGAACGAGCAGCAGGTTGGCCAGGTCATGTAAAATGGGTCCACATCAAAGATTTGCATTTGATTCAGCTCATAAACTGCATGGGGCCCCCAAGTCCTCTCCGATGCTTTGAAACCATGCTATTTATTGAATTTTCTTTTTGAGATCCCTAATCTCAGGTTACCAGATGAATAGTTTGGTTGAAATTTGTTTTGTTTTCCGCTTTCTTGCTTCTTGATTTCCCTGTTGGAGTGCATAACTTGTCAGCTTTTCTATCAAAGCTATACCTAGTACAGTGGTTTGCTTTTATGAGGAAATTTTGTTTTTTGACAGGACTTTTAAAAGAAAGAGAGCTCTTGCATTGGAACATTACAGCAATGATTTCAAATCAACGTACGAAACTGTTGGAAACCAACTTTGCTTATAGAGGCTATTGCATTCACACCGGCTCTAATTCAGCCACATAAACATACCAATAGTCTGCAAAGTTTTATATATATATGGAAATTTTCAGGATCAAACTGGTTTTGTAAGTCTTCTGCCTCAAACTCGGATCCTGGCCGTTCGATTTGATCGGACGGCTTAGATCATGTTTCGCTGCTTAAAACCCCCCTCCTCTTCCCGTTTATCACGATCCACCCTCTATCCCTCTCAAAACCCTCCAGCCCCGTCGTAGCTCTACCGTCGCAAGCTCCACCGTCGTGCCCTAGACATCACCGCCAGCTCGCCGCCGCGCGCCATCCTCCCTCACCCCGTCCTTCCCTTCTTCGCGATCTTGCCTCCCTCTCCCTCTTGCTTCGCCATCGCCGAGAGAGATCCATAGCGGAGGTTGCCGTCCAGTTCCCGGTAACCTCTATATATATATCATCCTTATATAGCATGATGGTTATAAAATCCCTGTTGTCCTATCATGTAGCAAGGGGATTTACTAGTCATCCTTATATGACAACATGATTATAAATGAAACTTTTATTGTCTTATGTGACGGGAGAATGTCCTAGGTAGAGCTTATGTGGCATGATAATCTTAGTTTGAGGGGGTTTAGTGGGACGGAGTTATTGGATGATTATTGGAGTGGGGTTGGTAGTTATCCTATCAAGTGGTAACGGACAACACTAGTGTATATATATATATATACTCACCTGTGCCCCTAGCACAGTTTTTAGTTATTGTTAATATAAAATTTTAACAAACTCCCTGTAGTTTGTTTGGTTAGACGGCTGTGTTGACCCGTAGGTGGTCCAGGGTTCGAAGGTTGGTCATAGCTTTTTGTTCACTGCCACCATAAAACATAGCCAATAAAATATAAAAGAAAATATTATAAGTCTAACTTAGGGTATATAAAATAAATATAATTCTTTGCATATTGCATAAGATAATATTAATAGAACTTAGGTTGATATGAATTAATGTAGGAGTAAACTTAGAGAATATATATAAAGAAACTTAGGGGATATGAATTAATGCAGGTTAACCGTTATTGCTCATTATAAGGTTGATATATATATATATATATATATAGAGAGAGAGAGAGTTGGACTACACACTACCTAGGTATTCCTTGGTGAAAAAATACCTCATTTTTTAACCATCAATCTGTCTCGGGATCGTGTTGGAGGAGATCAAACCCAAAACCAGTAAACTGCCTGGTTTTAGATTTCCAACACTTAAAATAGAAAACATAATTAAAACCTGTATCCATGGAGATCAAACCCTTGTTCTCTCTCCGGCCGGCTCCGACGACGGACTCCATCGCCTTCGACGCTTAAGTTCGCGGAACTCAACCCTTGTTCTCTCTCCGGCTCCCCCGACGGACTCCATCGCCCTCCACGCATACGTTCGTGGAACCCTGCACGACCCTAGTTCCCTCTCCGGCGCTCCATCGTCCTCCACGCCAACCTATCTCCATGTGAGTCTATTTCATGCTTTTGGGGCATTGATTCTTTCCTCTTCTAGTTGTGAGTCCATTCCATTTCATGCTCCATCGTCCTCCACGCCCATCTTTTGTTTGATCTGGAAGCTTATCTCTGTTTTTTAGTACCTTTTGATAGAAGATTCATGGGTTTTCTTATATTACGAAGATGGGTGTTTATGCATGCAAGAGATGGGTTTTGTTTGTTTACCTTTGTGATGCCTAATTCTCTTGCATGGATCCATCTATTAATGAGATTTACATGTCCCTTAATTAAACACCTTATTAATTTTCCTGATTATTTCTTGATGTTTTTGACTTATATATATCAGATTGGAAGGATGTAGATCCTGGAAGGATGTGGATCCTTGTCATGACAAATGCTCCAAGATGTGCACCAAGCCAAATAAGCTTTCTGAGATTGTAAAGGATGGCAAAGGACGTACTACAACATTAGAGATCAAGGAGGATGGAATAACCTGAAAGTTTCTTTTCTTTCTTTTATGGGGCTGCTTGTCTTGATTAAAGTTGGAAAACCTACAGGAATGATGTACTGGTCAACTACAAAAGCTCCAATAAACTCAACTTGTTCTGAGACTAGCGTTTCTCTCGCAGTGGATCGGTCGCAGACAGTAAAGTTTGATTAGTGATGTAAAAGTGTGGTTACTGATTAGCACCATAATCTTTCTATTGGTCATGTACCAATATTGCAAGTCAAGACATCCTGTAAGGTTGTCTACATTAGAGTTGGTAAGAGATTTGTTTGAATGCAAGCTTGTTCTATAGTTTGGATTGTACTATATATCATATGGGTTTGAACAGTAGTAGTGCAAGAGCCGGACATAGAAACAATGTTGTAAAAATTGAAGTATATTATCAGAAGAGGTGTAGTCTGCTCATCAAATCGAAGTGTATATGTAGGACAGGTGTTTGTTGTTATGACAATGAAGTATAACTCCAGCGCAAATGCACCAAGAATGATATCTACTTCTATTCTGCTTCGTTTCAATTTATAAGTATAACTCCAGAGACCACCTTAAGTAAACTATCATGTATGTAACCTCTTTTTGGTCAAGATTCAGGTCTCAAAAACTCCTATAATTCTGTTTCTCTTCAAAATATTTTCCCGACACATAAAAAATACAAAAGAGTATGGAAATCAGTCCTACACTAGCGAGCTTCTAAGGAATTCGTGACCTCATTTGTTTCGAAATGGAGGTGATGTACATTAAATCAGGATCATCCATGGGCGCAAGTTAAAAGAAAATAAAATAGACTAGCATTCTTGACAATTAATATCTGTGAATATGAGCAGAGTTCATAGATATTAAATCCATGAAACATAAATCTTGTTCAGCTTAATATGTTCCATGCAATCAGCATGTTCTCATTAAACTCTACCAATCATAAAGTTCAAACTAAGTAATTTTGATTAGCAGTACCAAATATACAACTCCTTGTTAACATCTCCTAATCATAATTCTTACATAAACCCAAAAACTTTTGAATGAAGAGGTAGCAGCCTCCCAGGTTATCCATCTTCTGAGCAACCCTAAGCCAACAGTAGTAGTGCCAAGGCCATATCAAGAAAGTTCATAGATTATCATACAAGTGTGCACCAAAGAAAAAGACGACAATCTGTATAAGAAAAAAGACATCATTAATGTTAGAGTTCAAAGTTAATTTAGAAAAAAATTAAAGTTTTATGACTTGAGAAAATTACCATTTCTATGACTTGCATGTCCGTATATCATGACCTGGGATGCCGCATCTATTGCAAGTTCTAGTCCTCTTCTTTGCCTTCTCTAATGTGATATCATCATCATTAGCATCCTTCTCTTCATGGTGTTTTCTCTTTCCATTACTTCCCTCTATGGGAGACTTGAATCTATTTCTCGGGCGTCCCTTGCAATTTGAACTTGGAGGATTGAGAACATTCAAATCACTGTTGCCACTTTGAATTTCACCAACTTGAGTAAAGTTCAAACTTTTTCTGCTGCTAGAAGATACTTCACTAAAATTTTTTTGCATCATGATTCTTTCGTTCATAGCAAACACATATGTATAACTCTTGTGCAGGATTTGAGAAACAAAGTCATACGATTCTTTAAATTTAGAGCCTTCTCCAGCCAATTTGATGATGTTTTGGCATAGACTATTGTAACGTAAAGTTTTGGATGACGACATATCTTGAACATCTTGCTCACCACCACAAGTTAAAACTTGCACTCCTTCCTTAGCCTTCTTCGTCCATCTTTTCAAAATATAATGAGGCGGAATGCTATGGATCTTACATTTTCTGAAGACTTCAAGGAGATGTGTGCAAAGAATTCCCGAGGACTCAAATAATTTGCAATTACAATAACCTCTTTCTTCTGAAGCATCCAACTTAACTATATACACATTTTTCTGATTGTTTATTTTCATAAATGTATACTCTCCAGCATTGTGTTCCTCTATATCATAAGTAAGAGAATCCTTCAGGTTCATTTGAAACTTCTCAAACAATCTTCTAGTATAAAGTATGGATGCATGTTTCTCAATAGGATGGTTTGACCATAAGGAAGGCTGAACTTGCAAGTTTCTGAAATCTTCTTGATCTTCTTTTTCAAATCGACTCTCTAAAGCCTTTTCAAATTATTTCACAAATAAAAAAATTGAGCTGTGCGAGTTAACATAACCACTAAATAGTGCATTAATAGACTCACTCCGCTGAGTAGTGGACATGTGAGCAAAAAAAGTATCTCTGAAATAAGCTGGAACCCATTCACCACGAATGTTATAAAGATGATGCATATGCTTCTGATCTTGTAAACCATATTTGCTTACTAAAGACTTCCAATCCACATCAAATTCCTCGATTGTTAGTGCATTATTCACACATTCTTCTAATTCTTTACTGAACCGAGCATGTGTTCTATACACATAACTCATTTTTTCTCTAGCCTTCCTTAAAATATGCCATTCACAAAAACGATGTCTTGCTGTTGGAAAGACCTCTGATATTGCTTTCTTCATTGCTGGATCTTGATCTGTTATAATTGCTTTAGGGTGGTGTCCTCCCATTGCTCGAAGCCATGTCTTAAAAATCCATGTAAATGAGGAGGCTTGTTCATCTCGAATCAATGCACACCCAAAGAGAATAGATTGCCAATGGTGATTGACACCAACAAACGGCGCAAACGGCATACTGTATCGATTTGTCATATAAGTTGTATCAAATGTAATAACGTCCCCAAAGTGTTGATATGCAACTCTCGATCTTCCATCGACCCAAAAAATATGGCGCACACGTCCCAACTCATCAGCTTCAATTGCATAAAAAAATGATGGATCTGTGGTCTGCAGATGGACAAAATACTCTAGTGTAGTAGATATGTCATTTCCAAAAAATGTTCTCATTGCTTCCCCTGCAAAATTGCTCACATCCTTTGGAATAAAAGGAGCATTTTTTCTCCCACCAAGGGCGCCAGTTACCAAAGAAATTATTTGTCTCATAGGTGCACTTTCCTTGCGCAAAGCAATGATCATCTCCTTTACTTCTTTAGGAATATATCTGTGCGATCGAAAATAACCCACCTTTGTTGGACTGACAAGTTCATGGTTGTGATTTTCTTCAAAGCTAGTTACAATCCATTTTTCACTTTTGTCTAGCTTCACTCTCATATGTGCTTTACAATTAGTCTTCATAGTTGGTCTTGACTTTCTTGGAGTGTTGAAGCCTTGTTCATCATTAATTGATGCATCTATATTCTTTTCTTTGACTGGCCTTGGATTTCCTCCTTGAGAACAACAAAATGAACGTGATGTCACAATTGCTTTTTTCACGGACGTGTATGATTGGCCTTTGAATGTACCAAAACCCATATCCTTCCCATAGTTATTATAGAAAACTCTAGCATCTTCTTCTGTATTAAATTCCTTACCCACGTAAGGTAAATCAATTTGTCTCACATTATTTTGTGGCTCATAATCTTCTAACTCTTCAATTACTTGGTCAATGAATCCTTCATCATCCACATGATTATTTGTTGTGACATGATTATGAGAGTCTTCTGATGTGTTGATACTATTTTCTGATATAGTCTCCATATGTGACCCTTGCATCCTCTGAATGATAGCACTTCTTTTGAATAAGTAAATACAACCATAACACATGCAAAGATTGAGAAGGATAAATATGAAGAATGCAAATATCTATATCTCTTGCATCATCAAGGTAAACAAACAAAATCCATCTCTTGCATGCAAGAACACCCATCTTCGTAATATAAGAAAACCCATGAATCTTCTATCAAAAGGTACTAAAAAACAGAGATAAGCTTCCAGATCAAACAAAAGATGGGTGTGGAGGACGATGGAGCATGAAATGGAATGGACTCACAACTAGAAGGGGAAAGAATCAACGCCCCAAAAGCATGAAATAGACTCACATGGAGATAGGTTGGCGTGGAGGACGATGGAGCGCCGAAGAGGGAACTAGGGTCGCGCAGGGTTCCACGAACGTATGCGTGGAGGGCGATGGAGTCCGTCGGGGGAGCCGGAGAGAGAACAAGGGTTGAGTTCCGCGAACGTAAGCGTCGAAGGCGATGGAGTCCGTCGTCGGAGCCGGTCGGAGAGAGAACAAGGGTTTGATCTCCATGGATACAGGTTTTAATTATGTTTTCTATTTTAAGTGTTGGAAATCTAAAACCAGGCGGTTTACTGGTTTTGGGTTTGATCTCCTCCAACACGATCCCGAGACAGATTGATGGTTAAAAAATGAGGTATTTTTTCACCAAGGAATACCTAGGTAGTGTGTAGTCCAACTCATATATATATATATGCGTGTACCTGTGTATCAACCTTATAATGAGCAATAATGATTAACCTGCATTAATTCATATCCCCTAAGTTTCTTTATATATATTCTCTAAGTTTGCTTTATATAAACCTGCATTAATTCATATCAACATAAGTTCTATTAATATTATCTTATGCAATATGCAAAGAATTATATTTATTTTATATATCCTAAGTTAGACTTATAATATTTTCTTTTATATTTTATTGGCTATGTTTTATGGTGGCAATGAACAAAAAGCTATGACCAACCTTCGAACCCTGGACCACCTACGGGTCAACACAGCCGTCTAACCAAACAAACTACAAGGAGTTTATTAAAATTTTATATTAACAATAACTAAAAACTGTGCCAGGGGCACAGGTGAGTACTAGTCACATATAGTTATCAACTCTACCTTTTGATATATATATGTGCGTGACAGCCTACCCTAGCCTTCCTAATGCTGGGGTGGAACTTCCCTCGATGGATTGGGGGGGGGGGGGGGTGTGCAATAGCCTCTTGCCCAATGAGGAGGGGCAAAGTGTAACCCACTATCCCCTCTCCCTTCTTTCTTAGGGGTGTACAATGGATCGGGTCAACAGGTTAACAAGTCGGGTCCGACCCGTTAATTTTTGAGGGCCTTATGACCCGCCCGTTAACCTGTTAATTTATCAACAGGTTAACGGGTCAACAGATTAACAGGTACAGGTAACCCATTAACCCGTTATTAATACCACATGAATAAATATAAAATTTTAAATTACAATCTATAATAATTAGATATATAATATAATATATATATATACTTGTAATTTGTAAATAGTCTTTATTCTAAACGGGTAAAACGGGTTACCCATTAAGAAAAAATTTAAACACCCATTACCCGACCCGGTATTATTGTAATGGGTTGGGTTAGACCCGACCCGTTTACGACTACCTTATGACCCGCCCGTTAAGGTTCGGGTCGGGTTAAATTTTCGGGTCGAAACGGGTTACCCAACCCGTTGTACACCCCTATTCTTTCTTATATCTATCTATTTTTTTATGTACATTATATATATAATATATGTATATGTTTTCTGTATATATATACATAAATATCAGATAAATATATATTTGTAATATACAAACGATATACAATAAATAAATGGATTATGTATGTGTATATTGTATATATGTTATGAGTATAACATATATATTATGCTTTGATATATGCTTCCTGATAATATGTTTGTGTATATGGTATGTATGCTTTGATGTATATATATATATATATATATATATATATATATAATATTTTATATTCATATCAACCTTATAAGGAGCAAAAACGGTTATACATAACCACCCCTTATAAGGTTGATTTAATTCATATAGTTATATCTATTTTATAGTTATAGTATATTAATCTAATACAATCAACCTTATATAATATCCATACTAATTCATTAATCAAATTCAGTTTTTATAACCGAATCACCCATTAACTTGATGGTTACCCTGCCAGGTGACAGGGGGCCCACCTAGTACTACTATATACATAAATGTATAATAGATACATTCATAAAACACACATATACTTACATATGTACACATATACATCCGCATTAAAACACCGTATTACGATACCAATGTATAATATTATATTATACATTCTCGATGAACCAAACAGACCAGTTTGGTGTGGGGTTAAGGGGGGATGACACCCCTTATCCCCTTTTATCCCTGCACTTATCCTCAAACATTAAAAATAATTATTATTATATTATCTTCCATTTCACGTGTTACTATCGCTCTACTTTTTCCTATCAGGATCCTCTTTTTTTTGTATTCCAAAATCCCTTAACCCCTTCACTTGGAATAAATTATTCATGTACCAAACGGCCCTATTCATTATAACAAAAGATAGATAAAGACAGATTGGGAGGGGACGGTGGGTTACACTTGTCCCCTCTTCGTTGGCCAAGAGGCTATTGGATGTATATGCGCCCATGGCCCATGAGCTATAGCAACCCCCCAACGACCTCTCCTTTTCAGACTTCATTTGTATAACTCCCCCTGTCCTGCACTCACCCACCGAGTCGCCAAACCTTTTATTTCCCTAGCTCTCTCTCTCATCCAGCTACTTTCTCTCCCAAGTGGCCAACAATGGCAGAGCTGGTGGTGGGAGACAACCACCATGCAATGCCAATGGTGATCACCGCCCTCTCCTCCCTCCTCCAGCGTGCCGTCGACGACGTGGACATCGACACCTCCGACGAAGCTATAAATGCCAGGCCTCGGAAGCCCTCCGCATTCCACGGCCCCACCAAGCCGCCGATCAGCATCCGAAGCTACCTCAAACGCATCTTCAAGTACACCGACTGCAGCCCGTCGTGCTTCGTGGTCGCCTATATATATCTCCGCCGGTTCACCAGCCGCCAATGCTCCTGCTCCGTGGACTCCCACAGCGTCCATCGCCTCATCATCACCAGCGTCATGGTCGCCGTCAAGTTCATGGACGACATGTGAGTACCCCCCACTGAATTCATCGTTTTTCTATCAGATTAAAGTTTTTGGGTTGATTGCTCCACACTTTTTTTTTTTCTCAATTAAATTGAAAGATCACTGGATTAATTTGCAATTAATATATGGGCTATTATATTTATGTGATGAATTGTGGATGAATTTGTTGTCGGTGTTTTAGTTTTTATTATTAAACTCGGTTGGTATGCATTCCATTATTGCTAGAAGTCTTTATTCTTTCATATTAAGTTGTCACTCTCACACAACAAGGAAAGAGTCCTTAAATCACCTCTGCTTCCCACAGTGTGTGTCACGCATCTTCTCTTCTCTAGGGACAAAAAAGTTTGACATTCTAGCCAAGATGAGGCAGACTTGTCTTGTAAACTATCCTGCCATCATTGAAGACAGCTATTGTGTACTATTATTTATATCAATAGTTTTTGTTAAGACAGTACGTAGTATATTAGGTTTGAAGCCGGCCTATATATCTCACAGAAATTTTGTTTTCCAGGAGTAAACTTGATGTATATATATATATCGAGGCTGTGGTATTATATATTGCAGAATATAAGAACTCTTACGAATTGTTGTTGTTGTTGTTGTTGTTCTCATCGACAGATACTACAACAATGCCTACTTTGCGAAGGTCGGAGGGATCGGCATGACGGAGATGAACCTCCTGGAGATCGACTTCTTGTTCGGGTTGCAATTCCAACTTAATGTCACCCCTGCTGCCTTCACCAAATACTGCTCCATTCTTCAGACAGAGATGTGCTTGGAGCCTCCTGGTGGTCTTCTCGGATTCCACTGTTTCACTTGTGATGAGGAGGACGACAGCTGCTAACAGCTAGACTAGTGTCTTCTCTTCTTCTTCTTTTTTCTTTTTTTTTTTTGTTTTAAATTTGTTAATTGGTTGTACATAGTTGAAAGGCTAAATTATGTATTAGTACCCTGTAGTTTTGGTCAACTTTTTATATGGTCCCTGAACTTCAATTCCTTGACATTGAGTCCCTCGATTTTGTTTTTAGTTCTCATGTGGGCCTCCACCCCAATTTCCGTCCATTAACTAATGGCAAAAGGGGTCACGTGCGCCGCACGTGACCCCCTTCCGTCAGCTACCACCTCGCTCCCGGCCATCGTTGTCGCCCTCAACAACCGCCTCGCGCCGGAGAGCCGCCTTCCGGCGGCCTAGGTTTAGCTTCCTGGAAGCCTCGCTTCCCACTTCCATTTAAGCTCACCGCCCCGGCTAACTCGATCTCCATCGCCTCAAAATCTCGTAGCCATGAAGTCGTGACTACTCCGACCTCCGTCATACCTGGCTCGGGCGGCGGCTCGCTGACGCGGAAGCAGCTGGAGGCGGTGCTACGCCGGCTCGGCCCGGAGGACGAGGTCGCCGAGATGCTCGCGGATCTCGACGCGGGGCTGAGCATCCAGGAGATCGGGGAGCTCGCTGCCGGGGTGGCCGAGGCGGAGTCGGAGGAGATGAGGGTGGCGTTCGCGGCGATCGACGCCGACGGGGACGGGAGGATCTCGGCGGAGGAGCTGCTGGAGGTAATGAGGGTGATCAGAAGTCCCCGTGGCTCGCGAGCCACGGGTCTCCAACCGGGTTCTTGGCCTGCTCCAAGATCGATCTCCAGATCCGAGGCCTCATCCTTCGGATCCAAGTCCTCTGACGACTCCGTGACTACTCCGACCTCCGTCATACCTAGCTCGGGCGGCGGCTCGCTGATGCGGAAGCAGCTGGAGGCGGTGCTACGCCGGCTCGGCCCGGAGGACGAGGTCGCCGAGATGCTCGCGGATCTCGACGCGGGGCTGAGCATCCATGAGATCGGGGAGCTCGCTGCCGGGGCGGCCGAGGCGGAGTCGGAGGAGATGAGGGTGGCGTTCGCGGCGTTCGACGCCGACGGGAGGATCTCGGCGGAGGAGCTGCTGGAGGTAATGAGGGTGATCAGAAGTCCGAGCCACAGGTCTTCAGCCGGGTTCTTGGCCTGCTCCAAGACCGAGTCGGCGCCGAAAAGCACGAATCCGCCGCCGTGGAAGAAGACGACGATGGGAAGCTGACGGAAGGGGGTCACGTGCGGCGCACGTGACCCCTTTTGCCGTTAGTTAATGGACGGAAATTGGGGTGAAGGTCCACATGAGAACCAAAAACAAAATCGAGGGACTCAATGTCAAGGAATTAAAGTTCAGGGACCATATAAAAAGTTGATCAAAACTAAAGAGTACTAATACATAATTTAGCCTAGTTGAAACTTGAAAGACGTTGAGCATTATAAGCATGTTTTCATGTGTATTTGAAGCTAGCCATTCTTATTTGACGCGCTGCCAACTGTATCGTTATGGCTTTCAGGACTAGGAATATTTAAAACCAGTTGAAAAATAAAATAAAAATATATGGGAATCATGCAGCATTGAAACTCACGGAGATGTCCTGATATATATAGACTGGTAATTAAAGCCCCTGCCACCTGTAGGATTCCTTATTAACTCCTCACTAACCCCTTTCTTCCCTCACTAACTTTCCATCTCTCCCACTAATTTCCCTTCCATGTAGGCTCCACCTAGGATAATTTCTGCCACGTAGGACGCCAGCTAGGACAACCAAAGATTAATTTATAACTATCCTGGGGTCCCCTGCCACTTGGCAGGGTAACCACTATCTCCCCTCATAACTCCTAACTCCCCCTTCCCCCACTACCCCCTTCACATCAGCAACCACATAAGATAAACACTGCCACATAGGATGCCATTGGGACAAAAAAAAATGCACTTCTTAACCATCATGCTATATAAGGATGATGTAACACACATGATCATAGCCCCAAAGGCTGAGTGTACAATAAAAAAAAGAAACAACAACAAAGCCTCAGATCAGGGGGTTGACATATTCCTGCATACCGAGTTCGCCAAAACATCGGCCTCGACATTGAACTCTCGAGGAATATGAACAAAAAATACCTCGCTAAAATCGAAAGCTAATCGTCAAAAAGACAACATGAGGTCCCGGAGTTCATGTGGCCAAGCAAACCTGCTCGTCGCAAAGCCAATATCGAGTAGTGAATCTGATTCTAACACAATGGATCGGATTCCTCTCCTCCTTGTTTCAATCAGACCTCCTCTCATGGCGAGGATCTCAGCTTCTATCACAGAAGAAATAGAGGCTCTCGATGTCCAACTCCATGTCGGAAGAGACCCATGGGGAACAAAATGGTGTATCTATCTCTACGAACAGCTTGATATTTTTGAAGCACTTCGCAAATAAAGAATTTCCTGCACCACCCACCCATGACCCAAACACCAATGTAAACGCTGGACGGGCCGGGCCGGGCTAAAAACAAGCGGTCTTTTGGGCCTGGATAGGCCGGGCCTACCTAGCCCGCCCAAATCAGGGTCAGCTTTTGGGGTTCAGCTAGCCCAGGTCTATTATTGATAGCCCAATAATAGCCATCTCACATTATTCTCGCTTCGGGTCCCCACATGCACTCCCTCATCATAAGAGCCTTCCCCGACGACGTCCCCGACGACTCTCCGCCGACTGCGGACTGCCCCGACCCCGGAACCCTAGCTTCTCTTGAACGCTCCGCCCTCTCTCCTCGCATTCCGATTTCCTATCGAGGTCAGAGTTCTATCCGGAAACAATTCTTTTGGCCCCTGTAGCAATCATAGTTGTAGTCCCCTTCTCTATTTCTTCTTCTTGTTCTCTCTTTGGTTGAGTATTTGTTCAGATTGGTATCAATCGAAAACCTAATTTCTTCTCTCTTTTTGGCATTATATCTGAGATTATAGGACAATGCAGCTCGAAGTCGGTTCTTTTTGGTATCCTAGATTCGTCGCTTCTTGGTTTATGTGCACGCCTGGTATTGTGGTGATTTTTTGACAGTCGGATATCGACTTGGTTTCGTTTGACTGGTCAATTGGGTACTTTGAGTTGCCGAAATCTTGGAGGGATCGATGTTGCATCGGGAGTTGGTGAGGATTCTTGGGACGACGACGCCGGAACAGGGGAATCCAACAGTTCCTGAAGTTCCAGATTCGGGTGGAAAGGTTCCAAGAAGATACCCAACTCGCATTAGAGTCTCTGCGGTGCAAGATTTGTCTAATGGATGTGGGAAAGATACCCCCACGAATTCTAGCAAGAAAGATAGTCCTTATACAAAAAGAAAGAGGGAAGAAGAAGTTACCCATGAAAGTGAGGTTGTTGAAACAAACAATGTGGATCCAGAAAGTAGCGTTCTTGCTGATAAAGAAGAGAATGGCAAGTGCCAAGAGGAGATTGTCACACGAAAGCAACTGAGAGATGCTCTCCGCATCTTTCAGATGATATATAGGAAGCTATTGCAGCAAGAGGAGTCGAAGATGAAGGACCCTGGAAGAGGGATGAGGGTCGTTATGAAGGCATATCAACTTTTCAAAGAGAAGGAGTTGATTAGGGGGAGGAAGTACTTAGGGAGTGTGCCGGGTGTTGAAGTCGGGGATGAGTTCCATTTCAGGGTAGAGCTTGTCCTCACTAGCCTTCACCGCCAGTGCCCAGGCTGTATCGATTTTATGCAGCATGATGACAAGAATTTAGCAGTCAGTATTGTTTGGAATGGATCATATAAGAATTATATAAACAACTCCAACATCATGGTCTTTTTTGGCTCTGGAGCACGCAGCGAACATCAGAAGTTTGAGCATGCAAATCTAGCTCTGAAGAATAGTATAGATGCGAGGGTGCCGGTAAGGGTTATTCGTGGATTTGAAGGACATGAAGCAAGTCATTCACCGGGGGAAAAGGGCAAGAAAGTCACGACTTATATTTATGATGGGCTTTATATAGGTCAGAAATACTCGAGGAAGAAGGGCAAGAATGGCCACTATGTTTGTGTGTTTCAATTGATGAGGATGCCAGGACAACCTGAACTTGCCATCAAAACTGTTGATAGGAAGTTGATAGGGTCTAGAGCACTTTCTGGGCTCTATGTAGAAGATCTCTCTCAAGGAGTGGAGAAGATGCCCATTAGTGTAGCAAATACTGTTGATGACGAAGAACCTTCGCCCTTCAAGTACACAACCCAGATAATTTACCCTATGGGATATCAACCTACTTCTCCAAGGGGATGTGACTGTGTTGATGGATGCTCAGACTCTGAAAAGTGTGCATGTGCTGTGAAGAACGGAGGGGAAATTCCATATAATTATAATGGAGCTATTGTGGAAGCGAAGCCTCTTGTCTATGAGTGTGGCCCTGCTTGCAATTGCCCTCCTTCATGCCATAACAGAGTCAGCCAACACGGTATGAAGTACCCCCTTGAGGTCTTTAAGACTGAGAAGATGGGTTGGGGGGTCAGGTCCCTAACTTCTATTCCCTCTGGGAGTTTCATATGTGAATATGTTGGTGAGCTCCTAGAGGATGAAGAGGCTCAAAATAGGACAACTGATGAATATTTATTTGCAATTGGGAATAACTATTATGATGAAGCTCTTTGGGAGGGCCTGTCAACTTATGTGCCTGATCTACAGAAAACTGCTTCATGTGAAGTAGTGGAGGATGGTGGCTTCACGGTTGATGCTTCAGTGTATGGCAATGTTGGGAGATTCATCAACCACAATTGTACTCCTAACTTATATGCACAGAATCTGCTTTATGATCATGACGACAAGACTAAGCCCCACATCATGCTGTTTGCTGCTGAGAATATCCCTCCCCTGCAAGAGTTGACTTACCACTACAACTACACCATGGGTGACGTTCATGATTCTGAGGGGAATATGAGAGTAAAACAGTGTTGCTGTGGTTCCATTGAGTGCACTGGGAGGTTGTACTGACATTTCTTTCATACTGAAACTGTACTGGCAAACAGGTTGGAGTTTCCACGTTTTACCTGTAAAATTTAATCCAACAAAAAAGTTCACATAATAATTACTTATTGGTCTCTGCAAATTAATATCCTTTTCAAGGAAATAACTTTTGGGGTGCTTTTTTTTGTTTTTTTTGACAAGTTGAGCCCAAAGGCTGCTGTTCTGTTGTTTTCCTTCTTGTAATTAGATGATCTTCTTTTGAAGCTTGCCTTAGTCATGCTTGTTTGCTGGCTTCATGGTTTCCTTCTAGTTTAAGTTTCTATGCCATGAAGTAGTCTTTTACCAATTTCAAGGGAAGGCTTCACTGTATAGTGCCAAATCCTCTTTGTCATTATTCTTACATAGCAGATGGATTGCTTCTGTTGCCTTCAGGCATTTGTGTCCTCCTAGTATCATTAAGTGTGTTTGAAGTTTGGAAAGGAGTGTAGGTAACACAGTATGAATAACCAATCTTTCAAAAGCTTATCCTTCTTTCGAAAGTTAATAGACTGCTGCTGCCAAAACCCCTATCTTGCTGTAAGATTGTTATTTAATTCTATTTTTGTTTGGTAATGTATCTTGATATGTTTCAATTCTTCATCAAATTTGATATCCACATTGATCTGTTCTTAAATCCCTGTTTTAAGATGAGAGCTTGCTTCGCATGATGGGACTATTCTCTTCTATTTATGAAACATAGTCGACGAAGTGATTTTGTGCTGAATATTGATCTCAAACTTGACAAAGGGAAGCTTAAGATTGAGAGCCATCTCCTTTGCGAAATCCTCTTTCTTCTGATCTGCATCTTGTTTAATAGATTAACGATGTTCAAGGAATTATTTACCTCATCTAGTTGAATGTTCGCGTACCTATGCAAAGTTGTCCAGCATTTATTTGCAGTTGTTATATTTGAATGCTGCTGTGTGATTTTATGAATCACATATATCTTATATGTGAATTAAACAGCCTTTTGACATCATTCTTGTACTTATCCTGGATCTTGTGATTTTCTTTTCTCCTGCTAGGCTGAATTCTGCCACACTTCCTCTTCATGCTTTTTCATTGTTTCCTGTATAACGAACGCACCACTACTCATTTGTGCCATTGGAAGAATAAGAAATAAGTGGAATCTTTTCCATGTAAACTCTTCCCTTCTATCTGAAAGCAGCTACAAATGAAACATGTGAACTTTTGGCCCCTAATATTACTTTCGGGTCCATTGATATGTTTTTTTTGTCAACTGCAATACCTTAGAAGCCTCTCCATGATGGAATTGGCTATAGGTTGTGAAATGTCAGCAGCTTATATGCTATTCAAATATGGTTGATTCAATTCACCTACTGTTCTCATCACCACTTATGCAAGCTTTTTTTTGTTGATATTCTTATCCTTTACATGTTGAAAATTGATATCTTTATATTGAGTCAGATAGCATCCCTAGTATGAGGTAGCCCAGCAGTCACAATGTCTCTGGGATATCTCCTTGCAAAGTGGTATATTGTTTGAGACTTTGAGTAATCATGCTTGTGCAGATGTACGTACATAAGGAACTCATATAGGTCACTACTGAATAATGTTTGAGGCTTTGAGCAATCATGTCTGGTACCGTTCTGCTCGCGGAGCAATGGTGTCATCGACTCATTTGCACTTAAATTTGCACTTAAGATTTAGAACTCAGGATTTAGTATTTAGGGTTCAGTTATAGTGAATGGCTGTCCTCCCTCTCGGTCGAGCCGGTTGCTGCTAGTTGTTGTGCCATATCCTTGCCAAGCTCATCGTCTCGACGTTGTATCGGCTGATTACAGCTGAAGCTCGTCATTGCCCATTTTGCCCTTCGATCTAACGGCCATCATTGCTCCTATGCACGTCCATCAAGTAACACTATTGACGGTCATCGTTGCTCCTATGCCCTTCTATCCACGCTGTCACAGCCAGCGGGCCTTGTAAGTTGCAAAGCAGGCCCAACAAGTAACACTGTTGACGGTCCAGGCCTGCGGGCTCGTGTTCCACTTTTTTGTACTCGGGAACTGGACCCGAGTAGGTAACGTGTATACGATATATATATATATATATACTAGTGGGGTCCTCTACCACTTGGCAGGATAACCACCATCTACTCTCATAACTCCCCAGTAACCCCTCCTAACTCCCCCCTCCTCCACTATTACCCCTCCACGTCAGCAGCCACATAGGATATATCTGCCACGTAGGACGCCAGCTAGGACAAACCAAAGATTAACTTCTTAACCATCCTGCTATATAAGGATGATATACTAGTGTTGTCCCCTATCACTTAGTAGGGTAACTACCAACCCCACTCCAATAACCACCCAATAACTTCATTCTACTAAACCCCCTCAACTTAAAGATTATCATGCCACATAGGCGTCACATAAGCTTCACCTAGGACATTCTCCCGCCACGTAGGACAACAACAGTTTCACTTATAACCATGATGTCATATAAGGATGATATATATAGGAATTTTTACTTATTAATCCCTAAAAACTTCTTAAATATCAAAAATACCCCTCAATAGTTTGATATTACACATGTACCCCTCAAAACTTGAGAAAGGGTTAATCTGCCCCTCCGTCAACCTAACTAACTTAACCATAGTTTAACCATGGTTATAACTTTACCATGGCATGTAAATTACTTAATTAAACATTTGTTCTTTACTTAGGCTTACGCGTGTGTGACGTTTATGATAATTATTTGAGCTAATAAAGTTTATGATAATTATGTGTATGTAACGTTTATGATAGCCATGGTTATAACCTGACCGCCCTCCTCCTCCGGAGGCGGCGCGTCGCTGTGGCCTCCTCCGCCCGCTCCTACGGGACGAGCTACACTGATTGCATCATGCCCGCAGACTCCACTGGCGAGCCCATCTCCGTGGAGGTCACACCGCCGCCAAGGCTCCCCACTCCCACTCGGCTGGCATTGGACCCAGGTGACGTCGCTCCCGGTGTCGAGCACCATGTAGAGGGGTTTCGGCGGATGACCGATCCCCACACGGGAGAAATACTCCCTCGCTACATTGGCTCATCCTGGAGACGATCGAGCCCCGGAAGCTCCCGGACTCACCGGCGGCGGCATCCCGCTGCTCCATCTCCCTGACCTAAGTGGTCATGGGCCGTAGATCGGATCTCTTGACCCCTTGTATGGCCAAAGCCATATGGTCCGAGATCGTAGTAGGCTATCGTCGAGCCTAGAGTGGAGAGGACATATGTCGCGCCCCGACCCGCAGAGCGCGACCGGGCCGGGGGGGCGAGGGGGAGAGGAGCTACAACCACAGCCTCAACTGGCGGAAACAGTTGAGACTAAGGCCCAACTGGCGGAAATAGCTGGACAACACAGAGAAAGAGCGGAAGCAAGCTACTAAACCACAGCTATTAACATTTATTACAAAACGGTAATAAAAAGTTAACAGAGTTTAGTACAAAAGCCACAAGGGATCACAGTCCCCAAACAGAAGCCGCACCACCCATCGGGGTCTCCGCGAACGCACACACGAACCCATCCTGACCCTCAGACATGGTCAGGATCCGGCCTGCTGCCACGAGACTGCCGACGGGGAAGCACCGGAGGAGAACGGGGGCCCGCACCTGCAAACAACACAGTCCAGGTAGGCATGAGCAACAGCTCAGCAGGGTCCTACTCTACAACTCCCACAAACAAGGGTAAAGCAACCGGACACACTCTGATGCCAAGTACCGAGGCTTGCCAAGGATCCCACAATCCCATCAATAACCCGAAGGGTTCCTGTCCTAGGTGCGTATCTCCGATAACACCACTGCTCAGGGGTGGGCAACTCCGACATTCCCTGACACAGGGTGGACACGACGCAACCAGTAAGACCCCCTTCTCCAAGCGGGATCTTCGCACTTGGCGGAACGACCGAAGTTAAGACTACCATCACTCGGTACTCCAAGCAGCAGAGTCAACACCCACCCAATCTACCCTAGCATGTCTAATGCACAGGAAAACAGGGCAGGATAAGTATGATAAAGCTGTAAACAAACAACACAACAAGGGCACACCTTCGGCCCATTTATACTAAACACTCCCGAGGGTCATGACTCCCCCGGTTCACCACAAAGCGGTAAGGCATACCGTCAGCCCATTTATTCTACACACCTGAGAGGCATCACCCTCCCAGTTCAACCACAAAGCGATAAGCATTCATGCATAACTCATTACAGGATAAGCCCCGATGGCAAAACCGTAAAAATCACTTGCATGCGAAGCCCCGCGGGCAAAACAGCACTTAAAGCAAGTAAAACCCTCTCTGCACTGAAGGAGATCGATCTCCTATAGCATGGAGATCGATCTTCCTCGAGGCTAGGAGCACCCGTCCCGGTCACCCCCACGAGATCGATCTCCACCCATATGAAGATCGATCTTGTAGGTGACGTGGACGCAAACCGCACAGGCACCAGCCGCCAAGAGATCGATCTCCCTCCCAGGGAGATCGCTCTCGCTCGGGCGGGCTGGGCCACCCCGACCAAGATCGATCTCTTTCCAAGAGATCGATCATGATTGGGTCGCGCCGGCGGCCGGACGGCGAGGAACACCGTCGGAAACCGCCACCATACCTCACCAAACTAGGTGGGCTGGTAGATCTCAGTGCCACGAAGCTACTCAAGGCTTCCAAACCAAAAACCAACATCAATACACGGAGATATAAGGAAAACAAAATCCGGATCTCAAAACCCTCAAACAGCCGGAGTTTTAGAGGAAGAACCCTACCTCTTCAACGCAGCTTCGATCCACAAGTCCTACCCCAGGACCTTCCTCGCCTTGCCACGAACCCAACGAGCCTTCAAGCTCCCGGAGAGGTGGCCGGAGGAGGAAGAACGGCGAGCGAAAGCTCTCAGCCGGAACAGGGGAAAACAGAGCCGCGAGGAAGAAGAAGAGAAGAAGGGGAAGAAAGGAAGGGGGAAGGGGCGGGTAAGGCCGGGGGAAAGCCGGCGAAGGCGGGGAAAAGCTGGGGGAGGGGACGGAAAGTCTAAAGTCTTCCCTCCCCTGATAGGGGAAGCGACGGCCACCGCGGTGGCCGTCCTTCGAAAGCCACCGACAGAGACTTCCAGGCACAGGGAGATCGATCTTCATGGACATGGAGATCGATCTTCCTCGCCCAGAACGGCGACCACTAGGCACAGAGAGATCGATCTTCACCCCCATGGAGATCGATCTCCCTTGCCCAAAACGGAAACCTTGGCTGAGACACAAGCCCAAGCACAGGACTTCCGAACCAGGGTCCACCTAACCTTTCTAACCAAACACAAGCATCAACCAAGGTCTGTGTGTGCACAGCCACTGTGAAACGACCGCCAAGGCGCAATTTCCCAAATTGCCCTTGGGGTAAGCAGCAAGCCACAGGGATGGAGGGGCAGGTCCTCACAACATAGGCATGGCCACAGCCTGTGGGGTCGAGCTCAGTGACCTACTCTGTTTCGACGACGTTGACAGTGATGGCGACAACAACGCCTCACTGAAGGTTCATCGCCACGACGATCTGGCAATTTGAGGCCGATCAGGGGCGGTGGGCGATGCTCAGGGAAGAGGGTCGGAGGTCTTGGGCAGCGTCGGGTTGAAGGAATGAAGAGAGGGTGAGAAGGAGAGAGGTCTTGGTGGCGGCGCTGCGGCACTTGGTAGGTGATGGTCTGGTAGGGAAAGAAGAAGGTTCCGACAAGATGGAGTGGGGAGGCGTAGCTTGGAGGCTTGACTGGAGATCAAACGGAGAAGAGGAAGAAAGCATCGTTAATAGTGATCTAAGGTAGTGACATATATGTCTTTTTACACATCACCGTTAACAGTGTTAGGAATATCCCTTTCAGATTCACCGGTAAGTAACCCGAGGGATAGATTAACCATTTTCTCAAGTTTTGAGGGAATATATGTGTAATATCAAACTATTGAGGGGTATGTTTGATATTTAAGAAGTTTTTAGGGATTAATAACTAAAAATCCCGATCCAGATTATACCATGATATATCAAGCGATTGAGATGAAGTCGTGTAGAAGGGAGTAATAGGGGTGGTTATGAGTGAGAGAGAGGAGTCGTGGGGGTGGTGGTTAACCATGCTACCGTGCCAAGTGGCGGGCACACCTAGTATAGGCACACCTAGTGTGTATATATATATCATCATTATATAAAGAGATGGTTATAAATTAACCTTTTATTGTCCTATGTGGAGCCTACGTGGAGAGGGTTATCCTACGTGGAGGGGGAGTTAGTAGGAGAGAGAGGGGGTTAGTGAGGAGTTATTAGGGAAGGTGGGGAGAGAGGGTAGTTACCCTGCCACGTGGCAGGGGGACTTACTAGTATATATAAGATCAGATGACAGTTAATTGTATGACTCATATTATGACTCATCATTTGAGTCATAAAATTATACACACGTGGCATGCACATGTGGCATAAGATTGTAACTAAATAAAGAAAAAGAAAGACGATAGTGGGCTGACGTGGCGTAAGTTATTATAAAGACAGATGGAGAGAGGAGAGAAAGAGAGAGTGGGGGTGAGCAGTTAGCCGGGCCCATCACTCAGTCATCATTATATGAGACTATGGTTATAAGTGAAACTTTTGTTGTCCTACGTGGCGGGAGAATGTCCTAGGTATGTGATGCTTATATGGCATGATAATTCTAGATTGAGAGAGGTTTAGTGGGAGGGAATTATTGGGTGATTATCTGGGAGGGATTGGTGAACACAACTAGTCTACATATATATATTCACATACGGAGCTCTGCCCTATTTTGTATATGCCCTAAAGTGCCACAACTCCCACTCCGACTGAGCGCACTAAACTCTTTCGTTCTCTCTCTCTGTCTGTCTCTCCGTCCCCCCACCGTCACGAAACCCTCGATGACGGAGGAGCCGACCACCGCACCGCCGGAGAATGGTCTCGCCGGCCACACCGCCCCCCCTTCTGAGGTCCATCCGAAGCCTGATGGTGCCAAGGTGGACGCCGAAGCCGTTGCGGCGGAGGAGCCGGCGAGGTCGGCGCAAGGGGGTGGGGGAGGAGAGGGGAAGAGGTGGCCGGGTTGGCCGGGGGACACAGTGTACAGGGTGATCGTGCCAGTTCTGAAGGTGGGCAGCATCATTGGGCGCAAGGGGGAACTCATCAAGAAGCTCTGCGAGGAGACCAGGGCTAAGGTTCGCATCCTCGAAGGCGCCATCGGTACCTCGGACCGTATCGTGAGTACATCTTTTTCGTCTTTCTCACTTGGATTTTTTGTAGGGTTTTGGTGGTCTTGTTTCGGAGAGTGAGAAGTGGATTCTTGAAGAGGGTTTTAAAGGTTGGGATTTGCTCAATGAGCGACGAGTTCAAACTCTATGGAGCAATGGAGTGAACCCGATTCTTTTGTTAAGCGCATTTTGTGATGCCAAGATTGTCGATTGTCTTGCCTTCTTTGTGAAATTGTTACTTGGTTGTGTCTAGGACTTCTCATATGTCACCTTACCTTTGTGAGTTTCTCCAGAGAATATGTGAGACATGAATCATCTCGCTGGCCTCCAATAATTATACTTTAAAGTTCTAGGGACAAATGTTCCTTTTGTGTTTGCGCTTGGATAGACAAATAGTATAGAAGATTCCACTCTCTGCGCCACAAAAGACCTAAGCTTCTTTAGTCTGATAGAAATTCTAATCCAATGAAGAAGTACGTTTGCATATATCTTGCCCGTCCTCGTCAATAAATCATGGAAAAAATTCACAATTCTCAGCAGATCTATTGTTTTTGCAGTGTCCTTGGCAGTTTAACATGGCTGTTCTTGTTTGTTAGTCTCGAGTCTTGACTAGTGTATTTGTGCCAAAAATAAACAAGTGAACTTCCACAATACTAAATAGTGAGGTTGGACCCCTATTTACGAACTGGTAGTTTCATTTTCTTTTGCCTATATTTCTCATAGCTTTCGGTATATGTTTACAAATAGGGAATTTATGGTATATTGGAGCTTTTCCTCCTCGCCAAGTTATTACATAATCAAGTTGAGTCTTCTGTGCACCCAAGATATGTAGTCCTATGTAGTCCATTGTCACGCAATTGGTGGTCTGAAATTATTCTGTGTGTTCCTTTTCTACGTGATATCATGGTAATCAGTTGATACATCTTCATTTCCTTCTGCCCTTCAAATCCAATTTCCGGTCCATTTTCCTTAAAGGGATTAGAAGAACTACTAGCCTTCTTTTGTTAGTCATTTCTCCTTTTTTCTCTATCTCCTACCATAGATGACCCCGGAAAAAAATAGACTCTTTGTGGCCCCATAACCACAAAAGTAGTTGGATTTGTTTGGTGAGGTCGGTATTGGATTGATTGATACATCGGAGAGCTGCCTAGCTTTAAGGAATTGGTATTGAGAGGTTAAAGCCTATGGGAATAACTCCATCCGTGTCTCTAATTAATATACAAGCTAAAAGTGCACTTCCATGTCTTTGGTCAGCTTATATAGAGGAGAAATCAATGTCAAGGCAAGGTGTCTATTCGGCATCTTGTACCCTTCATCTTGATTAACTAGTTAAAATCCCTTCATTACTTCATTTCTTCATTTCTATCTATTAAGTCCTCACTTAAGTTTCATATATTTTTCCTTCCATGTGGTAAATAGAAAGAAGGAACCAAATTAGAGATGGCCAGACAATCCCTTTTTATGTTTGTTTCTATATGGGCTTTGTTTTGTGAATATAAACCATTACGAAGAATGTCAAAGTGTATCAGATTATAACACTTTTTGGCTAGTTTGTAAAAAATATTTCGATATATATGCTTTACAAACTGAGTAAGAGGAGATACTGCAGAAAACTCCTTTACATAGATAATAAGAGGAGATGCTTATTATTGCAATAAATAATAAGCATTATTTAGACATTAGGGGGGTGATGTGTAATTAGGTCTTTATCTAAGGGATTATCTATGAAACTCCTTTACCTAATTTACTTGCTGGGAGGATGTTAGGTCGGTCATAATAGGTACCTTTTCAGCTAGTATATATTTGTCTGTATTCGTATGCTGTTATCCCATAACATTCCCTGTTTAAATTTCAGGTTTTGATATCTGCGAAAGAAGAACCAGAAGCAGAATTATCTCCGGCGATGGATGCTGTGTTCAGAGTTTTTAAACGGGTCACTGGGATAATGGAGACCGAGGGTGATAGTACAACCGCACAGGCATCTGTACCTCCATTATGTTCGGTCCGGTTATTGGTGGCATCAACTCAAGCGATCAGTTTGATTGGGAAGCAAGGTACCTTGATTAAGTCGATTCAAGAGAGTAGTGGTGCCATAATAAGAGTTCTTTCCGGAGGTATGTACTTTCAAGCAAATAAGAATATTTCTCTATGTATGAAGTAAAAGTTTTGCACTGCCTTTCCCATTGTTTTTGTTTCTTTTTCTGCTTCAATTTGATACCACATGCATGCATGCATCAGCTGATATCTTATTTTCATTTACCCAGATGAGTTGCCATCTTATGTAACCGCCGATGAGAGAATTGTGGATATACAGGGTGAGACTTCGAAGGTTCTTAAAGCTTTAGAAGCAGTAGTCGGACACCTCCGGAAGTTTCTCGTTGATCATAGCGTGCTTCCTCTATTTGAAAAGAGTGTGAGTCTCTTATTTTAGTTGGTCTACCTCTTGTTGCTCATTGACACTTATTCTGATGTATCCCATCCCTATTTTTTCCAGTTGAGCATGCCAGTTGCTCAAGATCGTTCAGGGAACACTTGGAGTGATAATTCCCAGTCTTTGATTCATTCTACTCAGCAAACTGTGGTTGCCAATGATTATTCCCTCCCCTTGAAGCGGGATTCTTTGTTTCTTGAGCGTGAAGCGCCTATTGATTCACAATACCAGCGCAGTGGGCTGTCTTTATATGGACAAGATCCTGCACTATCTGGCTTACGTTCTTCAGGACTTGGGCGTTCTGCTGGGCCTCTGGTTACGCAGGTTTGTTTATTTTATATGTGCCCATAAGGTAATTTCATTGCTGCATGTTTGGGTTCCATCAATATTGTGCTTCATAAACACAGTCATGAGTACATTAAAAAGCATTACATGAGACATACTTTTAAATTTTTGGGTTATGTTAAGTTGTTTATTGTTGAAATACATGTCTGTTAGTAACTTGTGATAATTTTCATACAATCATGTCCGCAATATTCAAAGTCCCCCATTTACATTTACCCATTGCGTTGAGTTCTCTATGCAACACTTGTGGACTGGATGGGTAAGGGAGAGGCCCAAGAAAGGACTTGGTGGAGAAGAAGCTATACGATAACATGGTGAAGTTTGAAGTTGAGAGAAATCTTAAATCTCTGATTGTATAACAATCTCTGTCTGTGACATTCAAAGCCCCCCATCTCATGATAGCATGATTATTTTAGATTTGTATTGTTGGTCCTGTAAGCTGCATTGGATATTCATTTATTAATTCAGAAATGTCCACACTGGATACGATTATTCACAGTACCTACCAAGCGTAAGTAGTTAATATCTTGGCAAAATTTGGTGTTGAAGCAGCAAATTCAGTAAACAGGTCAACTATCTTCTGTGAAAAATCTCGTTGTGTGCTGTGAGGCTATGTGCCAAGCTAGGAGGTGAAAGACATTATTTGATTATTTGGTGCCTTAGTGACTTAATGAGTATATTGTCTGGTGGGATCCTTTGTATGAAAAACGTGGGTACCAATTTAGGTGTGACCTCTGATATCCTTATATTATGTTGGTATGATTTATAGTCGACAATGAATGTCCATTTATGCAAAAGCTATGAATTCTATTGGGAGAAACACACAAGTTATGAGCTATGTCGGGGAAACTTAAGCATCCTTCTTGATATTGAGATGGTGCAGTAGATGTTAGTGAGAAATTAAAATTATTTCTTCTTCACGCCTTCTTTATATAGAAGATACTAATTTCAAGCGTTTGTCCCATCTCTCTCCCTATCTACCCTGATATGCTTGTTGGAACCGCTTCAATATGCAGATTACCCAGACGATGCAGATTCCACTGGCCTATGCTGAGGATATCATTGGTGTGGGAGGCAACAACATAGCATATATACGCCGCACGAGTGGTGCAGTTCTCTCTATTCAAGAGACAAGAGGGGTGCCTGATGAGATAACTGTGGAGATAAAGGGGTCTTCCACACAAGTCCAGATTGCTCAGCAGCTCATTCAGGTAATGCTGCTTTTCTTCCCCGTTGGCATCCCATTCGAAAAGAGATCTCGAGATAAACATCATTGATTGGGAACGGATCTTTTAAAAAGTTATAGTGTCGAAACCTTTTATTTTAGCATGGGAAGATATGTAAGTTGCATGTGTTATTCTATGCTTGCAGGAATTCATTACAGGTCATAAGGAACCATTGACAATGACAAGTAGTTATGGAAGTCTAGATGCAGGCTATAGGTCAAGTTACTCTCAGTATGGAAGTGCAGGTTACCAATCATCCTTCTTGCCACCTCAGTCACTTGGTGGATATGGATCTTCTGGAGTAGGAAGATATGGTGGCTACAGATATTAAGAGAGCAGCATTTGCAGGTGCAGTTCTAGCTATGTCCTTAAGTTATATCTATTACCTCCTGATGGTACCGATCCGATCAGTGGCCAGTGTAGACTGCATCTTCTTCTAGAGAGTTAGGATCACTGTAGAGTCTATTTATTAAGGTGTACGAGTCTATTTATCAAGGTGTACGAGGCTGGAGCCTTTTGGTTTCCCTTTTAATGTGTATTTCTTGAAATTTAGGCCACATCTTAGCTTTGATCCAACTGTCGTTCACGTTATGCTCGGATACAATAGCAAAACCTCGCTGTTTTTTCTGTTTTCTTTTGTTGTTATTATTGTTGTTGTGATTGCCTCAACCTCTCTAGGTTGGTTCTATAGGTCGTGGTGATGTCCTTAGGTGGCTGCACCTATAGAATAAAGATGTTTGGTTGTGTTATAAGATAGAATATCAGTATATTTACCAGCGGATTAACAAGAATTTGATGGGCAGTAACTTTAGCATTGTACAATCCTCCCAATTCCAATCACACGGTGTATCCTATCAAAGGGCTAAGGTTATCTCTTTGTGGTTATGATGTGATTATCTAACGATGGAGAGGGGTCGGGGATCACATAATTCATCCTATTAGAGGGTTAAAGTTTACTGTTTATAACAGGTTATCTAACGGTGGAGACGGGTGTGGGAGTTTATGGGCGTGGGGGGTTTGAGGGGGGAGATATATGTATATAGATAGAGATACATATGTCGGTGACAACCATGGCACCACTTGCCACATATAGTGTTAGCTATAACACTCATGATAACTAACGTCAAAACCAAGTGCAAGACTCATCTCTACCGATAGCAACCAGCGGTGACTTGGAACATGACATGGTAGGAACTAATCAAACATTGCATTGCATGACATAAGTGAGGAGGGGTACATAAAAGACAGCTCCCATCCCTATATGGAACTAAGTGGGTCCCATATCACATGACACGGGTAATCACCCAACTTAACTGCCCCTAACCACCCACCCCCACTGCCTCCTCTCTCCTCTCTCCTCTCCTTTCTATAACTTAGCTATCACGTGTCCACCTCTCTTCATGACTCAATTACCGGTGTGAGAAAAATATATAAGTCAGATTTTGAGTCAGAAAAGCTGATCTTATCTAATAGATTTCAGAAACGGCTTTGCATCAAGCAGTGCATACACAAAGCAAGGTATAAGCTAGGAGCTATAAGGGGATGGATAAGCTTTGGTAGAATTGAATTCCCGAGATCTATAAGCTTTTCTCCATCTTATAAATGATGCTTCTGCTTCTCTAGCTGCTGAGATTAAAATCCCCTCAGAAAGATGCTTTGGTCCATCTTATAGATGAAGTTTCTGATTTCATCCACTCTAAATATTGGAGACAACATTCCCCTGGACATCTTTCATGCAATTGATCACCTTGCATTCTGAACCTTAAATAAGCTGGGCTTTTTTAAGATCTGAAACAACACTACGATCTTCCGAACCTCTTTCATTGTACAATACCTGCAGAAACGAGGATGATTATCATGAATGGTATCCAATTGTATGATATACTTTAGACTGGATCATACCTTATCGATGATACCGTATTCAACAGCTTCACTGGGGCTGAAATATTTTGGACGTCTGATGTCTTCCTCAATTTGCTCAGTAGATTTCCCAATATGCTTAGAATAGAGAGCAACCTAGAAAATTACCAATTTAAGTCAGTTTTCAAACAGAGATTGCACTCACCATTCTTAAAACCAACTTGCGAGTAGAGAGGAAAGTCAAGCTAATACTGAAGAGGCTTGAATTATTTTCTATTATGATGGTGTGGTCAAAGTATGTGGATTATGGTTAGAGCAAAACCGTAAGTCCATAGAGAAAATTGAATTGTAATTTCAATCTACCTGAATGATAGTTATTTTTATGACTCATCATCTGAGTCATAAACTTATACACACGTGGCATAAAATTATAACTAAATAAAGAAAAAGAGAGAGGATAGTGGACTGATGTGGCGTAAATTATTATAGAGACAGTGGAGGCGGGCAGTTAGCCCACGGGTCCACCACCTAATCATTTATATGACTTCTGCCTTCAAGTTCATTCCACTTCCTTTAGCAGTTTCTGGAAATCTGTTTACACATGAATATCGTCTCTGCGTTCTACTTTCTATGCACCCAACCAGATTTATCTTGGTTTCACATTTGAACCATAACCTGACTAATGTAACAAGTTTGGGTCACAAGATGGTGTGGCATAATGAATATGACATATAGATGGGAGCTAAATACTGTCTTGCATTTCCACTTCCACAAGCCATTACGCTATCCAAAGTTCTTTCCGTTAAAGCTAAGATCTGATTCCACCCTAGAAAGTTTAAATAGGCAAGATGGTGTGGCATATATGGTTACAGTTTCACTTCCAATTTTTGCAAATAAGTGGTTTCAGTTATTGTTTTGATGGTTTCGATACCCATTTTAACTAAACAAAATTCACAAAAAATGCTAGAAAATCACAATAAATAACAAAAGTCAGATCTAAAACTAGCTTCATTTAAACTGCATTCGAAGATGAACACTTACAAGCTCTGTCTTGACATTTTTTATTTCTTTCCTTGCAAGGTCAACATCTGTAGCTTGACCCTGAAACCTAGCAATTGGCTGCAGATTATAGAAAGAGATGTTGTTGTGTTACAAGACTGTCATAAGATCTATAATGAAGGACAGCAAAAAAAAAACAAAAAAGAAAGAAAGAAAGAAAGAAAGAAACCAAAACTTAATCCAGTAGTTATACATGTAGCCAGACTAAATACAAGATCGACCAATATGCGTAGAGAAATGGCAAAGGACTTCAGAAATTTACCTGCTTTATCATAATTGTTGATGACGGCAAAGCGGCACGATTCCCTTTTGCACCAGCAGCCAAAAGTAGGGCAGCTTCTCCCCAAGCATTGCCAACACAAAGTGTGAAAATAGGTGGCTTAACATATCTGTATTTAGTTGGAAAGATGTTGGTTTCTCATAAACAAACCAGAAATTCATGACAAGATGACCCCGTGTTGTTACCCTTATCTTAGAGGCCAAATCCATAATGACAAGAAAAAAGACAGAATATGGGTAGCAATGCATTTCCTAAAAAATATAGAAGAATTTCTCGGCATGGACTACAGAAGTTAATAACTCGTACATCTCGAAATCAATTGAACAGCATATAGCTGTAAGCATTAGCTTTATTGTTTAGTTGTTGAGAAATAGTCAAAGTTGCATATACAAGAAAATGGCGTCATCATAGATAAATCAACCTAGCATCCGCATAAAGGTAATGCCATAAGTACCATTCTATCATAAGACCACAGAACAATACCAACTCATCTATCGCTTTGGTGTGCGATAATTCAAGCTCTAGCCTTTACAGGAGTAGTAACTTCACAACTGTGACCGGAAAATTTCATCAGAAACTTCAAGTCAAAGTCAATTAGGAGGGACGGGATCCATTTTCAGGAATCTGATTCATGGGAGAGTCTCGTGTGAGTTTTAAATAATTTAATTTGGTGCTCTTGAGCTGTAAGAACCTCAACAAAAGCTCAGTATATTTTAATAACACAACCAACACGTCCATGTTATGCTTGAACAACAGCATACAAAATTTGGTTGGTTATCCATAAGTCTTATGTATGCAACTCTAAAAGGATATATTGAGGAGGATATGCGTGTTTCCAAAGGTCACAAGTCATTGATGTTGTCAGACTTGGATACAATCTTAAATTTGTGGACGCTTTCGGCAACGTGTAGGTAGGCTTTGATGTTTTGTTTGTTTTTCAGGCTATTTTTGTGTAAAACATTTCATCATTAACATATTATTATACAGACATTATCGTAACTAAAAATGCAGAGAATTAGGCAAGAATCCTCCATACAAGGGTGGTATATTTTCAATTTCCAGTAAAGTTTTGGGGAAAAAAAATTCCCCACTAACGCATGACTAAAGATATCGCCTTAATAACAGGGAGAAATCTTAATATATCTTTATTGCAAGCAATAAACCCTCTGCAATGAAATTACCAATTAACCAAACCACCTGATTAAAACTTGGACAACAGGCAATCGGAAAAGCACTAAAATTTACACATAAATTGCATATGAAAGCTAAAGGTCGATAAACTTCACTTGTAGACATTATTCAAGTAATGCCACCGATTTTGGGGTCAAAGATGTTGAAAACTTGGATTGCCTTATATGAAAAAATTAATGGATAGCATATTTACTACCATCGCACATTTTTAAGCTGACATATTACTATATTGAAAAGAAATGCACCACAAAATTTAGCAACCAATGTAAGGACTTGACCTCATAACATCATAAATTGCAAAAGCTTCTGTCTCATAGCCTAACTTTTCTCCACCCTGCAAAAGAACATGCATGGCTTCACCAAACCAAAAAACTAGCAGATTACTCTTTGAAGGCATGAGAGCAATATGATACACCATGAAGATTCATCAAAACAAAACCAAGGCGAAAGTACTTTGAAGAATCAAAAGTACAGAAAAAGTGGGAAGAGGGCCTGAATTAAATATATTAGAAATATTATATGCTGCACCACATAATCAGTCTTCAGTTGTATGATTGGGTTGAAGGTACTTGTCCAGCCTCAATAGACTTTACACACGAATGTACAAACACGCACATATAGAATTCCTTTTCCTTGAGCTTTTCATACTAAACCGTAAGCCCGTGTACATACCAACTAAAGGAAAAACATTATAGCAAAGCAGCAATTGCAGGAGTATAATTGCATAGCAAGGGAAGTAAAGACTCAAGCAAGAGCAATAACTTGTTTAACGATCATGAAGGGATCCATCCTGTCACAGCATATGATGTTCAAAGCAGGATAAAATTTTTGCAGTCCTTCTATAATGGTTAACTGGTTTCAGCTTTTAGATGGTAGTATATAGCATTCTATACAAGTCTATAACTCCAAATGTAGATCAGGCCATATGCCGGCCATATGCCAGGATTTCTTGATGAGGGAACTCAGGGAAGTGTATGTCATTCTGGCTAAAAATCATATCTAAATACTGCATGCAAACATCATGAATATTAGATCTTATAATGAACTTAAGAAGTGCATCTCATACGAACAAGGAGAAGATTGCTGACCTTTGTTGTGCCCGTAGAATTTATGTATAGATAAATTGGCTTCTCAGCATCTTCATATTGAAGGTAAAGAAACTCAGCCAGGATCAGCTCTGTAACTGATGGCACAAGAGACATACCCAAGTACACAATCCGATTCTTGTACAAGTAAGATGCTAGGTCTGGAGGTGGCTGTTCCCATGCACTTCCTCTCAAGAAAGGGATAACCTGGTAGGTACAATAAATGATTCTTGAGGCTGAGGCCCATGTGAGGTGTGAAATAACATATTTGATGGTCCCAAAAATATACAGTTACTAAGAAGAATCACATAGGTTTCAATGTCCTAGTTCAAAACGTCCCAACCAAGCTTCTATGCCACTACTTGAAGAGCTAAGAATAAAACACAAAGCATCAACCATCACATCTAATAAACAACTAACAAGACGACTTCAAACTGGTGCTTGTTGACTCCATGGCTAAACAGATCACATACGTACAGATATAGGTCTTTAGGTATTTGATGTGGTTCTACATCTTTTACACAACAGATTTCTCATTCAAATTGTATTGGGCATTTTTCAGCAAATATGCCTCAACATATCTGTGTTGCGGCTTTTGGCTCCTTGCAATCAGCATGGAATTGCGTGTTACAGCATGTAATGTGTCTAAAAATTGCCAGTTTTGTCAACAGTTCAAGACAAATCCTTAGTTGCCATGACAAACTTGGCATTGTATCATTGAAAAATGTATTAAGAATGCACCACAGAAAGATGTAGGAAAGGAACTTTATATGGCTGCAAATTCTCCGTTCTATAGTTAGGCTTGTAATAAACAGGAGCTGCTTAAAGTGTTAAGCATATAATACTGAAGATTGAGCCTGCTACAAGATTGGCTCAAATTGAGCTTTAAAGTCCGACTTGCATAAGAACGAACAAGAAGTAACTGCATAAATTTGTACCCTAATCCCAAAAACCCTACAGACTCTAAAGAAATCAACTCCCAAAAAGCGAGAAACATATAAGTGTGCAACAGTTGCCAAAGACATGAACTACCCATTTCAAAAAGACTCCCAACATTGGGAACCCAGATAGGAATCATGGTGAAAATGAACGAAGCATATAAATCGGTCAACTAGATCATACCGTCGTGTTGAAGCCCTAACAAGCAAACCCTACATTTAAAAACCCAGACAGGAATTAACTTCAACTCCAAAGCACCAAACCCCAAGAAGCGAGAAACATATAGATGTCGGTTTGTCCGACGGTGAAACACCGGAACAAAACCCAGATAAGGAACCGATTCTTTTCAAGAAGGCATAAACATAGAACTTTAGGGTCTTCGCATATACATGAAAGATTACCATGGTAACGACTCCTCTCTTGCCACCGGAACCAGATAGAGACGGGCGCAGAGATGGGATTCGAATCATCTCCCCGGAAAACTCCCCGGCGACGCTTCCCCCGACGAAAGGGGCCAAGAAGCTGGAGCCAAGAGAGGCGCGTGTGGGGAAGCTAAGAGATGGGAGAAGGGTTCCATTCAAACGCGCTCTGGTCCTCTGCGGCTGAGCACAGGCGGAGCACGATAGCGAGGAGAAGCGGGTCGGAGAGACGACGACCGCCATTGCTCACTCGCAGTCTCTTGAGTGTAGAGAGCGAGAGAGAAGAGGATAAGCGCTCGCCTCTCTTCTCTCCGAGTACCAAATAGGTCGGGCTCCAATAAGATTTGGATCCGCCTCCGGATTCGATATGTGAACCAGTCGGATTCTAAAGCATAGCAACCAAGATCCGATATCGAAATCCGGCTTCGCTTCATCGGAGGAGGCCTCAGGCCATACCCTTTCTTCGCCATGGGAGCGATGAAGCTCTCATCGTTGGATCCCTACCTCGCCAACGCCAACCGTTGTCTCCACTCCTCCTCCTTCAAACGCGACCTTAGTCTATCACTCCCACCTTCTTGTCTCCCTCTCTCCACTCCGATCTCATCTCATCGTTCTCGCTCAAGAGCATGCAACCTCTCGTCGACCGATGATCACTGGGGACAACAGCATAGGACGCGGTTGGTGGAGAGTTACCACCAGACGAACGCCCTCAAGGCATTGGTATCGGAGCTCTCCAAGAAGGGTTCGAGCCCTCTTCTCCTCTTGAGTCGAGATGGGGATTGGACGAGAGAGTATCTCTGGGCTGCCGTCAGATTCCTCGTGGGCGATGGACGGATCCAAGAGGCTCTGCAGGTCGGTTCTTGCTTTCCATTTTGTTCATTTTGGTCGATTTATTGGAAGTTGTTGGGTTATGTTCTTCTTCAAGATGCTATCTTTGTCCAGAAAATTCAAGGCTGAGACCGAAGTAATCCTTAAGAGGAAGTCTGACTTAGATATGATATTGACACTGACGTCCATGCTACATTCCGAGAAATTTTAACAGAATGAATTTCAAATAACCTCAAGCCTTACCCTTTGCCTTGTCTTTGTGTACTTCGGCAAAATAAGAAAAGGAGGGATGAGAGGGATGAGTAAAAGAGGGTTTACTGGGCTTCAGAAAGTAAACTTCTTTATTCAAATCAATACATTACATAGAAGACTACCCTTTTTGCAAACCTCGGTCTCCTGACCAGCTCGGTAATAAAGTTTTCCTGAGGATGGGAGAACAAAATTCTGATGTGTTGGGCTTAATGTATATCAAGTGGTGTCCATCCTCCAAATCACAGCTGCCTTCTATTAAGCATCTGCTTGTTATTTCAACTTGCATTTCGAACCTAAAAAATTATAGATAAATTGTTTTTTTCCCCTATTGATATCTTTGTTCCATTTCTTCCAACATACTGACTACACCCTTCCCTGCATCAAACATGAGCAAATATCTGACTGTTCATTAACTTGTTGATTCTTTTAAGAGAATAGAACACATGATAACATGACATAACCATCTACACGGTTGTAGTAAATACGATTGAGAGATTACAAGAAACAAGCTTGCAAAGCTGCAAGTACTATGAGGGCCATATTCTGAAACCTACAAGCTTGCAAAACTGTAAGAACTGTTAAAGGCCTTTTGTGAATGTGCCTATTGTTATGGTTCTGAATCTTCTGATAACCATGTAGATAAATTTTGGTGGTCGTGATTTACACTAGATTAACTGATAGTTTGTTTTGTTTAACCTATTGCGAGGTTACAAGAAACAAGATTTCAGTACCTCTTATGAAAAAAGTTGAAGAAGATTTTGTATATATTCCATTTTTAATCTACTACTTTTGTTTTTTTGCTCGTTCCATGTCCTACGTTCTTTATGAGATTGATCTTGCAATATTTCTCTTGTTTGCTGTCTTCAACAATTAGTTTGAATATTCTTGCTTGGTTGGCAACATTCAAGTGTATATTTATTTTGCAATGTGTCAAGGTTCTTGTTAACTACACATGATATTCCAAGTTTGACACATACATCTGTGTTTTCGATATTGAAAATGCTTCAAGTATGATCTTTTTTTGCATCCACAAATCCTTTAATGTGTGGTTTGGTCAATACTGGATTCCTGATTTCTTCAGAAAGCTTTAAGCTTGTAAAGTGCTGAAATTCTATTTTAAATGGCATTCCAAGTTTTTATCAAGTACTTTGATTCTACTCTTCTTCTATTCTATATCTGGAAAAACAGGTATTTGATTGCTGGAAGAACAAGGACAGAATCCGCATTAATGAAACTAACTATGCAACTATAATAACTTTGCTGTCAGAAAAGGGCTTGATGGAAGAAGCTCTATCAATGTTCGAAGATATGGAGCGGTACGGTATTATACCAACTTTGAAGATCTGCAATGATTTAATTCGTGGTTTTGCTAAGAAAAAGGACTTCAAATATGCAAGAGCGACTTTCCAGAAAATGGATGATATTGGTTTACTTCCTACACCTGAAACCTACATTGGGCTTATTCGTGCTTATGGAAGCTTTGGAATGTATGACGAAATGGGTAAATGTTTAAGACAGATGGAATCAGGAGGGTGTTCTCCCAATGAAGTTACTTATAACATATTGATTGTAGAGTTTGCTCAAGGCGGACTTTTTAAAAAAATGGAAGGACTTTACAGAACTCTCCGCTCCAAGCGGATGAATTTGCAAACTTCCACACTGGTTTCAATGCTTGAAGCTTATGCCGATTTTGGGCTTTTGGAGAAAATGGAAAAGGCTTATCGTAGGGTCTTGAAAGAAAAGGCGTTCATAAAGGAAAGCCTAGTTAAGAAAATTGCCACAGTTTATATAGAAAATAGCCAGTTTTCTCGTTTGGAGGATTTAGGCAATGACATTGGTTCACGAACGGGTAGAACTAACCTTGCTTGGTGTCTTCTTCTTCTAGCTTCTGCTTGTTTTTCGAGCCGGAAGGGTACAGAATCTGTCATTCGGGAAATGGAAGTTTCAAAAGTTCGGTCTAATATAACATTCAGGAATATCCTTGCACTTTTTTATTTGAGATATAAGGATTTCAAGCAGTTAGATGCTGTCTTCTCTCGAGCTGGTTTGCGAAATGTAGGACTTGATATTGTAACCATTGGAGTTCTTTTTGATGCATGCAGAATCGGGTATGATGGAACACATGTTTTAGAGCTTTGGAGGAATAGTGGGCTTCTAGAAGAAGCGGCAGAGATGAAAACTGACTCTTTAGTTCTTATTGCTTTTGGCAAAGGATTTTTCATGAGAGAATGCGAGAGAGTCTATAATTGTAGAGATGTACAGAAGAAACTTTGGACATATCGTAATCTAATTAGTTCGGTTTTTGAGAAAATAGAAGGGTCATTAAGGGGAAGCTGAACAGTTCAAGGCAGGGAAAGTCCCATTCATATTCCAGACTGTAGTTCCCAAAATCCCACTAAAGGTGTTATTTTGGTGATTTTTGGAGTGTTATCACCTTCAGAAGACCAGAAAATTTTCCCGACTTGCACTGTCTGGTGGAACTCTGGAAAGCATCAAAAATTTCTGAGGTAAACAATTTTTTTGAGTCATGTAAAATTGCATCTATGTGACCGTCGTTCTTTAGTGCTTAGCCATGTTTAAAGTCACAACTTTTGCCCAGTCTAGAATTCTTCCAATATGCTCTTGTATTTTCTGTTCCGTGGTTTTCATGCAGCTCTTTTCTCCCTTGTCTATGTGCCAAGTGATTTATGGATTAGGTCTTGCTTTCATATATTCCTTTCCACTCCACATGTTATATGAAAATGATGAACAGCATGTGAAAACATTTCTACTGTTGTGATGTAAATAGAACAATTGGAATCCTATATACTTCTCGAAGTGCTCGGATCTCTTATTTAACTGGTTTTTGACTGTATAGGAAATGTCATTTTATTATGGAACTAACTGCTGCTATGGCACAAGATGCAAGCTCTAGAGGAAAATCTAACTTATTGCATGTATTCCTTCATAAAATCAAATGGTTATGTTGGTCATTTTAAACTCATCACAGTCAAGTTAAAATCATCCAAGGGCAATATAAAAAGGAAATTGTGGACTATATGTATACAATTTATGAGTTTCCGAGGGTATTTTCACTATTAGGACTCTTGGATATTGCAAAAAAATCTGTAATGGTAACGTCTCTTTCAGGTCACATCTACATTGCATCTCTGGGTGGTTACAGTGAGCACTTTTCTTATTGATTAAAAGTTGTTTTTTCTTTGAGTATTTTTCCCCTAATGCAGATGTCTTTTTGATCAGGTGAGTTCTCTCCAAGTTTAACATATCAATCTTGCTAGTGTAGTACAGTAAATCCATTTGAGTAGGTTCTCCGGTGACTGAAATTCATATATGGTCTGTTAATGTGCAGTTGCATCTGATACTTACAATGATATGTCAAAGACAATACTTGTTGTCCTGAAACATACACTAATGATCTGTGTTTTATTGTAGATCTGATGCTACCTCCCGTCTCCCTATCACATGCAGCTTAAATCTCGCAGCTTTTTTGGCTTCTAAGTATGCCATGGATTATGATCTATCGGTTCTCATCAGTTCCTTGACTCTCTTACCAATTTGCTGAGTATAATGAATATTTTGCTGGAAAGCGCAGTTTTATGCAAGGTTTGGCAATTTCTCTTCTTCGACGCCTCCTATGAGGTTGCAGCCTTGCAGGATGCGAATAACAACATTCAGGTTAACCTTGCTGATTTCAAAAGAAGTGCATAAAGTACACATTATGTCCTGAGATGTGTTAAATTCTCTTATATGGGGGCTGCCTGTAGCCGGAACTCTGAAAACGAGTTCCCACGTGAACTCGACGATTTCCATCTCTCTCCTTATGCAAGTCGGTTTTCATACTTTCCTTCAGAAGCACATTCCTCTCTCGATGTTTTTCTGCATCAATCTCATGCCAAGTACCTCAAGTGTTGCGCATCGGAGAATTCAAGACATGCCAAGTACCTCAAGTGAAGGTGATCTGTTTGATAGTCCCCATTTCTCGCGAATCCTCTAACGTGTCTATCATCTCACAAAAAAAAAAAAAAAAAAAAAGTTGTTGGTTTGTCGAATAATTTGATTACTTTAAACAGCAATTATTTTACGGATAATTACCAATTAGTCTCATTTAGAGACTTTTCTTCCTCCATAGTCCCTATATAAGTTTTTAACCCATTTAATCCCCTAATCATTAATATCATGACGAAAACACCCTTCTCTTTTCAAAATTAAAAAAAAAAAGAAACGGGGAGATGAAGAGGGAGGTGGCAGCGGGGATGGCGTCGGGGAAGAAGGTGACGACCGGGGCGTCGGGGATCGACGACGATGGACGACGCGGTGACATCGATCCGATGGGATCTGACGCTGTCTGATCCCGTCGTCGATCTCCTCTTTCGATTCTGCCGTCGGGAGATCGTCGGCGTCCGTCGGTGATGGGGATCCGGACCACGTCATGATGCTGTCGGCGTCGATGATCGCGATCTCGGGATCGGGACAGGAGTTCCGGGGTCGTGACGAATGGGGATCGGGGTGGCGATGGACGACGAGGCCGATCGGCGACTGAGAGGAGATCGGGATCGACGACGGATGGGGATCGGGGGCGCCGGGATGTCGAGGATCGCGACGGGGACGGCGGGGAAGGGGACGGCGGGGAAGGGGACGGCGAGATCGGGGACGAGGAGCTCCGGGATGTCGAGGATCGCGACGGGGGCGCCGGGGAAGGGGACGGTGAGATCGGGGACAACGATGAGGGAGGTGATCGGGGAAGGCCGGGATCGGAGACGGCGTGTAAGGAGGAGATCAGCGAAGGGCGTGGGAAAGGGGTGAGATGAGAGAGAAAGAGATAGGGAAAATAGGAAAAACGTATAAAAACCTGGGAAAATAATAGAAAATGGGAAAAAATGTTAGAAAATAGGAAAATATGTTGAGAAAATATGTGAAAAATACCAAAATTGTGGTGGAAAGTAACTATCAAAATTGTGGGAAGTAACTACCAAAATGGTGGGGTAAAGTAAGTAGCAGAACCGTGGAAGTAACTACAAGTATTTTTGAAAAATAACTATCAAAATTGTAAAAAATAACTAATAAAATTGAGGAAAGTAACTACCACCAGCATTGTGGAAAGTAACTACTAAAATTATAGAAAGTAACTTCCACCAGTATTGTAGAAAGTAACTACCAAAATTATTGAAAGTAACTATCAAAATTATTGAAAGTAACTACTACCAGTATTGTGGAAAGTAACTACTACCACCAACATTGTGGAAAGTAACTATCACTAGTATCATTGCGGAAAGTAACTACCACCAGCATTGTGGAAAGTAACTACCACCAAAATTGTGGAAAGTAACTACCACCAGCATCATTGTGGAAAGTAACTACCACCGGCATCATTGTGGAAAGTAACTACCAACACCATTGTGGAAAGTAACTACCAAAATTGTGGAAAGTATCTACCACCAAAATTGTGAAAAGTAACTACCACCAGCATCATTGTGGAAAGTAACTACCACCGGCATCATTGTGGAAAGTAACTACCAACAGCATCATTATGGAAAGTAACTACCACAAAAAATATGAAAAGTAACTACCACCAAAATTGTGGAAAGTAGCTACCACCATCATCATTGTGGAAAGTAACTACCACCGGCATCATTGTGGAAAGTAACTACAACCAGCATTGTGGAAAGTAATTATCACAAAAATTATGGAAAGTAACTACAACCGACATTGTGGAAAGTAACTACCATAAAAAATTGTGTAAAATAACTACCACAATTGTGGAGAGTAACTACCAGAATTTTTGAAAAGTAACTATTTTTTACATATTTTTTGTGCAAAGTAACTACCGGAATTTTAGAACGTAACTACCACAATTGTGGAAAGTAACTATCAAAAAAAATTGTGGAAAGTAACTACCACGAAAAATTGTGGAAAGTAACTACAACGAAAAATTATGGAAAGTAACTACCACAAAAAATTATGGAAAGTAACTACCACAAAAAAATGTGAAAAGTAACTACCACAATTGATAGTTACTTTCCATTGGTAGTTACTTTTCAGTTGGTACTTACTTCCCAGTTGGTAGTTACTTTCCAGCTGATATTTACTTTCCATTATTCCTTTATTTTTCTTGAATTTTTCTCATATATTATACTATTTTTCTTCATTTTTCCTTTGTTTCCATTACTACCGCGGAAAGTAACTTCTATATTTCATGAAAGTAACTACCATATTGTATGAAAATAAGTTCCATAATTTTCACAATATTTTCCATTATTGTGGAAAGTAACTACCACTAGCATTGTGGAAAGTAACTACAACCAGTATTCTGGAAAGTAACTACCAAAATTGTGAAAAGCAACTACAATATTTTCTTTATTTCTTTATTTTTACTGAATTTTTCTCATATATCATACTATTTTTCTTCATTTTTTCTTTGTTTTCTCTCTCCCCATTACTTACTCCCTCCAACATTTTTTGTTTTATTTTTTTTGACGACTTAGAGTCGTCGGAGATTGATCGCCGGCGAGGAGGGATGATCAGCGGTCGGGGAGATTGGAGGAGAGGTCGGTCAAGCATGGGGAGTCAATCCAACAGATGTGATCGTGCCGTTAACTGGCGGTTTAATAAACCCAAGCAAAGAAGGCAAATAATCCTCATTTCAGACTTTACTAAAGCAGTCTACAAGAGAAATAAGCTCTAAGTGGCAAAGCAACAAGTAGATGAAGAACAACTCAAGGCCGCTCTGTCTTTGGCTACCTGAGCTTAACTCACATACCCTCTCGAAGAAGAAGCGATTTTGGTTTTCATGGTTTACCCAACAAGCAGTCACACACAATGGAGAACATCGGCAAATAAAATGGGAGATTAAATGGCATGGGATTCAAATAAAGTGCATACTTAACAGCTTGAGAGCTAAAGGCAACAGAGATCGAGTTGGGTGGGTACCGGGGTAGGGGTATGGATACATATAAATATAATAGGGGTAGTTTAGTCCAATAAAAGTTTAGAGACCTAATGATAAGTTGGTATCTTATAAAAGACTTATTGGTAATTCTCCCATTATTTTATGAGTTGATAGATATCTTTGTACTAATTATAACACCTGAAATAGGCAGGCATACTCTTTATAATGCACTAGTACTCACATGTGCCCCTGGCACAGTTTTTAGTTATTGTTAATATAAAATTTTAACAAACTCCCTATAGTTTGTCTGATTAGACGGCTGTGTTGACCCGTAGGTGATCCAGAGTTCGAAAGTTGGTCATAGCTTTTTGTTCACTGTCACCATAAAACATAGCCAATAAAATATTATAAGTCTAACTTAGGATATATAAAATAAATATAAGTCTTTGCATATTGCGTAAGATAATATTAATAGAACTTAGGTTGATATGAATTAATGCAGATTTATATAAAGCAAACTTAGAGAATATATATAAAGAAACTTAGGAGATATAAATTAATACAATTTAATCGTTATTGTTCCTTATAAGGTTGATAACTGCCTGAGAGACATTTAGCGACAATCTTTTAACTTTTATTGACGGCTACGGGCTACGGGCTACTGGCCAGCCGTTGTCAGTTGTCACAGTGTTATAATAGTCCACTGGAACAGTGTTCCGCCACGCTGGAAAGTCTAACCCCGCCACCCAGTCAGGGCGGTCGAGCCACCCATCTGCGCCGCGCTGGGCCGCGGCCCACCCCGAGCCACCTTTCCCAGCGACCGGTGTCCTCTATCCCACCACATCACCTCCAGCCAAAACTTTACTAATATGCCCCTTTCCCCTCTCTCTCCTCCTCCTCCTCCTCGACCTCCGCCGTCACCACCACCACCACCACCACCCAAACCCTCCTCATCATGGCCTCTCCCTCCCCCACCGACGCGGGGGACACGGCGGCCAGTCCCTCTCCACCACGACCGCCGTCCTCCTCCCGGCGCCGGATACCTCCGCCGTGCTGGACGCCGGAGGAGACGGTGGCGCTGATCGAGTCGTACCGTGAAAAATGGCACGCGCTCCGGCGCGTTAACCTCAAGGCCTCCCACTGGGACGACGTCGCCGCCGCTCTCGCCCTCCGCTGCCCCTCCAATAAGAAGACCCCTCTCCAGTGTCGCCACAAGCTTGAGAAGCTCCGCAAGCGCTTCCGATCCGAGCGCCATCGCTCCCTCTCCCGCGACCCTTCGCTTCCGCCTTCCTCCTCTTGGGCCCTCTTCCCCCTTATGCTCTCTTTGGACCAACAAGGCGATGACGAGGACGACAAGGCTCAACGCCTCCACCGGTTTGTGGAGAACGGGCTCCGCTTCCGCATCCCCAAGGCCGCGCGCTCCAAGATCGCGGTAAACCCTAACCCTAGGCCTGGTTTTGGTGGGACGGTGTTCGGAGGGATGAGGCCACCAGCGGAGGAGATGAGGAGGAGGCTGGAGGAAAAGACGAAGCCGAGGAGAAGCAACGACGAGGAGAAGGAGGAGGATGAGGGGGAGGGGGAGGGGGAGGAGGGTTTTGAGGGGGAAATGGCGGAGGCATTGAGAGTACTGGGGGATAAGTACATGAGGGTGGAGCAGTCGAGGATGGAGATGGCAGCCGAGATGGAGAGGGTGAGGATGGAGATGGAGCTCAGGCGCACCGAGATGATTCTCGACTCCCAGCGGAGAATTGTGGACGCGTTCGTTAAGGGGTTCGCCGGCGGCGGGAGGAAGAGGGCGAGGGTGTCGCCGGACACGTGACCAAAGGTTGGTTTTTTTCTCTTGTTGTTTGTAGGATCTCTTAGCTGTTTTGGTAGTTCTCTTGTTGGAGAGATCTACGAGATGATGTTCCTAGGAATTAGAATTCACAAGCAGGAAAGGAAGGTAGATGAAATGAGGGTGGAAAATAGCTCTTTGTTTTGTTGTTCAGTTCTGGCTCTTAAAACAGACGATCGTTCTTTAATGTGTAAAGCTAATTATTGGTCATTTTTATGCTTGCGTTGTTCTTTTGATTCCAAATTATGAGGGGGGTTTGATCTTTAGGAAGACCGGCAAGGAAATTTCCAAAACAATCCAACCATTTGGTCCATTTTACTTTTATGTGGACAAAAATGCTTCTCTCCTGTGTGAGATACTTAAATATATGTCTGGAATTAGGTTTAGGTTATGAGCTCAGGTGGGATATGGTATATGATCATGATATGCAGCAAAGAATTTAAAAATATGTTACCGTCAAACGTGCACATCGTCGTTATTAGGAAAGTGTGCATTTCTTATACTCTCAGCTTGCATTGTGAGCATAAAAATATCCCTTAATTGTATCTAGTAATGATGTGATAAATTGACTAAATCATGCTTCGTTTTTAATTTATCATGTGGCAATAAATAATATACATGTAAGAAAATCTGTTTAATATAAGTAGATCGTTCGTATGACATCCATATTTAATGGTAATTGGTACATGCTAGTGTTCTGATCCAGGCTTATGTAGCACAGGTTTCATTTTTTAAATAATGTTTCATACTCACATTGCAGAGCACATATTATAGAATTTTTTGTACATTAGTGAAGTTTAATATAGTTGATGAAACACTTCTTTTTTTATCAAAAGGTGGTGCACAGGTACATGGTGCGTTATATACAGTTATAAAAAAAAAATTGGCAGGAAATAGAGCACACTGTTGAGCTAATACATTAACATGATAAGTTGATAGCTCACTGTGGAGGATAAATTTATGTAAGAAAGAAAATTCAGAGGAGGGTTACATTCTTCTTAATATTTTGTTGAACATTCGAAATAGTGGATCACATTGTCGCTATGAATAAATATGAAGCAAACCTTGCTTTTTATATCACCATTGACCGAAATTGGCTTTGGAACAAACTGGAGAATGTAATTAATTTGAAGCAAATGATCAATATTGGCTTTGGAACAAATTGGAGAATGTAATTAGACAAGTTATGTATTGTTCTTTGTTCCTGTGGGTTAGAACTTGCATTGTGAATTTACTGATGTTCGTTTTAGGCCGACTTCACAACACTTATATCTAATAGGATTGCACTTGTATGGTTCTTTCTCCCAAGTACAGGAATTTTATATGACTGATAATTGTAGGGTTAAGTCTAACTAATGACACAAACGGCCAACTAAGTCGCCGTACATCTTTTCAAAAGTTTATACACTGGACATGAAAAGGCATGTACCACACTTTAGTTGCAAGAAATGGCAGCTTCAGCAAGCAGTGCTGCTGTAAATGGTATGTTAATTCGAGCATGTAAGAAAATCTGTTTAATATAAGTAGATCGTATGACATCCATATTCAAATGGTATGTTAGTTTGGTGTATTGCTGATCTATATGAATTTCTAAATCTGTGCTCAGGCACTTTAAGTTTTCCTTCGTTCCTGTGCTTTCTTGGCCTGAGTCATTGTAGTGAAAAGATCATTTGCTGCCTTCGTTTGCTTGCTACTTTTTTCTGTGGATTAATGACCATAGTGCCAGTCTCTGACAGTTTCAAAGCTCTTCGGATCTGATACATGTATGGGCATGGGATCTGTGCCGGAACATGTATTGTGCTGGTAATTTTCTGGCACGGTACATGCTGATCAGCACGGACTGGCAAAGAAATCCTTGCTCTGGACTATATGCCGTAGTTCCTTGAGTCAATGTGCTTCTCTATCTTCTCCCGACCATCTGAATGCAAAACATTAGTGGTCATATTGGTGAGTTGTAACACTTCTCTGTCTCCAGGCCTGCCGAGTAACACTAGCGCATCAAATTCATGCATCCATTTCTTCCATGAACGTCAGGTGTATATTTCTTCCATGCGTGTAATTTGTGTTTTTTTTCTTCATCTGTCTTTGTACCTTCATTATTCTTCTGGGCAAAGTAGACCAGGAGATGTTACGTTCTCTAGAGTCTTTTTCTTCTCTCTGCTTATATTCTATATGAGTGTTAAACATTTCGTTACGCTTATCAGTCCTTTCAGTTGATTTAGGAGAAGATTGTGACCTTACTCAACTCGTATTGCAACTAATCCTAGATGTCTTCAAATTCCTTTTATGCCGGATTTAATAAACAGATGCATGTCTCCAGAAGACCGACAGTGTTAATGTTTTACAAACTAATTTTGTCTACCGGACATTGCCTTATTGCTTTCATGCTCTTGGGTTTTGTTTTCTTCTTCTTTTCTCTCTTAGTTAAGCCCGAGGGCTAGGAGAAAAAAATTGGAAGGTTACAAATGGCCAATGGGCTTCACATCTGGGGAACAAACGAGTTCGCCCATACCGCAGCAGCCAAAGCATCTGTCACGGTGTGAGTTGAACTCGCGTGGAATGTGCACAAAGAGAAGAGAGGAGAAGTGGGAGGTCAGCCGCCATATTGATAGGAGCAGGTCTACGAGTTCCTGCGGCCACGGCATCCTTCCTGAGACAAAACCAACTCCAAGCGGGGAATTGGACTCCAGCACCACAGCTCGGAACCCTCTTTGCTTAGCCTCCAAAAGACCACCCTTCATTGCCAAGATCTCCTCCTCAACCATGAAACTCACCGTCATGCCACCCAATTCCAAGTGGGAGACGAGCCATCAGGGAAAAACACTGCCGCAAGACCTGCCTCTCTCCCTCGAACAGCAGCATCAGTCCGAAGAACAGGGACAGCTTCCGGAATAGCAGGGATCTGAGCTCTTCGAGGGAGATTAGAAAGAGAGAACTCTTTCACTTGCCTGTATATGAGTTGCGCAAGCTTGTCCACTGGTAAAGGCTTTTCCTAAGAGAGAACTCTTAGGTTTGTCTAGCTGTTTCAAGGACATCATTCTCCATCTCTTCTTTAAAAGGTTTGTCTGTGTCAAAAGAACATGACATCTGCTTGGGGTAAGGAAAGAGTATTGAACTGACATCTTTGTGCTTTATCCCACATATGTAGTTTTAATAGCTCACCCATGTGGATCCATCCTGGATAAGGGTTTAAGGTTTAATAGATATCAAACTTCAACAATACTGGAGAGAATCGTGAATGTAAGCTAGACTGGTGAGATAGGACATCCCTTTTACGCCCAAAGGATTGGCAACACCACGGAGGAACTCGACGTGAGCTCTGTCCAGCTGCCTAGTTCTTTCGCCCACCCAGAGCACGTCAGCCAGAGGCTGAATCTTTCCTGGCTAGCCCTTGCTTGGCCGTAGGGGGTTCAAACGGCAATGAGGCCGTAAGCCACCATGAAGCCGAGAGCTTGGTCCACCCTCTCAAACAGCTAAGTTTTGATGCTCAAACTGCACAAACGCTCGAAGAGTCTGCCAAGTTTTGATGCAACACATCATCCTCATAATCTAAGAGTCTGCTAAGTTTTGATGCTCAAACTGCACAAACGCTCGAAGAAGATTCAAAGATTCAAAGCCACATTGTTGATAATATCCCCTTGATGAATCAGAAGCCTCACTTGTTTCATTGTCTCATATGGAAAAATTTGGGTTATAGCTCAAATTTTGTTTCCAATTAGATTATACACAACACTTATGCTTTTTTTTTGGGCTTTTGCTGCAGATTTAACTGACCACAGTGATGAGAATCTTATAAAGCTGCCAATTAACTAGTACTCTCAATTTACTATTCTACAAAACTCAAATTTGGGTTTTAAAATATCACGGGAAATAATTTAGAACTTAGTCGTCTACCTGATATCATTAAGACCATTCTGAACTGAGTAAACGAATCGCGTGAAATAATTTACACTAAATTGTTTGGAATATGTCCAATAACACTTCCTTTAAATGGTTTGCTGCAGATGGACCCCCAAAGGAAGCAGCACAATTATACAGCTGAATAATCACCCTAGACCAATGGGAATGCAGCAACCTCACACAGGAACAACAAAAGAACAAAATATCTGGGAAGATTAAAACGGAGGACGTTCGATGTCATCCTGATGAAATGTACAAATAATACAAAGAAACAGATCAAGGTGCTGAGAAAACCATAGAGACGCTTATCTACAATGCAGCCCGGTCATCCATCTAAAACATGTAATGATATCTAACAAGCTGTTTTCCAGGGTAATACAATCTCCCTGTCAAACATATTTCCACCATTGTAAAACAATGCTAAATCCTAGCCATGTCCCAAATTCAATCCATATAGGGCAGGATGCAATAGAAAAGTACCAACGTTTGTTTCCATGCAGGAAAATAACCAGAAGGCAGAATCTTACAATGACTTCCAAAAAGTTTCACGCGAGGATGTATAGCACGGTAAGATGGACTGATTATAGTTTCTCAAATGTACATCACATGAAACTTACACAAATGATACATATCACATTTAAGTTCAAAAAGGCTGTGAAAAGACAAATACACAAAACAACAACAGAGGGGGGGGGCTGATAATTCTGCAAGTCATCACTGCCCTGACTTCAACCCAAAGAATCAAGTAAAGAGGCCTAAGAATTAGATAGTTATGTATCTAAGAAACCACAGTAGGAAGATATAGTTATTTAAATTTTCATATGACACTATCGACCCAAGTAAGAATGTAAAACACACAGAGAAACATGAAAACAATGTGAAAGATAATGTCAAATACCTCTAACATAATGCTTATTATTGCTGTTGCTCATTTCATTTATGAACACAGATCTGGTTATTTGAAAGCATGGCAATCTAATGATAGCATGTGAAAACTGATGGATGGAAGTGAGAATATATATCGTTTAAGCAAGTAATTTGGAGATTGAGAATATATATAAACAAATAAAAGTACCAAAATGATTGAAGGTATAATTATTTTGATCAGGGATTACAATAATCAAGTACAAACACAATTTCTTCCTTACCAAACTTTTTTCTTCATTCTTGCTATGGCTGGCCAAGTTTTCTTGACCTTCATGAGCAAACTGAAAGTGATGCAAGATTTCCTCAAAGTTTTCCTGCAGACTAGGATCGCTAGAATTTCTCGTGGCTTGCATCACAAATCATACACTTTGCCTCCCATTTAAAGTCTATTAAGCTCTATTAAACATTCATGCACAAGTTTGAAACAGGAGAGACGTATACAACCATCACACCGTAAGCCTTCTAAACCACCTAAACTAGATTTGAAGCTACAATACAGAAATACACTAAAATGCAGCTACGCGAACAATTTAACTGAATATAAGTTAATAGTGATATTTATATTATGCATATATACACGCAAAGAAAAACAGATTGCATTCATAGCCGTAATTTCTCCAAAAAAAAAACTATAGCTTATCTTGAAGTTAAGCATGAAGAAGGTGAACATCGAGATGAGTGCTGCCTACGAGGCTGGTTTAAATTTTTGACACTAAGAAAAAGACCAGGAAAAAATCCTAATTGCGGCAGAAAAGGCTTTAACACCAGGATCACGAGCTCTGAGCATGTCTCAAAAGAAGCTTCGTTCAATTAAAAACAGGATTGGCTTCTTCCAGTAGTCTATCACCTTAATTTGCAACTGCATAGTCAGGAACTTTAAGCTATTGTCCAATTAACACAGTCCACTCTACGTATTAGCAAAAATTAACTTACTCAGAATGTTAGCATAATAACTCATTTCAAACTTATTTTGCGTAAATAATATAAAAAATAAATGCGTCACAGATTAGTAATCAAGAAAATCAACAAATAACACCAACAATAGACTGTATGAATATACTTTATGCAACACTCAAGTAACGAGTAATCCTGAAGTAAAATTATGTCCATCCTGTGAAACCAACCTGATATATAAACTTAGCCTTATTCTAGCAGAAATGTACTAAATAAAATCCTTTCTATTGCTCCTGCCAACTCTATATCAACTGCTTCACAATGCTGAATATTTCAAAGCCACTACCTGACGTTGCATGCAAGCATAAAGATAATCAATTCATATGTACAACATGCTTAAGGGAAACATGATAACAAATCGCGCAACTAAGGGACCAAGCTGCCAACCAAATATCACCTTCAACGATTAGAAAGTATAATTTATGACATTGCTCGGAAAACATGCCGAAGCAAAGAGCAAAGATAGGCTATCTCCGAAAACATCACATATTGCTTTCTTGTGATAACCCCTTTTCTCTAAACAAAAGGGACCTCCCGAGTCTTTATTCATCAGTCATAAGTTGCTAATCACATATCTTGTTAACCATGTCGCAGCTGAAGATTTTCTCAGTTTTCATACCACCAGCGATGGCATCTTGTAGTGTACTCATGACAGAAGTGTCAAAATATTGCTTACACAGTAATATTCTTGTAAACTTTGACATTTTTATGGCGAGAAAGAAGAATTCAGCAATAACAAATTACATCCACGACCAATTAACTTTACTTTTGTGTGACTCAGATAAGTGATGATCGTCCAGAACATGATCTTGAGACATCTTAGCAACCATCTCAAAAGTAAGATATCTCAACTGAAGGTGATCTTTTCACTTGAAAAAAATGCCTTGGCTTCTAACTTTTACACGTATAATACAACAATGTTCCCCAAAAAGAATCAGCAGAGTTTGAAAGGGCCACGCCCAACATAGAACTGTCAAGAGAACAATACCACATGGAAAGACATCAATGTCAACAAACACAAATACTTCCACATTCGTTGCTCCTTCCATGTGTATGTGAATGGAATACTGAGATAGCCAAACTAAAACCTAAATCCCCTCAGTCTACAACTACCAATTGTGTAAGAAAATGAACCCGATAAGAGAATATCATATGCGTCCAAAATGAATCCAAAACACTGAAAGGGACTTGTGCAAATAATGTCTATGACACTTTTCTACAAAGCCATATTTCAGCATGTCAATGACACTTTTTTCTACCGCGCAATATTTCAATCTGATTAGTTCCTCACTCCATCTCAGTTTCCATGCCAATAACAATAGCAATGTGCAAAAAACAGCAGCTTCTATTGAGTACACATGTATGTACAGAGGAAACCAACACAGTATATATTATTGGTTCTGGCCAAAGAGTTTTGATCAAATATAGCAGTAGCTTATGTCCACATCATCTTACTTCCAGGCAATGTTAGCACAGTTTGTCCAGATATTAAGCAAACAATATAGACTGTGAAGGTTAACGGTAAAAACTATGTCCCATTGTCTCATCAGCACCTCAAAACACACCCTCAATAAGTCAAGGAACCATCGATTTAAAAACTGAAGGGAACTAATAAAACCATTTTCCAATGGTAGGCCAACATGATAGTTTGGTAAAAGAAAGCTATCACAAAGAACATCTTGTTGTGGACAAAACAGGCACCCAGCATCTTAAAGCTGCACTTAGTCCAAAAATCTGGCAACATGGTATATTAGCTCTGCCTGCTGCATCACTCCATAAAATCTCAAACCTTAAGCACAAGTCAAACGGCTGCTCATGGACAATTTACAAAGCAGAGCAACCTCAGAATCCATCTCAAGGAGGTCTTTATATATAGAAAAATAAAATTGTTTCCATACAAACCACACTAGAAATTCCTTGCTATTCTCAGTAGCAAAATTCATCGAATCAGTTCCCTTATGCTGGAAAGTACTGTCAACACTCCATGTCTCCATAATAAGCAACCTGAAATTACTCCCAACTCTCTGTCCTATATGCCTGGTACCATGCACTTTACAGGCATGTAAGCAGCAAGACTGAAGCTTCAAACAATCCACGGCCTACACTGGCCACTTGTGATGTCTGATCTGTGCCACAAAAAATCCATGTAATATCCTCCCTCACCAAGCAGGCTGATAAAGAAAAGCAACGCACTATACCTCTCTAAGAGGTAAACATCGACATATGTACCAGGATGCTAGACTGCCAAAAGGACATAAGATCCCATGCAACAAACAGACAAGGAGAGTTATTAGAATAAGATCTGGTGTACCTCAGTAATATGAACCAGACCCGCTGCTGCCCATATAGCCGCCACCACTCAAGCTTCGACCAGAGTACAAGGACGAATACGAGCTACTTCCAACCTGCCAAGGAGGGAAAACAAGGTATGCAACTTGTACAAAGGAATCATAACAATGATAAAAGTTGGGGGTTATAAAGCATACATCTGATCCACGTGAGAGGTAGCTCGTGCCAAAGCTTGATGAGTACACACCACCAACATCACTGCTGCTTACAGAACCTGAAAAAAGACAATCAAACTAAAGGGGGGAAATTGGATAGAGCTAAAACTTGGCACTAAAAAAGGACGAATCCCAGAATACCTCCACCATAGCTCATTCCATGACGGCTTCCATAGAGCCCATGGGAGTCCTGACCTGAGAGAGAACTACGACTGCTACCATATCCCACATGAGAACGGCCAAGCCTGCAAAAACATGTACGATATAGATTACCTTAATACACTACAGAAAGTCCATACAGATCATGCTGAAACATAAGAACGCCATCTATGCAAACCTGTCGTTGTAGGGCTCCTCATACTGAGAACTACCACCACTTACGCCATAATCTATACGAGGCCTTGATTGACGCACACTTACATCAGCATAACGAGGAGGAATATCATCCTTAAAAATCAACACAAAAGGATCACTCAGTAGGCAACGACCTACGGTATGGAAGAGAAACACTATAAGATAGAAACGAAGGAACACCAACCAATGCAGAATATGGACGCTTGCTTCCAGAAACGTGATCATAATCTCGAGGGCGTCCTTCCCGATAGGTCGGAAGAGGTCTTTCAAGTTTTCGCTCATATTCATCAGTGTACGGCCTCCTCTCTGCAATCCGTGGAGCACTACGGGGCCCAATATCTGTGTATGCTGACCCACGAGAAGAATACTCATCCCTATAGGATGATCGCCTCTCGGCAAATATTCTAGACTCGTACTCAATGGCAGCTCTAGTTCTGGGAGGCACATCCTCTCGCCTACTGTAATCCCTTTTTGAACTGCTCTTGGGATATGCAGGAACTACTCATGATGATGTGAAAAATGAGAAGATAAAATTGTTGCCATTTAACACAAAAATGAGCGTATTTTCGAGAGAAGGAAAAAGAACGCACCTGGTGGCCTCCTTTCATAAGATCTCACTGGAGGAGGTAAGCGCCGAACCCTCTCTACTGCCGGCGCAATGAAAGGTCGCTTGTCTCTAAAGCCCATAGACCTTTTCGGTCCATGACCACTAATTGGTAGCCCACGACCCCCAGCTGGTCTTGATGTACGTCCAGGAATTCTATGAGGAGGAGGGCGACCCCATGACCCACGTCCACCATCAGCTCTAGGGTGGACCCTACCAATCCGAAAATCTCCTTGAGGACCATGCTTGCCTCTTCCTCTCTGCAGTGGCCTCGACAATCTAGCCCTAACTATTATCTGGAACAAGAGGAAACCTATTTCAGAAAAATGTACATGCGTGCGTGCGTGTCTGTGTATATTTCTTTGGCAAACCATGCAGACAGATGCAGTCCAAAAATAAGTAAAGAGACAAACCTTGGTGTCTCCTTCACCTAGCTCTGCACTGTTAATGCTCTCAGAGCACTTTACTGCATTATCATGGGTGTCAAAAGTAACAAATCCAAAGTCTTTTCTCTTTGCAGCAGGCATATTACGAGCAAGTTCAACCTTCTCAATTTCACCAAACTTCTTCAGATACCCCTTCACGCGATCCTCGTCCCATGCAGGAGGTAAACCGTCAATAAAGACGGTCCTAACCTGATAGTGTAGCAAACTTTAATGTGAGCACAAAAACTTCTACCAACCACCTAAATAGCAGAAAGCTGCAAAGAGAAAATGAAAAGGAAACATACAGAAAATGCGAACAACTATTAAGAGAAATGAAACACCTAATGACTACCAAAAGTACATATCCTTATTCAGTTCACTCGCATTCAACGTAGCATAAAGACAACAATTTCCTCGACGGGTATAGAAAATATTTTCTCACAATCTGCAGTCTCAAGGCAGCGGGGCAGGTTTCAGGAAATATAGAAACTTTGAAATCTCAGTCTAGAGTACCTGCGCCATTATGTCATCATCGGGTTTAGTGCGGACCGCAAAAGACACCTTTACAGGTCTATCGGCTCCAAACACAATATCCCGCTTCTGCAAGCATCTAAAAGCATCCATTGCTTCAGAACGTGAAAAGAATTCCAAGAAGGCAAAGCCCCGATTATGGCCTGCATTGCTTGTGTCTTCGACCAGATTCAAGCCCTCAAAGTTCTCAATTCCACAACTCTTTAATTTCTCCTTTAACTAAAGAGATGAAAATAGAAATGGTGATGAAACATGAACATAATCATTACCTACCAGGGAATTATTTAGAAACAGGCAACATATTTTTGGTGCTACATACATGATCCTTTGTCCATGTCTTGCATATGTGGCTCAAGAAAAGCGTGTCATCGTCATGACTCGGGGCAACACCGCACTGCTTCCCATTGACCTAGGTAATCAAGGGATATTAGGGTCATATGCAGAACCTTAGTCTTACTCAACCTTTAATGCAACCAAACAGATGGATGTGTTGATCGTACCACTGGATTCTTAAGTTCCGTGACAGCTCGTTTTGCTTGTTCAACAGTTGCAAAACGCAGGAAAGCAAAGCCTTTGTTCTTCTTAGTTAGGGGATTCATCATGAGCCTAATTTCAGTGACCTCACCTACTTCACTAAAAACTTTCCGAAGATCATCTTCAGTTGCATCCTTATCTAAACCACCAACAAATATTTCAAACTCCTTCCGTTTACGACGTTCATTAACTACTTCAAGATGCTCTTCCTCCATTTCAACTTCATGGCCCTCCTCTAAATTTCCATCATCTTCCTCGCCCTCGACTTCTTCTTCAACATCCTCCAGCTCCTCCTCGTAAACCATATCAGCTTCCTCTTCGTCCACATCCCCCTCTTCAGCATCTTCCTCAACAGGCTCCTCTCCTTGGCCATCATCTTCCCCAATTTCCTTCTCGTCATAATCCACAGCAGTTTCTTCTTCGTACTCTGGCTCATTATCATCCAGCTCCAACCGTTCACCCTTGTCTTCTTCTTCATAGACTTCCTTCATATCATCTGTAGTAGAAACAGCAATAACTCATTTCAACTTGTCAACATATAGAACATGCCTCTCATGGGGGGGAAATGAAGACACATGGGTTGGAGAGAAGGGCAAGAAGACCATGTTCCAAATTCCAAGTATATCAAATAGTTGATAGAAAGCTTAACAACTTGAACACATGACAGAAGAAGTCATGCAAACACCACACAAACTGTTGCATATTCCCATTATCAACATTAGCACCAACAAAAGGGAGATATTGACAAAGCTTTGGAAAGGAGGTTCCATTACAGAGAGCCTTCCTGCCGAACGAAGATATGCCTCCCTGTTCCCCATCATTAACCAAACATGTGGCAAGAAATAAAATCTGATCACCAAAATCAGCACCATATTTGTTTAACCGTGCCCATTATATACAAAACCAGACAGTGGTTGAAATCCTCTCATTCATTAGTCCACACACTGCCAATGCATCTACAACCAAATAAGCAATTCATGCATCCCACACAAACTGAAGACCAGGAAGTAATAGGGAAAACAAACAGCACTAGAAAACAATATGAGAGACGATAGTGCCTACCATACCCTAAACATAAACAAGAAACATATACTGACAAAAAACAATCGAAAATCCAGCAATGGATCATGATCCCTATTACATATTAACTGTGAAAAAATTAAGCTTCTCCTAAATTGACGGCTAAAAATACAGAATATTAGATTATATGAATTGAAAAAAAGGAAAAACAGGTTCATCATTAATAAGAAAGAAAATACAATAAAACGCCACAGAATAATCAAAGTGATTCTTCAATCATAACATCAGCATATGAATCGATCTGTAGGATATATATATATATATATATATATATATATATATATCTTGATCAAAGGTCTCATCCTAAGGACGAATTCACATATTTGACGTACTTATTCAAATCCACATCAAAAGAAGACACTATCCCAGATCTAACAAAACAAGAAACAATTATAACCAAAAAGAAGACGCTCGAGAAAAAAATAACCCCTACCTTCGGCATCCACCGGTTCATTAAACACCAACTCCGGCTCGACGTGCTTCTCCTCCGGCCTCACCTCCTTGACGGGAACCGGAACCTCCTCGGCCCTAGCCACCTCCACCGGCACAACCTGCGACCTCGTGGCGCCCCTCGGCCCCCTCGCCGGGGCCTTCTTCGCCGCTGTCCCCCCGCCAGGAGTCCTCTTCGCCGCTCGTGGAGGCATCGCTGGATCCAAACCAATCCCAATTGCCCTAAATCCCACGCAGCAAGAACAGAAGAAACCCTAGAAATCGTAGAGAAGAGAAGAAAAGGCGTACCTTTGGGGACGACTACCGAATATTATAATTAGAGATCGAAACCTAGAGACGGGTTGAGCAATGGGTACAGAAACCCTAGCTGGGTCGGCTACTTATATATGCTGTCGGTGGATATCATTGTTCCACCAACTGCTATTGACAAGAATACCCCTAAGAAGGGGTACTAGTAAATGGAAGGACGTAGACACGATTGTTTCACGAGAGATATGGGCGGCGGTTAAACTCTTCCCTCATGTTGGTAAAATAAATGATAATGTGAAAAAAGATTTAATTAAAATTTTAAATTATTTTTATTTTCTAAGGGCGCTGGTTGGTATACATGCTGATGTCATATGTGCATTACACATGCCTGAATCGGTAGTCAATTACCGATTCTTTCATATAGTCCATCGGTAGACCACTACCAATGGACTAGATCAATGAATCGGTAGTTCACTACCAATTTAATTATTCATATAGTCCATCGATAGTGAGATACCGATTGACTCTATCAACCAATCGGTACCTCACTACCGATATAATTCAATCGGTAGTGAGATACCGATTCATTGATGTAGTCCATCGGTAGATTACTACCGATGGACTACATTCGACTGTCCATGTACACAAAACATTTTCTATTTTTTAATCCAATGGATTTATCTCATGGGATTACATATCCCACCTCCCATGGGATTATTTTATCCCATGTATATGCCACTAGGTGGTGGGGTCGTGCCACCTGGCACGGCTAACTGTCCGCCCCCACTATCTCTATTATAACTTACGTCACATCATCCACTATCCTTTTTTTGTTTATTTAATTATAATTTTATATTACGTGTATGCCACGTATATGCCGTGTGTATAAATTTATGACTCAGATGATGAGTCATAAAAGTAACTACATTGGATCTTATAAAGTAGATAAGTATGTATATTTAAAACTAATCTCCTGACATATGATTATAAGGATGTATATTTAAAACTAATAGGGAAGATGATAAAAATATACAAAGTTAATTTAGGAAAATATACATGTAAATAAACTAATATGAGGTAAACGGTTGTAACCGTTTTTGCTCCTTATAAGGGTGATATAGAGTCCCAATAAAATTATTTATCCCATGTTTAAAATCACACCAAATATGGGATAAAATGGGGTCCATGAGATTACTAATCCTATCTCATCTATAATACTATGAAACAAACGAGTCCGTAGGCGTTTTCGGGGGCCAAATATGTCAACGTAATCCAACTCGAACTCAAACGAGCCAATCTAGATTTTAGATTCCTTAATTCTGACTCGAAATAACATACGTGTGGCTGTCGGTCGATTCTGGATGAAATTAATTTCTATTTTGTTAGGTTTCCTTTTCCCGTTGTATCTGTATCTGTATCCATATATAATGCACACAAATGGTGAGCCATCCCTCACCATATCCACGCTTGATCAATCTTCTATGATTGGATAAGTCTGAGGAATCAAATTTGATGCATATTTAAGAGGGGAAAAAAGAAGATTTAGAATGAATTTTATTTATATAAGAAGTAATGATTTTATTGTCAGTTTGGCAGAAAATTACAGACAATGCATCTATCTACACAGTAAAACTTTGTGTTAACATGAAGTCCATGCCTAGTATCTGTATCAGCATGACAACAGTTGCCAGCAATCTTGATAAGAATCACTTCTATATACAAGTGAAATTTGATGTCCTAAAAAAGAACACAGATGCATGCTGAGTTGCTGAGCAAATATAACATGGAGCCAAGACCGCAAAACCTGCTGAGATGGTTTTGATAGAGAAGCTAAAAAAACCAATAGACAGAGAGGGGACTGAGAAATAAACCAGGAACATTTTTCATATTATTCTATTAGTCAAAAATTTTACATACAACACCGTTTTAGTTTATAATTACTGTCACTCATGGCCAGTTAGGTAGCTTGTGCTATGGTAACTTAAGCCTCAGAAGCATAAATTTGAGCCAAGTTCTTTGTTCTCATATAACTGCATCGAACTTGTGATTCAGACACCCTATGGAAGCATAGTTGCCTATTATGGTGCACCAATTAGCTACTCCCAGTATGCTAACGTTCATTGCGTAGGCAGTTGCGCCACGTGGTGAGTGATCTCATCTGGGCAAGAGGATGCTCGGAGAAGCTCCAGGCTTTTGAAAGGCGGCATAAACTGTAGGATATAGTCCTCATCTACAAATACAAGTAAAAAAACACCAGGACGAACCATTACTTGATGACAATAACATCACCATTACGGTTTCCTAATTGAGTAGATGACCAAAAAAGAGAAGAGAGGTGATAGCCTACTGTCTTTGACAGTTCCATACAGCCAGCATAGAACCTCATCCGCAAATGCCAGGCACACACCTCCCTGCAATATTAAAAGAGGATCTTCCAAATAGTCAAAATTATCTAAAATTCGATGGAACTTCTTTGACAAAATGGCTCCAATTCAAAGTAAAGAACTGGAGTGCTTTGGAACCGAATTACTAAGGAAATTTTGACACTAGTATCAGGCATTCAAGGTACATTACTTGAACTGCTAACATAAGCAAAAACTTAAAGCAACTAGGCCACAAAATGACAAAGTTCCTCTCTAACCTGCCAATAACCTTTCATCTTCACCCTCTGCGTTATTTCTTTGGTTTTTAGCCTCTCAGTCCGGACAAGTACGCCCTTGTCATCCCTACATTGAGCACAAAGGTTTGAGAGTATCAATTAGCATGGAATGCCCATACGGAGCACATTATCTTAGACAATGTCAATTGAGAGCTAAAAAAGTAACATAGGGTAGGAGCATCGAGCAGATCTTAGGATTAAACAGAGAGACAAAATTATTAGAATCACACAACTCCAAAATAAGTGATTAGATGGAAAAATCAAGACATGAAACCATTAAATGGGCTATCCGTAAACTGAAATTTTGCCACAATTGGTGGCAGCATTTGGGATCATAAAGAAACTCAGCCTATTTTGGAAGAGCTGCTGATGCAGTATGAGTAAAGGTTCTTACGATAATTTTTTGATCTATTCAAGATTCAAGTTTTGTAACTTGTTTCCTAATTCTTTCCTTCAAAATGAAGACCATATGAGATAACCTTACATCTCAAGTCAACTTCCATATAAGCAAAAGTCAATAATTGAACAGAGGGCAAATAACCATGTTATAGAAGTTATTCAAACGCACAATATCTACGGATGGACGAAAACAAAGAGGCAAAAATGGATAAACATAGAAGACGCTACAAAAAAATCGACTAAGTGAAGTCAATAGCCCCGTCCGATGATAGACAATCAACAATACACCCAAATTAAGGAAAATTGTCAAAAAATAATTATGGTGAATGTTACCTTATTGACTGAGAGAGGAAAAAAATGTGAAACAAGACATAAAAGTAGACACATATTTCAAAATATTCTCTCCAAGATGCAAAAAGTCCTGTTTCCACAATATGGAACAAGCTGGTTGCAATGTTACAGGGTCGTGGGTCGATCTGGTACGCGGTACGATATTTTATCCGGTTCGCTGTACAGTAGGGGTAGACTTGGTACGCTAATTTGGGTTGCGATTCGCTTAGAATTTGGTTTTTTATCGCTTTCACCTAGAGAAGGCTAGAACTTGAGAAAGGCCAGTTAACTGTTATTCTTAATTAATTTTAGCCCTAGTTTAACACAGATATCGGGCCTTTATATAATGCCTTCCATTTCTATTGATAATTGCACCTCATTTATGGCTAATGGCATCTTACTTGAATGGCTGCAGTCCTTTTTTCGAAAGTGGATATTGCATTAGGGCTGCAGCCTTTCTACAGAAAGTATTATATGGGCTGCAGCCTTTTTATGGAAAATGGGATCTTACTTAAAATGACAAGAAGAATGAAGAAGAAGAAGAACAAAGAGGAAGAAAGAATGCAATTTATCATAGTTCTCCTACGTAACTTCATCAAAAAAATTTCCTCTTGTTACTCTGCTTCATATATCCTTTTTTCCCATCCATTGTGCAAGTTCTTTAGGTTTATAAGTCTTAGATCTATACCGGATCGCTATGGATTGCGAAGGCCCCTTATTTGGGGTCGTGCAATCCAGATCGCGGGTCGGAGGGGGCACCTCTGACCGTGGCAACCCTGGTTGGTTGATCTTGGAAATTGAGAATCAAAAAATTTTGAATGCCCAGAGCAAAGAATAGAGGATCTAGAGAGTGAAAAAGCAATGATGGTATGGTGTTGATTCCTGTTTTGCCCTATCATTTCAAGCATAAGTCAAAAAACCACACTCAACATCAATTTAGTCGGCTTTAACCCATCAGTGGCAGCCCAACATTAAAATGAGAATGAGAATTATTGGCGGTACAGCTAGGCTAATGGCTTCATTGTCCCATTTAAAACTCTAAAGTGGCCTTAAACTACTCTGAAAACTGTGCTTTATATAAGGTTCAGATTCAAATTTACAAGAGAACCATTATTGACAAGGATTGTTGTGCCATCGGATCAGAACGTGTTCTGACAGCACGGTACGTATCAACAGCATGACATGCAAATAGGGTACATCAACAAAAGAAGAAAGAAGAGAACAGGAGAGGATGAGAGGACTCAGAGAAGGCCACGCAAGGGAGACGTCGCGGGTCCCACCGGGAGAAATTGGGGATGAGTCATTGGGAAGGCATCAGAGTGCTTCCGAGAAAAGAAGGGTGGGTGTGCCACAGGTAGGGTAGAGAGGAGGACGTGTCAAGGACTTCACACAGTCACACAGACACAAATGGAGGCTCACATCTCAAACCACATCAAAGGCTTACACCGCAGCTCGATAATCATGATACTTTGCCTCTGTTATTTCACCTTGAATATGGTATATTTTTTAAAAAAGATAGGAAAAAGAATCCAATGACAGATGCACAGAAAGTTGTTCACAAACAAATTGGAAACAGCATTAAGAGCAGATACCTGAAACCAATGACTATATATGGGACATCAGCCAGGAAAGATTGGATCTGCAGAAACAAAAGAAAAAGGAACTCTTTGTTGCGGTAATAATATCTTATGAAGAAAATCTGACCAAATGAAGATATCTGATCATATCAAAATAAACAAATGTGATAAAAAAAATTTGCTTAAAGTCAGAAGTAGAAACATAATGGACAGCAGAGCAACAGTAAATAGGAGACATCTATACTTGCTTAAATCTCACATATGTTACATTTTAGCTTGGGGCATGTCAGTAGCAATACTTGTTGGTCACAATGTATTACTTCTGTTGTAGAATAGCAATGTGAAAGATAGATTTAAACAACTCCCGTAACTACTTAACGGTTATGCCTCATTGATCAATTACTAACAGACAAAAGGATGCATGTGGGTACATTTCTACAGCCCTTTCATCATATAGCATGTATCCTGACATCATCCATCAATAGTTTCTGCGTGGAGCGCACATTAGTATCATCTAGATGAATCTGCCTAACACCCTAATTTATAACCCCCTCCTACAGACAAATAATACAAATAAAGATGTGCAAACAAATTGCCTTCCCACAACCTTTGCGCTCTAACAAGAACAACAGATGTATACACTTTTGAAAACTACTTTTAACAACCTGTGCTGGACTCAACTATTATCCTGAAGGCAGTTTCAGTTTGCAATCCACTCCATAGAACAGCAAGTTGTGGTGGGGCCACTACCAACAATAGTGCTTATGCACCTTACTAAAGCTTATTCATTGACACTAGCAATGGACTTGAAGAAAATGAATAAGAGAAGATGTTTAAATAAAGCAAGTTGGTATCTAAGTTTGTTGGGGGGGGGGGGGGGGGGGGGGGGGCAAGAGAGAAACAGAAAATGAAATGCTTTATATAGATGAAATGATTGCAGCACAAAGGCATGCCAACGAATTTAAGTTTGTCAGATGGACAACTTCCTTTGAAGTGCACAAAGTAACCAACAAAAGATTGGAAATATACCCAGAATTTTAGCAGCTTTTCTCTCTCATATCTTTCTTCCGTGCGGTATTCCAGCTGTGATCAGCGGAGGATTTAGCAATCCTTCAAATGACAGTTATTTGAAAGAAGTGGAGAAATGCCAATGTTGGAATAAACTGGCAATAACAAAGATAATTGTAAAAAAGAACTGCTGACCTCCCGACTAGTCTTCAACTCAATATAGAACTTCTTCCCATCATCAGTTGAATCACAGCAATCCATCTCAGCACCCATAACTATACGGTGCGCTCCTAATTTGGTCTTGATCACTGAACAGTACTCAACGTTTGCATCAATACCACTGCCATCAACATCGGCTTCCTTGGAATTCTCCGTGGCAAGGTTCTCAAAAGCATAGCCCCAATAACATCTGCAACAATAAGACAAAATCAAAAGGTTTAAAGGATATCTCAAGATCTACACAGCAGAAGAAAATTGTAGCGTATGAATATGAACATGTTTTCTTTTTGCATGTATATAAGCATCCAGAAGATCTAGTCATTGGATCCCAATAACATCCTCATGATTAGTGCAAAGCAGTTTTAAGAATAGGACAGTAAACGACAATTTGATCAAAACTAATTATTTAGTGCTAATTAAAACTGTATTGGTCCTTAATTCGGATCCATGTGGGATCCTCCTTACCAAGAATCCATTAGCAACCATAGTTCTACTGCAGCAAGACTCGATTAAGTGGAAAGAAAATCGGGTGGTACTGCTGCATGATTATAATAAGTGAAAAGAGGTTAAAGAACTATTGAAGGCCAAACCACACAGGAGTATTGCCGACAGCTTTTACAGTGTAGCATTTGAATATGCCACAGAGACATTTTGAATCCTATAAAAGAGTAAAAAATGCAGTCTCAGATTAGAGAAATGGCATCAGTTTAGGAACCTTAGCAAAACACCACAAACCATGATTTGAAGCTCCACTTTAGGTTTCCTTTGCGGTACCAACCAAAAACTAGTCGATTCAATGGTTTTTGCGAGATTTTGACCGTAACGGATTTGGTTTCGGTGGATCTCACATAAATGACTATTAGAAATCAAAATAAAGTTCACAAGGGGCCAAAAATAACCACTATATGACATGAAATACAGTTGATATTTTATATCATCCACTACAGTCAAGGTGAAGATAACTTAGTAATTTCATCTTATATATATTCATCCTAAGTAAAGATGAGATGATAAAAATACAAATTCAATAGGGTGGTCAGAATACCTTCGTCGCTCAAATTCATTCTGTGGCCTCTCTGGAAGTTTGTGCACATCAAGATAAACAACCCCATTTCTTTTATGCACACCCATTTTCCAGGGCTCAGTTTTTATGTAAGCTGTAGCTAATATCTGAAGAAACAACAGCAAAAATCAATAATATTCCCACAAAAAAATAATGCAATGATTCGGGAAATTCTACAACAAGTCTTCAACGAATAACATAAGTTCATAGAACCTCGATGATGGCAATGAGCAATGAACTGACAGTAAAACAGCTATCAATCTTACAAAGTTTAAAGTAAATTAAAAATAGGCTATCTGAAATGAGGTTAAGCATACCTTGTTCAGGTTGTTACGGAAAGTCTGTTGAACAGCAAACATTAGGAAGATGATGGTTAGAACATACTTTCTGAAAATAACATTAAACAGCATAAATGAGAAAAAGTTATTTACCACAAAATGGATATTTTTAATTGGGAGGTCTGTGTTCCTTATGCAAGCTAGAAGATCACCAAAGCCCTGGCTACCTAAGTCTGAGAAAGAAGAGGCATGAATAAGGCATCACGAAATATCGAAGAGAATTATAAGGAACAAATGAACTCAACCAATGGTGACAACATTCATAGGACAAGACAGTCGACACATATGTAGTTTTCACTTGGTGTAGCATTAAACAGGTTTTCAAAGGCAAAGCTGCATCACAGCAAATGAGAGGTACATCATAAGACGTACAAGCAAGAAAAATATAACTAAATAAAACAGAACCAAATCACTGGTATTTCACCTTGTTAACTATCGAAAAATCAAGTATCGTTGGTTTACAAAATCCATAGTAGGGCAGAAGCAAGTCACATATCATACAGGATATCTTTAAAACAAAACCACATACCATCCACCCTAACACACAAGACTGCAACCCTTCCCCACCCACCACCCCCCACCAAACACAAACACACACACACATGGGCAAAATGCAAAGTTCAGGCAGTGACTACCTAGGTTGTTGTCCACGAAAAAGCACCACATCGGCAAATAACCCAAATATTGGAAGGGAAGCCAAGAGTTGGGAGACGTGATTATCGAGAATACTGTGTGTGGGAGAGGGGGGGGGGGGGCGGATGGTGCATGTTGAGTTCTTGAGTTCTTAAGCAAACTATACTGAAAGCCATCGGATAGAAACAAATCCCACAATCCTACCTGCATTATCTCTTTCCCCTTTGGACATTTCCACGAGATTGTTAAGATCACCCAAAAAACATCCAATTATTCTAATGAGAATTTATCACCTAAAGAACTACTTAAAAATCATTTTTCAAAACCTTTCCCTTATATTTTTTCCAAGTTAATTGCATTTTCGTGGCATCATAAGCTTGGCAAACGCGATATCCAGAGAAGAATCTGAAGAATTCTTTGAAAAAATATTGCATGGGTAGAATACATATCATGTTAGTAAAGAGACATGTACCTTTTTTTTCAACAAATGATTCAAAACCTCTATTCAGATCTGCTCCCACATCTTCTGAAACAAGGCGTTTGAAAAGTCTCTAGCAAGAAATTAAAAAATTGTTATTTAGACTCACTTACTCTGCACGATCGAACTTATAACTTGGCAAGAATGCCATGAACCAATAGACCAAGTCATCTAAAACAAAAATGTAGCTTTATCATACACAAAGGAAAACTCGCTTTGTGACAATTATGAAGCCAGAATCACAAAAATGCAAGTTTTTAAAGGCACTTAGCAGCTGGGATGGCAGTTCAAAATGACTGCTAGAACATCATATCAGTAGAACACAGGCTCAAGGGGTTCTCACCAAGCTGCGATCATCAAAATGTACATCTCCACCTTCAACCCGGCTATAGAAAGCAATCTCGCAAGGCTTTTAGATGAATTGCCATAATTGACAAGTGTCAAGAAACAAAACAATAGACAAGTATACATCAAGCTGCAGCAAAGTGAGGCATACAAAGTACCTTCTGAAACGCAATAGCTTTTCTAGACAAAGTTTCTTCACTCTTATTAAGCTTGAAACATGCGGCAAATCGTTCGTCATTTCGCCCATTGGCGTGTGCAAATTTGGAACCATAGCCAGAGTGATGCCTCTGTGGAAAAGGACCTGGGCGAGGAAGAAGAGGTGGGTAGGATCCTCTATCATTAATATCTCCAGGTGGCCATCTACCGCGCCCAGAGCTACCTCCTCTAAGGTGGTTGTTGGTCTGAATAGGAGGCAATACTATAATAATAATAAAAAAGAGTTCATATCAAGATAAAATCACATAAATATTGAGCAAATTGCAGCTGTAAGCTTCTAATTTCTCATTCCCTGCCATGACCAACTAAACTATACAAGTTCATATAACAGGAGCGACAAGCATCATGCAGCAAGGCTACACATACTGAACAGCAAGAAAGCAAGTAAAACATCGAACTAAGAGGTTCCTCGCTATCATCAGCTGATTCATGAAGAACATGTTGAAATTGGAGGGAAAAAATATTCAAAGTTACAAACTAGTTTAGAAAATTCACGTTCGCGATAACTAGAAGTTAGCTTTTTGGCCAAAAGCCATAATAATTTATCAAAGTATTAGTTAAAAGAAGACGAGCCAGTTCTAAATCCATCCAAGATTCTACCACCAATCAAAATAATCTTCAAAGCAACCATAAGATCGTCAGCATGACCAAAAAGAATTTCCTTTGAGAGCTATTAAAATCCATCAACTAACTATAAACTTAACAATCATGCCAATCAAAACAAACCATGAGGTAATGAAAAATTCTCAGTTGTGACCAAAAACTAAATATGTCTCTTCTCACTTCAAAAATTGCAAAGAACTAGACATAGGTTCACTCAACTTCCACATATTAAGCCAATCACTGCAAAACAAAGCAAAATACAACAGTCGGTGGAACTGCTGCCAATAACCAAAAACAAAACATCAGCTCTCTCTTAATTAAACACTAAGTACTGATTAGGCTTTTCATAATTAGTCTGTGAATTTAACCTCAATTTATATAATATCTATTCCAATCCGAAACAAAAACCTGAAACATTAATTTTACTCCAAAGTTAACTAATATATCTTATATAAAGAAAAAGTAAAGATGGGTTATTTTCAAGGCCATCCAAGATATCACCAACAAACAAAAGAAATTGCAAACCTAGTCGCAATCTGGCAAGTTAAAATATGTGAAAAAGAATCTGCTTCAAAAGCCACCTTAATACTCATATTCTCCTTCAAACATGCATCCATAGTACCATCGACCAAAGCAAACCAGAAATCAATCGAATAGCTCTCACTTAAAACTAAAACCTGAGGCATGGTTATCCATCTAAACTCACTCTATTCCACCCAATGTTACAGACCTCACTTAAAACTGAAATCTAAAATTAAAATAGGTCGAAATTCACCCTAATCCGTAAATGTCTCATAATTCACACAAAACCCAAAACTGAAGAAATTGGCGTCCATCCAAAACCACTCTTATCGATCAACTGTTTATAAAACTCCGTATCAACGAAATTTCAACCTATGAGTAGTATCCATTCAAACTCACACTAATCGTTCAACACGTCAACAATTCTCACACGAAACCCAAAACCAAGAAATCCATCCGTACCGGGAACTGGGTACGGGCTGCGCGCTAGCGTCCGAACATAATCCTCGTTATCCGGGCCAAATAGATCTCTCTCCTCCTCCTCCTCCCCCTCCTCCTCCTGCTCTTGCTCCTCCTCCTGCTGGTTTTCGTCCTCGACGAAGTCCCGCCCAAAGATCCTGTGGACTATGGAGTCCTCCTCGTCCTCTTCCCCTCCCCCCTCCCCCTCTGCCTGCCCTTCCCCCTCCCCCTCCTCTTCGCCGCCACTGCTACTGCTCCTCGCGCTGCCGCCGCTGGAGGAGGACGATGAGGAGGACGACGAGGACGACGAGGACTCGCGGCTCCCATTGCCATCCTCCTCGTTTTCTTGCCTGGTGGCCCCATTCATCTCCTCCCCGTCCTCCTCGAGCTCCTCCCCGAAGACGTCCACATCTTGTTCCGAGAAGTCCATCGCTCCTCTCCTCTCCGCTCCGGCGCAGCAGAAAGTGGTTCGAAAAGTAAATAGAGACGGCCTAACCTTTGAGTATGGATGTCAGCGGTCGGATCCTAGTCGATCTCATATACATTAGGATCTGGATCCGATAAGCTTTCAAACCTTGCTCTTTATTAGTTGGGATTTTTGCATTATAGTATCATGCACTTTCCCATAAATGCACTTTGATACCGTTTGGGATTTGCAATTCGATATCACCAAGTTATAATACGATGGCAAAATGAATCAAGGCCCAAATGACGTTATGTAGGCTGACGGTAAAATGGTCACATGACACACACGCGACTACCATCAGCCCAAACATCCACGTGTCCTTCTTCGGCACCGTCACCACCAGCACCTGATGAGCTCCGCCCTCACCAAGCTCCAAACCCAATCAGCCTCAACCACGTCTCTCCCTCCTTCTCCTATTGTTGTCACTGAGTTCTCCCCTTGCCGACAAGCTCTTCCTTGAAATCATCCTTGCCTCAGCCTCAACCACCCTCAGCTTCAACCTCAACCTCCCTTGTCGGTGACCTCTCCCTCGAAATCATCGACGTCGCCCACGCCAAGCCGCTTCGTCGAGCGCCCACACCTCCGCCGCCTTCAACCCCAGCCGTCCCTTCCTCCCTCATCTCTCTCTCCAGCGCCTCCTCCTCCTCCCTACCTTGGCATCTCCATCTTCTGCACCGAACCACCATCGTCGGTGCCGCGACCAGTGCCGATCGTCGCCCGTCACTCCTAGGCTATCGAACGCCGTCACACCTTCCCTCTCTCCTCTCGGCCCTCGACCTCTACCGTATCGCCTCCGACTTCACCCTCGCCTTCTCTTCCTTCCTGGCACCGCCCCCCGTCACACTCACCCCGCCCAAGAGCCCTAGCTCGATGCCATCGACGGCGCCGTCAGGCACTAAGCTCGTTGCCCTCCACCTCTGTTTGTCGACCATGTCGCCCTTCCTCCAAGCCCTCTAGATCAGATCGGCCACCAGTCAAGCACCGCCGCCATCTTCCCCGACACTGGCATCTCATTACCGTCCTCACCGCCAATGAAGTTTCACTGGCCATCTATCAACGCTGAGACATTTTAGATCCAGGCTTCACCGCCAGCAAGCAAAGTTCCCCCGGCCTTCTCTTCTTTTACTTCATCAAGATCTGGACACGGGGGAGGAGGACCTTATGGACGTCAACCGAGAGGGAGGAGGGGGTGATGCCGACGGAGAGGATGGAGCTTGGGGCGGAGGGAGGACGTAGAGAAGGAGGATGGCCATGGCCGGCAGCCACCCATCCAGAGGAACAAGTTCCCAAAGTAAAAAGCACCACCCCGGGAAGAAGAGCTCGGGGGAAAATACCACCTTCGGAGGCGGGGAACGGGTGCAAAACCGCTCACCTGTCAAATTATAGTAATGGAGTCAGGGTCGAAACTAAATTTCACTTAATTTATAACTTTGTGGTATCGAATTGCAAATCCCAAATCTGGTGGTACCAAAGTGTATTTCTGGGAAAGTGTATGGTACCAGAATGCAAAAATCCCTTATTAGTTTTTGTTTCAAAAGGAACCCTTTCACTGATGTTTCGCCTAATAGAGATTTTTTTTTTGAAATATTCTAACCGATCAAATCTAAGGACAAAATGACTTTGTGAAATCCGCCTCTTGTCTTATGGCCATATATATGTCGATCCAAAACAGATTAAAGGGGTATTTGCAAAATAATTAAGAACAGAGAGACAATATGCAAATGCCAATAAGATGGGCTTCTACCACAATATGGTCATGAGACAGAAGGTTATATACACAAACATACATAAATAAGCGCTGATATATGTATAAGGCCGAAACCATATACGTTACACATATGATCCAATTGGTAGTAAGATACCAACTGATTGTTCAATCCATTGGTACCTCACTACCGATGGAATAGATCAATCAGTCAGTACCTCGCTACCGATTGAATGTATCAATGATCATATCGGTAGTGAGGTACCGATTGGTTGATCTAATCCATCGGTACTTCACTACCGTTGGAATAGATCATTAAGTCGATACCTCACTACCGATAACGTGGCATGTGCATTCATGCCACGTAGTCATGTATATAAAACTTTATGAGTGCTGATTTGTATACATGCTGACACAGCATGTGCGTTACACATACAAATTGGTAGTGGATTACCGATTCTTTCATGTAGTCCACCGACAGTGGTCCACTATCAATTGAATTATTCATCTAGTCCATCGATAGGACTCTATCAACCAATCGGTACCTCACTACCGGTACAATTCAATCGATAGAGAGCTACCAATTCATTGATTTAGTCCATCAGTAGACCACTACCGATGGACTAGTTGGACGAATCGGTAATGGACTACCAATCATGTGGCATGTGCATTACACATGTCACATGTCCATATACACAAAACACTATTCAAACTTTATTCTACATAAATACACCAACAGGAATGCTGAATAGAAAGAACAACACGCTAAACTTTATTCTACATAAATACACCAACAGGGTTAAGTTAGAAGACTGGGTTGTGGGAGATGTGATGATTGACGGGTCTTGGAATGAGCCTCTGTTGGTGCATTTGCTTGGTGCGGATAGGGCGGGATAGGGCTTATCAGATCATCACTTTGCCCATTGGCTCTCAGGATTCTTGGAGTTGGACTTATTGCTCGACAGGGAAGGTGACCTCCAAATCTGCCTATTGTTTTATTTCCCTTCTCTCCCTACCGACTGTAGGTGTTTCCTATTATTCCCGTGAGCTTTGGCTAAACCTGTGGCGTCTCCCTGCAAGCCCACGGATAAGACTATTTGTGTGGAAGCTTCTACATGGGCGTCTGCCAACTAGAGATGCTCTATGGGCGTTGAGTTTGATCTCAGATGACAGGTGCCCTCTTTGTGGATCTGAGTCTGAATCTATTCTACATCTATTTTTCCTTTGTCGGATTGCTCTCCATCTATGGTTCTTCCTCCTCCCTGCGCAATCTTCGGGGTTTTCTTTTGAGGATTTGGTTTTTCTTCTGGAGTGATCATCCTCTACTCCGGAGGTTCGATGGATGAAATCAGTGGTGAGTGTAGGACTTTGGGTGTTATGGAAGGCAAGGAATGATGTTTTTGAGTCCAGGCGTGTGGATGTTGGTGTGCTGTGTTCCAGGGTTAGAAGAATGGTTGGGGAATTCTGGAGATCTTCTCCTCTTCTTGGATCTGGTCACCTTCCTAATATGCCTGAGCAATCTGGTGTTTGCCTTGTTCAATCAGATGGCGCTTTTCTTTCTTCGGATGGCTCTGCGGGTGTGGGTTTCCTCATAAAACGGGTTGATGGGTCTTTTTGGATGGCTGGGTCTAAGGCTGTTGTGGCAGGTTCCGCCGCTGAAGCCGAGTTAGTCGGAATACGTTGTGCTTTGGAGGCTGCTAATCAACTTCGGTGCTCAAAAGTTTTGGTCGAGTCTGATGCCAGTTTTGGGATTGCTTGTATTGATGGTAGATCGCCTTGGCCGGCAGAGTTCTGTTCTTTACTTCGAGACATTTGTAATCTTTCTGCTCGTTTTGAGGTTTCGATTTTTAGATCCGTGCATCGAGACCTGTTGGGACAGGTGGATGTACTTGCAGTTTTGGGTCGCTCGCAAAGGTGGTCGCGCTCATGAGTCTTTCCTCCTGGATCTGAGCCTCCTGTTGGTTTTCCTTTTGTTTATTTTGGTCATTAGGGATGTTGTTATGTTACTGTAGCTAGACTTAGTTTTTGTTATTTTTCCTTTTGTATCTTTTGCTAGCCATTCTTGGCTCAATTCTACGAAAAAAAAAAAAAAAGAACAACACGCTAACATCAGCTTAGATTCATAAGATTTAATATGGCACACAAATCTCCAATCAGCTTAGTAAGCGTGCAGATAGGTATGCCGTATGCCACATACCCTCTTAAAAAGGTGCATCAACAACTTTGATTACAACAAAGACCTAGTATGTACAACTTTACCAACAAAGGGAAGGCAGTCCTCCAAGAACAAGCTCTTTCACCTGTCATAAGTGCAATCATACAATATCAGTACATGTTAACCTCGGCCATCCGAATTCAATGGTCAGTGTGACCCGCAGCCACACCATCACTGGGAGAAACCGTCAACCTCGAACATGGTCATATCCTCAGCATCCCCCATAGTGTCGAGCAAATCAACCTGCCTATCAACAAGAGTGTGGTTTTCCTCATCGTTCTTGAGCACAGATAGGCTGTTCACTGCTTCTGATTCTTTCAGCAATGCAGCAGAGTTTTGCAATTTCATCTCGCCGATCGCTTCTTGTTTACAAGAGTCGCCTTGGGATTCTGAGTTACAAGGCCAAGGCTGTGGAGACTTGCCGAACACCGGCTTTGAGTCTTCTGTGAAGGTGGATATGGCAAGAGAAGCACCTGCAGATTTGATTCTCGACTCTACAGCCTTTATCAAAGAGGCAGCTGCCTTTGGTGGGAGAATCCGAGCCCCAGCAGCAATAGCAGCTGCATGCAGTTGAGAATTGGGGCCTGTATAGGGCTTATTGATATCAGATGAATATCTAGCTGATGGAGTTAGAGCTAGCATTCCGCCTTGAAAAGATCCTGTTGGTTGGGGAACAGCATGAGACGGTGCAGAAGCATCTGCAGCAAATGCAGAAACTGGCAATGCTTCGATAGGAGCGGCCACAAGCGCATAGGAGCTGCCTGGAGTGCCTTGTGTAGAAACTATAACAAGTCAAAGTACATACATCATGATCAGGTGAGGATCCATAGTAAATGCCATAATGAGAAGAAACTCAGTAACTGGAAATTCAAGAATTAAAATCACTTGCAACTCCGACTACATATGCATTTCCGGTTACATCTAACCAAACACAGGGTGAGTGGAAGACACAGCTTATTAAGTTTTCCTTCATTGTGATTACAAAGCTTTTCTTTTAAAATCAAACTCATAAATCCAACCCATCTGTCCGATTGTTAATATAATCATATCCAGTGTCATTTCTAGAAACTGGTCAGACGGAGTACGAGTAAAATCAAGCATCATTCATGCCTTATCCTCCAGAAGTCCGGATTACCACGATGCCCACGACAAGGTAAGTTGGGGATACTTACCCAATATAGCAGTTGACTCTACAGTTTAATGGCGTCCACTACTTTAGTTCATAGAATATACTGCTATTCTTGATTCTTCTCCTATGAGAGAAGAAAATTTTCACATTCTAGGGCTTCAAGCCTTGTCTTCAAGGGATCAACATCTCCGTTTCTCCAAGCAGCTTCTATCTACCCCACCCCTAACTATTCTCAGTTAAAACTAAGAATTTAATTTCGGCTGGCACATCCTGTGCCTACCTTCCTCTGGCATGTTACATATTGTCAGCCTGCTTTTGACCATCATCCTTTTTCTTTTTGTCTCTTTCCAAACAGAGCAAAACATTCAATGCTGCTTCAGTTAAAGCACAAAAACGGAAAGAAGAAGAAGAACTGTTCCAGTCCGAAGCATATGTTACAGACCGAAATTAGCATGCTTTACCCAAAACCAGCCTGCTTTCTGCAAAACTAACCCGATTCCTTTGCAACCTAATACTTGCAATTCCAAATTGGCAATCTTATTCACCATTCCAGGTTCCTATTGCTATACTGGGCAGTACACATAGCACCAACCAGCTTAACTCCATGAATGAAAGCAAATAATACACAAAGCAAATCAATTATGTTCTTACAAGTTTGAATTTGCTAATATGTGAAGCAGTACACATTATCAATCTGAGAACTCTTGAGAACTTTCGAAAACGAAGTAAATAACAAAGAGTAGTATAGAACTCATTTGATCATGATGATACTATTTTTTAACCAAGCTTATGTTTTGTTTCATGCTTGTCATAATTTTATTAGGATCATAATAAAATATTTTAGATAAACAACACTATATTATTTCAAATAAGAATTTTTGCTTACCCTAATAATACTAGTAGGACAGAAAGAATCATCATCACAACCTGAAGTAGTGGAAAGGTTTCCCATCACAGGCATATAGAGAGCGATTGGAAGTGCAGGAATAGCAACCAGTTGTGAATCAGAAAGCACTGGTCGGTCCAAGTTGTTTTCATCACTTGGCCTTGATTTGGGTTGCACAGCCCCAACCGCATCTAGTTTCTGCAATTTAGAAGAGACATTAAAAAAATGAAGATAAAGGTGATGATATCCAATTGATAATTATGGTCTCTGATGACATATAATCTACTCCAGTGGATTACTCAAGATTTGCAGTGTTCAGAAGAATGGAAAAGGTAGAAAACCTGAGATTTCTTAATAGTTTCGCTATGCCCCATGTCTCCATTTTCTGTCTCTAGCTCCCTCTTCCTTCCTAGAGGGCTAACTGTTTCGATGGAGCCATTTCCAACTAATCCTTCTCCACATGGAGTAGAAGGCAATTGTTGATATGGTATCGAAACATGATTTATTCCATTCACTCTTTGCCCTGAACATATTGAGTTCATAGCTTCCAGTTGGTTGTGAAAAACCTGGTCATGTGGAATGTTTAGTATCAAAGGAGCCTTAGTGGGGTTAGCATCACTTGGCATGGTAGAAGGTATCAGCACAAAATTAACAGGACGTTCTAGAAGAGCAGGCTCATTAGCTTTCGTCATAAAGTTACCGATTGTAACTTCTTTATTCGCTCCACTAACAGAACGTCCAGCTTGTGCTACTGTAACTACTTTTCTTTTAGCTGCGGCGACTTTCTCAACAGCCTCTTGGAGTGCAGACATAGCCACGTTATAAATATCCTCACTTACAGCCCCTTCCTGAGCATATTTAATGGCTTCACAACATAGTTGGTTATACAGAACAGTCAGTGATTCTCTGGAGGTACCTTGTTTATCAGAAGAGCATCCACTCAGTACCACCCTATTGGCAGGTTCTTGTGGTCCCTGCATATGTGAGCCCCTATCGATGCCCATACTTGAATGAAGTTGGAGCACTTTCTTCGTCTCTAATAAAGCATGGTTATGCTCCTTCTCAAACCTAGCAACAACCCATTTTCCACTACTTAACTTCTTTACAAGAATCATCGCCTTACACCCTATCCTGGTTACCACCCTGGGACGCTTGATTTTTCCTTCATCCCCATTCTCTTTCTTCACACGAATTTCACGAAAACCTTCCTTAGAACAAACGATTTGGCGAGAAATAATTGAATTATCACGTCTAGAACGACAATACTTGCTTATACGAGCACGAAAACCCATTTGTGTAGCATAAATATTGTAAAACGCCTTTGCAGCTTCTTCAGATTCAAACTCCAAACCCTCATATGGTTCTTCAACAGTTTCTCCTTCATAAACTGGTGTTATTCCCACCGGAACATAGTCCTCATGAGCCATGCTGGCCTCTACTATTCTTGGAGGCACTGGGCCATGATTATGTTCCTTCACAAATTTGGTAACGACCCACTTCCCATTTGCTATTTTTTTAACCATGACCATAGCTTTACAACCCACTCTTGTGACTGCTCGCTGCCGCTGTCTTTGTTCACCAAATAAACCCTTTCCCATGCGAGCTTCACGAAATCCCTCCTTCGAACACACAAGTCGCCTAGAAATTACAGAATTGTCACGCCTTGAACGAGAGTACTTACTAATGCGAATACGAAATCCCACACTCCTGGCATAAGCACTGTAGAACACCTTTGCTGCTTCTTCAGATTCAAATTCCATACCCTCACATGGTTCTAAATCAGAACTATCTTGAGATGCTACCAAGTCTCCCTTGTGAGGGACAATTATGTTTTTGTCGTCCTCATCAGTAGAATGTTCCAGATCCATAGTTATCATGCAATCTTCTATTTTATCATCTTGTAGCCCACTGTATGTTTCAGCTAGTTCTTTCTCCATTCTGATATCTTCAGCCACAGATCATCCCAAACAGCTTTAATTAAAGCAGGTAAATTTCAATAAAATGACAAATGTTTTAAAAATCAAAAGGCAATTAAGCGGGCAAAAAAATTAACTAGCTTAACATCCGCATAGAGACAAATGGGTGAGCGAGTTCAGGCTATGTGGGTAGCTATTTGTTTCCTCATGTTGGTAATATTCCAGTGCCTCAATGAAGTTAGACTAAGTACCAAAAGAATAAGACACATAGATGTATCAATAATATCATATTTAAGCAAAGAATGAACAGGTTGAAATTGGAAAATTATGAAGAAACTCATGCTAAAAAATTGTTCTTAATATTTAATAAGAGAATCACAATATACATCCAAATCCGTAGGAATTATCCAATAACCAATTTTATAAGGATAAAGTAAAAAAAATCCAAGTGTCGAATTCTGACTGAAAAGCAAGTTGACTGTTGATCACAAATTAGACAACAGATGGATGATAATAATACAACATTAATCAGAGAAACAGTTGCACATAGCTGCTCTAGCTCAAATCTCAAATAGTTGGAGTTCGTGTGTTATTCGCTGTTTAATTACTCCCAGAAATCCAAGGTCATTTTCTCAAGCATTTTTTGGCTCAAAGAACCAGCGTTCAAAATTCACACTTTGTGAGCTTTAACATTGAGTATGGGAAACAAAAGCTAAGCGTCATATAGCAATTTTTCGCAAGCCAATCAAACAAAGACATGCACAAGAAACTGGAATGCGCGAGAGACCTTCGTCTTTATGGTATCACATTGATCCTTCAATCAGGGACTTGCTTGTGGTGATAAAAGACCCTAACGCATTAGTATAGCATTCCCTACCATTGAATTATTACTCCTCATGAATTCAACATGCTCTTTTAACCAAAAACTCCACAACACCCGAGTAAAGCTACCAAAATGTAGAATATATTTCTCAAAATATCATCGTAAAGCCATCAAATAGGTCGGTTTTTCTTCAAGATCCCAACTTCCCCACCAAAACCAATCATCCTCAAGCCACCAAGCCTCCAACTTACATCAAACCCGTATTCAAAATGCCACCAAGAACCCGAAATTCCATCCAAACCCAAACTCTCCGATGTAAAACCCCATCTGGCGCCAATCCAATCACATAAACACCTTAACTATAAACACAATAGAAAGACAATAATCAAAAACCATACCTCGGGCCGGTCTTCCCGCGAAAACCTAGCAGGCCCAATCCATCAAATCACATCAGTAAAGCGGGAGAAGAGCTCGAATCCAATCCCAACAATCACCGATCCCAACTCCAAATCGACGAGATCAAGAGCCACAGGGATTTCTAGGGTTTCGATAGAAAGAAAGGCTCGATAACTGAAGTGTTGGGAGGATTTGGTCCACCGTTAGGATTTAGGAGCTGTGGCTTCGCAGCGATCTTGTCGGGCGGTGGACCCATCCGTGCCCATAGGGACAGATGGACGGTCATGATCCGATCAGACTTTTAAAAACCGAAAAAATGGTTGCTTCGCGTAAAAATGATTGAACCGATCGAAGGATCTGGACCGTCGGAATAACGTCGGATGGAGATTCGGTTGGTAGCCAACCGCTGCTATTGGGAGATATCTTCTCTTCTTTGAAAGCACGAAAGCTTACCAAAGAATTTGGGTATTCATAGTTCAAGACAAGTTCACGTTAAAAAATTTGGGTATTTTTTTTATCAAAGAATACCCCATTGGTGTATAATCCAACTCTATCATCCTTACTAGGTGATGGGCCCGTGCCACCTGCACGGCTAACTACCCGCTCACATTATCTTTATAATAACTTACGTCACATCAGCCCACTATCCTCTCTTTTTTTTTATTTAATTATAATTTTATGCCACGTGTATGTCACGTGTGTATAAATTTATGACTCAGATGATGAGTCATAAAAGTAACTGTCATTCTATCTTATAATGTAGACTAGTCCTATCTCCTGCCACATGGCAGGGTAACCACCATCTCCCCTCACCTCCCTCATAACTCCCCACTAACCCCCCTAACTCCCCCCTCCCCCACTATTACCCCCTCCACATCAGCAGCCACATAGGATAAACCCTGCCACATAGGATGTCAATAGGACAACAAAAGGTTAACTTATAACCATGCTCCTATATAAGGATGATATAGCATGATGGTTATAAGTTAACCATCCTGTTGTCTTATGTGGAGTCTACATGGAGAGGGTTATCCTACGTGGAGGGGGAGTTAGTGGGGGAGAGAGGGAGTTAATGAGGAGTTATTGGGGAAGGTGGGGAGAGAGGGTAGTTACCCTGTCATGTGGCAGGGGGATTTACTAGTATATATATACTAGTACTGTCACACCCCGACCCAGAAAACCCATCCAGGACGGGGCGTGATGGTTCCTATCACTATTCATCATCAACCGGCGCGATACAAAGCGGAAAAGATAAATAATATAAACAATTGGATTCCAGGGGCGAAACAGATTCAATTCATATAACATCAAGTTGTACAGTTACAAAATTCCATTCTAAGACTTCCAAGGTAAAGATATAATACAATATTACAAAATCCTCAGAATGTCTATAACATATACATATATATCAAAAATGTACAACAGATCATTCTCCAGCAACCTCAAGCGCCCCTGGATGTACTCGCGCCGTCAAAAGCCGATCCTGCCGGCTCCACCGAAGAAGAACTGCCGCCTGCACCTACGGCACACTGAAAGGAGGAAAACAGCAACAGTGTTGTCTCCCAGCCTAAGTCTAACGGATGCCACGGGTCCCATAACCCACCGATGTCCCAAGGGCTCCTGTCATGAACCTCTCTCTTGGTCACTCTACCAAGATCACCCTAAGCACTGCCATGGGAACAGTACCATGCAGGATCACCCTTACCCAGCAGGGATGCCACTGCCTGGGGACCACGTCGGGAACACATCGATTGCATCCTTAGCACTTGGCCTTGGAAGACAACACGACCTCTAGACCTCAAATACTGATCAGAGTCAACTAGCGTGAATCCTCAAAGACATGAGACTTGATCACACAATCACACCCTACTCCTGACTACCCATCCACGGTCCTAAGGCTAGATCCGAGCTACCCGAGAGCCTCGGATCGGCGACCCAAACCATCGCCCGCCTAACCTCAAATGCCTCTAATGCATACAATGCATGAGCCTAGGCAAACATCTATCCTAGATATCTCTATATGTCACATCAACAGTTACAAGTCCAACAGATATACAATAGCCCTCGGCACTCGCCGGCAAAAGGCTAAGGTTCCACAATTCCTCGTTAGCTAGCACTCATAGCTAGCTAATGGCTAAGCACACCATTAAGCAATTAACAACATCTAAACATGTATTTAAAAGCAAACCACAACATTAATTTACTCAAAGGGGATCAACATGCGATCAATCATTAAGCTCAATGGAAAACCCTTGAAAACCTCATGAAATCCGCCTACATGCTTCCCAACATGTCTAGATACTAATCACAAATCAAACCCATCCAAGAAATACCAGAAAACCAAGTTCAAAGGGTCACGGACGATGTCACGGTCGATCCGGAGATCGACCGTGAGACCACGGACGATGTCACGGTCGATCCAGCGATCGACCCTGAGACCCATGCGAAGAAAACCAAGGGCGACGGTCGATCCACCCATCGATCCTGAGAAGTCCAAAACCAAACAGCGCATGACGGTCGATGCGACGGTCGATCCGACGGTCGACCGTCAGGTAAATGGCGAAAAGGAGCAGATCCCGCGGTCGATCGATCCATCGACCGTGGGGGTCTAAAATCCCGACAGAGCCCGACGGTCGATCCGACGGTCGACCGCCAGGCCCATAAAGCGTAAAACAACACTCGACGGTCGATGCACCGATCGACCGTCGAGCCCTGGCACAGTTCATCAGAACAGTGCCGAAAATCCATTTCTTTGGATTTCAAGGATCAAAACAAGTTGGAATAAGATGAAATTTTGCAAGCAAGTGTATTTAGCAATGAGGAAGCTAATGGAATGAAGAAATCCAGCTTTTGACGGTTAAATCTTCTATCTAGGTCCAAATGGACAAAAACCGACAAAACGGCGATAATACGGAAACCAACCGTTAGAATACGGAAATTCACTAATAGGAATACTAGAAACAAGCTATACTACACATGCATTGATCCACACAACATTCTAACAAGTATTCCTACAGCGAAAGTACATAAAACCTATCCTAGGAGAACCTGATCCAAGGATCGAGGTAGAAACACCTACTTGAGCAAATAGGGTAGCTCCTCCACGCGTCCCGCTGGTCAAGCCGACAAGATCCGCGATCCGAAGCCCAAGTCTTCAAACCCTAGCTCACCCAAATGAGAGAGAGAAGGAGAAAACGACAGGAGAAGAGAAGGAAAGAAAGAGAAAGGGACAGGCCTTATATAGAAACTCCGGATCTATCTCAGCCGTCCGATTCGATCTTTCCCGATCGAGCTCTGATCTTCCGATCGGACGCACCCTAGAGATTCTAATCAAACACATACATCCATCCAAGGCAGTGTGTGGAACGCGGGTGTGAAACCGACCACAAGAGGGCATATTTACCAAAATGCCCCCGAGGTCCAAACCACCACACGATCGCCCAATCGTGCCCGACGCGGAACCAAATCAACAGGAAACCGGCTCTCGACCCACGCGGTCGAGCCAGGTCAGAGGGACGGGCCCTCACAAGTACTCACCCGTACCCTGACACGGTTTTGCATTTCTCTTATCAATTGCTTAGCACGGCTCCCTTTCTTCTTCTTCAATTTTTTTCCTAAAACCAGGGAATCATATATTTCATACCATTTCCTTCTCTATTCTCATCTCTCCATACCAAACATAAAGCATCAAACTAAACCCCTAAGTCAGATTAAAAAGTTTTATATATATATATATATATATATATATATATATATATATAGTACAAATATTAGTAGTTTCTATAGGCTTTATAAAAGCCGTTGCCTCTAGATTTGAAGTAGAAACTCCATCTAATTTGAGGGGTTCAATCGGGGGATAAAGAGATCTCTTTTGCATACCGCTGCTTGTTTTCCAGAATTTAAAATGTCCTTCAATCACATTGATTCTTGCAGGATTATTTTCCTCAATGATTTGATTAATAATTTCATTAATTTCATATTCTTTTTCATCAACATAATGATTCAAAAACCAAGGGACAAAAAATTGAATCTGATTTTTAGCTTCTAATTCACTATAGTATAATTCTTTATAAATCTTTCGTTGTTCCTCATTAAAGGTTAAGAAAAACCAATCACGAAATTATTTGTTATATAACTCTTGAAATTCCTTATTAAGGTATATATATATATATAGGAGGATTTTTCACAGGGAACTGGTTCCCTATGTCTTACATAGGGAACCAGGATCCTGGCCGTCCGATCTCATCAGACGCCCAGGATCAGCCAAAACCATTAACTAAACGCCCTCTCCCCCGACGTGCCCTAAGCGCCCTCTCCCGCTCGTGCCCTAAACGCCCTCTCCCGACGATCGCGCCCCCCTCGCCCACATGGTAGGGTAACCGTCATGTTAATGGGTGATTCAGTTATAAAAGTAAAAATCGAATTTGATTAATGACTTAGTATGGATACTATATAAGGTTGATTGTATTATATTAGTATACTATATAAGGTTGATATAACTGTATAAATTAAATCAATCTTATAAAAGAACGCTTATACATAACCGTTTTTGCTCCTTAATAGTAAGGAGAGAATAAACACATATCCGATATCCAATGATGGAGAGGTTGTTGATCCATGGGTGAAGAATCGCTAGCACGAAACTGAAGAATGTAACTGGAAAATGCAAACCACGCCCTGGTTTATATCTAAATATCTAAATGGTAAGTCCATATACACCACTATACTTACTCTATACACCGACTACATGTTAACATTTTATATTCTTTATAGTAAAAAATATATTAAATGTGCTTCTTCTCCGGCCATCACCCCTCCCCCCTTTTCATCACCACCACCACCATCTCCATGCCGCCCGCCACTGCCGCTACCCACGTCCCTACCTCATGCTACAGCCACCGCTGACACAACGTCCCAGCCATCGCCCCTCACACCCCACAGCCACCACCACCCTCTCCCTTCCTCCAATAGATACCGCGGCCCACTCCCCGCCGCGCCCCCCATCTCCACACCACCCCCCCTCCTCCATCACCAACCCCTATCCTCCCGTAGTCGCGCCATCGTCGATGCCTCAACCCTCACCATGTATCCACAACCACCACACCCATCGCCACGACCACCTCCACCACCCATCGCCACTACCGTGCATTATAAGTTTGTTAACAGCAGGAAATGTACCTTTGTTATATTTGCCTCTCCTACGCGTCCTCTAGAAGCAAGAAAAAAGATGGAAGTTAAGAGATGTAGGCAATAAACACCTTCGAGCGATGACAACCACACACAGTAAAAGAAAAAGGGAAATTAAAAAAAAAACACCGAAACACAAGATTTACGTGGTTCGGTAAAAATGTCTACGTCC